>OX463755.1:166278508-166637942 GCA_949824845.1 Rhingia rostrata | reverse complement strand
GAGAGGAAAATTCTTCGAAAAATCTTTGGTCCCGTTTGCGTTGACGGGCTATGGAGACGAAGATTCAACCAAGAACTATACGAGCTGTACAGCGACATGCAGCTGGTCAAAAAACTCCGCATTGGACGTTTAAGATGGATAGGACATGAAGAACGAATGGACACCAATACTCCTGCTCGCAAAGTCTTCGATTCCCAGCCAGACGTCGGACGCAGTAGAGGAAGACCTCGCCTTAAGTGGCGCGCACAAGTAGAAACCGACCTCAACCAACATGGAGTTTGCAACTGGAGGCTAAGGACCGGGCTAATGTGAAGCATGTAGGTTGAGGCCCAGGTTCATTCCGGACTGTAGCGCCACTTAAGTAAGTAAGAACTAGCAAAAAGGAAAAAACCAGGGCTCAATTGCGTAAAAGTATCTTATAACGGGTGATCCAAGTAGAGATACTTTTTTCAATAGCCTTTTTTGACAGATCACGTGTGAGTCGTGTCATGCTGTCATGTTATTTTTGTTTAGTATTGTTTGGCATTTCATAATGGAAAGACTTAAGCGTGAACAACGTTTACAAATTGTTCAACTTTATTATGAAAATTCACGTTCTGTGAGGAATGTGTTTCGTGCACTTCGCTCAACTTATGGTCAACATAATCGGCCTACTGAGCGTACTATTCGCAACACCATCACCGGCCGGTCGATTGGCCACCAATATCATGTGATATCATACCGTTAGACTTTTTCCTGTGGGGAAAGTATGTAAAGTCAAAAGCTTATGCCGACAAACCCGCTTCGATGCAGGCTTTGGAGGAAAACATCACTCGTGTCATTCGCCAGTTACTAGTCGAAATGCTCGAACGAGTGATCGAAAATTGGACTCAACGGATGGACCATCTGCGACGTAGCAACGGCCAACATTTGATAGACATAATCTTCAAAAAAGAAATGCCAAAGAATGTTCTTTCAAACGATAATAAACATTCTCCATTAAATTTGAATTTTCGGTGTTTTTTTCTTTAAAAAAGTAGGAAACCTCGAAATGGATCACACTTTAAATTGGAGCCGAGTCTAGAGAATGGATGTTGTGCTTTGCCTTAATTTATCAATCTCAGAAATGAAAGTATTTGAATGAAGGATATCAAAACATTTTTTTTTTACCGTGGAAGACCATTCAAAATGTATACCAAACCATGAATCAAGGCTAACTGGACGAATGCACGATTAGAAAATCAGCCCCTTTTGTGCCATACGAAAGGCGATCACATGCCAACCAGAAAGTTAAAAATTCTATCCAGCTTTCCTAGTAGTGGCTATTAGTGGTCATTTCCAACGTGCTGTAATTGAATCATTTATAGCCTTGTAGTTAACGAGGACAAGAGAAAATAAATATCATTACGAAACGAAGTACTGTCGACCCTCAATATTGAAAGAATTTTTTCACTATTTATATGATGGAAACCATGTCCAGGTAGATAAGAAGTTTTTCTACCTCGGAGAAGGAACAAAAATTCGTCATTCGTGACGTCTTACTGACCCTTGCAAACCGATTCTACTCCGTTTTCACGAAACAAATGGTATAAAAGCTCCCAACTCGAGAGTGTAATGGCTTACCAGTTGGAGAATAGTTCAGGTTCAGGACCACATGAAAGACCGAACCGGTATAATGGCACTTGGTCTATACAATATTGACATCAATTAATTGTTTGAAAAACATATTAGTTTGTGAATCAAATCAATATGTACAACATGTTGACCAAATGACCAAATTTCTATATTAGCTCGGAAGCTTTAACTATTG
The DNA here is from genome assembly GCA_949824845.1 of Rhingia rostrata. NCBI lineage: Eukaryota > Metazoa > Arthropoda > Insecta > Diptera > Syrphidae > Rhingia > Rhingia rostrata. The sequence goes on along the minus strand of OX463755.1, from coordinate 166,636,153 downwards.
GTAATGTACATAGAGAGTCCTACGTCCGACTTGATTGTCTTGTCTTTTGATTATGGGAGACTATCTGAATAAGATTATCAATTCTCTTATAACTAAAGACATTATATCATATCAGATAAATATTCCATCAAGTAAATGTATAACTTACCCAAATTTTTCACCCATAGCAGGACTTGTTGGGCAACAAGTAACTTCATGAAATGGCGTGAATGTGCATCGGTTTTGTTCGTTGTATTCAATGACATTCAGCCTTAATGGCCCACAGTCCATAGTTGACTTGCAAATACCATCCTCACCAGTTACAAGTTTGCATTTATCGCCGATTGAGAGGTTATCTGAAAAAGTATAGGATGAAAAGATTACAAATTTTCGGCCCAACAGGCTCGTTAGTACCCAGGGTCGAGCTTTCTCACAACCATTCATGTGCGCGTGTGTATTTCTTGCACGATGGCGGGACCTCCTACCTTCATTACAGCTCTTATTTTACTTTGGGCTTTCCCACATATCAGAACCATACAAAAGTGTTGGTTAAAACCCGAACGCAGGACACGTTTCGTTGGTGCATTTTAAAAAAAACGTGTTGTGTGAGGCACGAACTTCATCCTTGCTCAGGTCCGAGGTCTACCTGCACCTCTTGTATTCTAAAGCCACAACAAACTTTAGGATACCGAACCTATTCCTAATTAGTTCCATAGCAAAACACAGTCCGGAATCTCATATGTTACTAAATCACGAATAACCAGGTAGGTAATCAGCAGCAACAAGAAGTAACTTTCAAACTTCATGCGTCATTAAACTGCAATTACTTATTGAACACACTGTTTACAAAACCTTGTTCATTCAATAAAAGAGCCCGATATACATCTCCATTTCGAATAAAAATTATACTTACGGCCACTTTAAGTAGTCAGATGGACGCGGACCTTCTGCTATGGCCTCATTCGCCGCAGATCACTTAGTAACTTATGAACGAAACTAAGCTTCACTGCGGCTCCCTCTATCCACCACCCGAGTACGCGGCCAGTAGGGGCCCAACCCTAAACTGGTTACGTAAACTGACAATTCAAGGAGTACTTTATGCATGTTGATCGAGATTTTAGTTTTGATTTATATTTAACAAAAATCGCACATTGGTAGTTTCGCCACTTTAGTGCAAATATGTCATTTAAACATTATTAACTTCATAAATTTAGCGTTTAGTCGTAATTAGTACACGTACATAAATCCTGTAGCGTAGCAGTGTTTCAAAAGCCGATACAATTGTATTGCTTTTGATAAAACCGGCCTTGTCTAAGTACACAAAAACATCTCTTATAAAATTCGATACAATTTACGCTGAAGCTGTTTTAATAGGTTTTTTAATCAAAAAAGGTTTTAAAACCCCCAAAACATCACATAATTTGCTTTGCTACGAAGAATTCCTTCGAGTTAATATCGATTTCAATGAAAGTTCCCATTTTGTTTGTCAGTTCACAAACACTCTGTTTCTATGTTCGCGCCATTTTTCCGCCTGTATACAGTTGATCAGCTGATCTTTTTAAGTTTTTCTTAAAAATGTTTTGCACTGAAAACGCATGGAACTTCCCAATGTACAAGTACAATTTTTTTTTCAACTTTCAAAACATTGCTGAACAGCCATTTTTCATCACTTTCGACAAGCTCACTTCAACATATTACCAAGAAAGATTTGCAATTTTATTATGCATACAGATTGCAGATGAGTGTGCTTGGTTGCATTTTCGGGTATGAATATATTCATTCAACCACTTCATTCCTTACTTACTTAAGTGGTGCTACAGTCCGGAATGAACCTGGGCCTCAACCAACATGCCTCACCAATTAGCCCGGTCCTTAGCTAACTGCCTGCAGTTGCGCACTCCAAGTTGGTTGAGGTCGGTTTCTACTTGTGCGCGCCACTTAAGGCGAGGTCTTCCTCTACTGCGTCCGACGTCTGGCTGGCAATCGAAGACTCTGTGAACCGGAGTATTGGGGTCCATTCGTTCTACATGTCCTAGCCAACGTAAACGTCCAATGCGGAGTTTTTCTTGACCAGGGGCATGTCGCTGTACAGCTCATATAGTTCTTGGTTGAATCTTCGTCTCCATAGCCCGTCAACGCAAGCGGGACCGAAGATTTTTCGAAGAATTTTTCTCTCAAATCGACCAAGGATTTCTTCATCCGCTTTTGAGACGGTCCATGCTTCAGCGCCGTAGAGCATGACTGGGATGATCAAAATAAAAATAAAAATAAATAAATTTACAACAGGCTCGTTGGTACTCAGGGCCTAGCTTTTTTCTAACAACCATTCATGTGAGTGTGTTGTATGCCAAATCCGAACGGCTAAGTTGAGATAAGCTTTTCATGACAATTGATACTACTCGGATGATTTTTCAGATCATAGCGAGGGGTGGGCCAGTGAAAAATCATTTAGGTGGTCATAGGGATGATCAGGGTATTATATAAGATCTCCTTAGTAGTTCAAGTGAGGGCTTTACTACTGAATTGCCTTCTAAGCCCGAAGAAACAACGGTTGGCAAGAGTAATTCTTCGTTTAATTTCTGACGAGATGGTGTGGTCAGAGTTAATAGCGGAGCCGAGATGGATAAAGTCCCGTACTACCTTAAAGTTATATCTGCCAATGGTGAAGATCTGTCCAATTCGTCGATGTTGTGTGTCCTTTCGTGTTGACAGCATATGCTTCGTTTTCTTCCTACCAATTATGTCAATATCGTCGGCGTATGCTAGTAGTTGTACAGATTTTTATGAAATTGTGCCTCTGGTTTTGCCTCAGGAGTTTCGCACAATCCTCTCAAGAATCAGATTGAAGAAGTTACATGACAGCGCATCGCCTTGCCTAAATCCTTTTTTGGTATGCAATGTGTCGTATCCTTGGCTTTGACGTTTTACACTTTGGTAAAACTTGCTAACAGCTTTCCTGGAGTGGCACCTTTCTATATCATCGATCGCGCGTTTTTTTTTGCTCTTTTTTCTTCTTTCTTAAAAGCCGGTGTTCTTCCCTTCTTCTCTGCATATAGAGCTCAACGGCAGCTCTCGTCTTCACCTGCAGCTTAGCCTTGTAGGCCTCGTTCTTGGCTGCAAGCATCTGTCGGCATTCCTCATCAAATCAGGGGTTTCTTGCTGTTGGGCGCGAGAAACCTAGCAGAGCAGTTGCGGCTGATCTAATGGCTTGTTGGCATCGTTGCCATAGTTCTTCGACATTCGATGCTGGTGGCATGGTGTTAATCGAAAGGTTTAGGGATACGTGTTGCGCGAAGGTCATGGCGGTCTCTTGCGATTGCAGTCTTTCGACATTCCATTAGATTGTTGTAGCGTGGTGGATATACGCATTCTAACCTTGGCTGCAACAAGGTAGTGGTCCGAGTCGATGCGTGGCGCTTGTCTATCGCTATGTGATCAATTTGATAGACCGTTCGTTGATCTGGAGACCGTCATTTCCCCTTATGGATATCGAGGTGAGGAAACCGTGTGCTGGCTATAGTGGCATTTCGTTCGCTTATAGGTTTTGTCAAGGAGCTCATAGAAGCAGTCCTTGGCTATATCATCTTTTTCCTCCGTTGGGGCGTGAGCGCATATTAGGCTAATGTTGGCGAATTCGGCCTTGATGCGGATCATTGCAATGCGTTCGCTAATGTCTTGGAAACATAAGACTTTTTACCTAAGTCTGGCACTTATAACAAATCCGCATCCGAATAGTCGCTGTTTCTGCTCACTATAACACGGTCCGTAGTAGATGTCACAGATTTTCATCCTCTTTTTGCCCGGCCCATCCCATCGTATTTCCTGTCTATGTCTGCTTTGTAACAGTTTAGGGCTTCCGCTAGTTGTTCACTTGTACCTCTCCTGTTTAATGTTCTCACATACCAGGTGCAGATACGAACGTCGTTGTCCTTTTTTCGTTTAGCCGTGTCGTCAACAATAAAATCAGTCCTATCCGAAGCTATTGGTTGCTTCGTAACCATGGCTGGGTAGTTAACCCAAAGCACAGCCCCCAACCTGGAGGGCCAGTTCCCATTTATTAAATACCCCTAGGACACGGGGCCGTCAGTATCCACTACGGGATTGAGCGCTGCCGTTGGCCTTTCGGATCATCCGCCACCAGCTCTGTTCAGAAAGCCTGACTAACCCTTGAAATTCCGAGACAACCTGTTATCCGAATATGTCGAAGCAGTTTGTCTAGGTTGGCCTGGGACAGCAGGCCGGGTATTCATTCCGAGCCATTCTGACCTGGCTGTTTATAGTGTTGCTGTTTTTCGTCATGTTATCCACACTCGCGCTTGTCGTTTAGCAAGTCAAATCCGGTTGGATGAGACCAGTACCCGAAGCTTACCACTTGGAGGTAAAAAATAAGCACTTCATGTGTAGTCGGAGTTACATCACTTGGCATTGCCAAGTTAAAGCCAATCAGAGTCTACCCTCGTTCTACAACACCCAACCATCTTCATGCTACTACCCAAAGTTTAATAAACAATGCGAACAGTGTAAGTAGCGAAAAGACGTCATTGTGCCAAACATTATTTCCTACCGTTAACTAGTCTCAGACTTTATATCACCATATGTTCAGAAAACCCTACCGAAATCGTACTTAGAGGCCCTAAATTCGACTCTATGGTAAAGGTCACTCTAATCTCAAAGGTGTGATAAAGTCTTAGATAATTTCTAGAGCAATGAGAATTCATGCATGAACTTTTTCAATAGAAACATATTTGCGTGCTAAGGTCAGTGTCGAAAAGATACACAAGATGTCCTATTTCTCAAAAACATTATTTCTGAAAAATTGCATCGATCTACTGTCAGATTATTTTTATTTTTTATCTTGATCCTTGTTCCAAGACTTTGGAAAGTCAAGAAAAAACATATGATAAGACTACAGTCCGCTGTTTGGGTCGTTTAATGCCCTATCCCATCCCAACCTTAAAATGAACGTCCCCAAAAATTAGACGTGACTTAAAACTAAATGCGAATGAAATAAAAATAATTAAATTGTCAACACATCTTGTTCCGATAGTATCGAAATCTTTTTTGGTTCGACAAAAAAAGAAGTTTCTCTATGGCAATAAGCTATGTTGTAAGAAAAAGGCATCAAAAAGTGGGCGTTTGTTAAAATGATCCAAAGACAAAATATTTATATTGACATTATGAAAGTATTTGCTTCGAATTTTTTTTTCCAAATTCTTCAAAATTTTAAAGAAAATTTTTTTTTTGCATAACGCCCCCAAAAACTGATCATGACAGAAAACTTTGTCGAAATTTATTGTTCAGTTCATTTTTCAAAATTCGCTAAAATTTGGCAAAAAAAAAACATTTTTCTAAAATTTTTGGGGGTATACATTTTAAGGATGGAATGGGATAGGGTGTTAAACGATCCGCACATCGAAATGTAGCATTCTCAAATGTTTTTTTCTTTTTTTTTTTGTGAAAACAACCCCAAAGAGTGGACGCGGAAAACAAATTTATAAAGACAAAATATAGGTAGACATTGGGAAAGTTCCGAAAATTTTTCAAAGCTATTTACGAATGAAAAATCAAAACTTTTGTCGAGTTTGATTAAATTTTTTGCGAAAATCGATTTCTGAAGTAAACGCCCATAAAAAGTGGGCTTGTATGGCGTAGATAAGATTTTAATTTTAATTTTAATTAATTATTATCAGGACATTTTCACACTCCTGATCGTTTAGATATTATTGGACAGTATTTCAGAGTTTCAGATAACCTTCGTAGTCGCACAAGTACAATTTAAAACAACAAAAAAGACGATGAAATTGAATTACAAGTTAGTAATGCTGCTTGCTCGCTACAAAACAGATCTGACTGTTTTAACAATTAAATACCTTTTCGATTTTTTAAGCTCCAGCTTGGCTTAGTGGCAGTAGGGTTTTCATGTCCTGATATCGGTTTCAATCTGCAAAATTCTTAAAGTTAATATTTTTAATTTGTTAGTGTTCCGAATATATCAACTTACCGCACCGAATGAAAACTAGGATTAGGAACTACTGGCTTAGGACAGCATATGATTTCATCAACACCAACGAATCCGCAACGGTTTTTGATGTTATACCTCATTCTTCTTGCAATATAGGCTTCGCAGATCCTAGCATTAGTGCAGACGCCATTTTCTCCAGTTGCAACAATACAGTTGTCACCTTCTGATAGCGGATCTAAATTAAGTTGATTCAAATAAGATTCAAATAATAAGAGCGCTACAAAAGTTTTTTTTTAAATAAAACAAAAAACTGTTTTGGATATCAATGAAATTCTTTATTTCTGTGAAAGTACGTTCGATTCCATTATGTATGGAACTCGATTTCTTTTGCATGGCCACCACGGGCAAGCTTGCAGAAGTCCAGACGCTGAACCCAATTTTCGACGGTTTTCAAGCTTAAATCGGCCGATACTGCTGCAATTTCACGTTCGATATTCGTACGAAGTTCATCAATCGTCGCTGGCCTGTTGGCATAGACCATAGACTTGACGTAGTCCCACAGGAAATAGTCTAACAAGCGACTTGACCATTTCGTGAGATAACACGTTCTCCAAACGTGGTTTCCAATAAATTGATTGTGGCATTCGCTGTGTGGCTTGTGGCGCCGTCCTATTGGAACCACATGTCCTCCAAGTCCATATCATCCAATTGGGGCTAAAAATATTCGGTTATCATTGAACGGTGGCGATTCCCATTCACAGTAACGTGCCGGTCTTTATCATCGCGGAAGAAGTACGGCCCAATGACGCCACCGGCCCATAAAGCACACCAAACCGTAGGTTTCGGGATGCAATGATGACTCATAGAGTACGTGTGGATTGCTGCCTGACCAATTCCGCATATTTTGCTTATGGATGAAGCCATTCAGCCAGAAATGAGCCTCATCGCTGAAGATGATTTTTCGATGAAAATCCAAATCATTTTCAAGTTGTTGCTCAGCCCAATTCACGAACATACGATGCTTCTGGTGGTCAAGCGGCTTCAGTTCTTGAGTCAGTTTAATCTTTTAACGATATAGGCCAAGATCTTTTCGCAAAATTCGCCACAACGACGACACAGAGATGCCCAACGCTTGAGAACGACGTGTGAGAGATACATTTGGGCTTTCTTCAACTGAAGCCTCAGGGGCAGCAATATTCTCGACACTACGGGCACTTCTTTGTCTCACTGGCACGGTGTTGATCTGCTAGGACGATTATGACGACAATAAATTGGACGTAGCGCTGTTAACGTTGAGGCCACTGACACCGAATTTCGGTTGTAAATTTTAAATTTCGACTAGTTGTTGGATCTTATATCTTTCCGTCATGAAATGGCAAACCTTACTGAAGAGAAATGTCAAAAGAGCGGCAAGAAATATGGCGTCGTTTGCTGTCCCTGTCGCTCAACTTTTGTAGCGGCCCTTTTGAAAAACCCGATATAATATGGGTAGATAAAATTTAAAGAATTCAACGACTAGGATTTTCTCATGCTTTTCTGATGATGTATGAGATTTAGCAAGTAGCACTGATAAAACTAGTTTCAGGGACATATAAAGGATGCCTAAGTAGTCCTACAAATATAAGCCCCAAATGTAAATATCGTAGCGGTGTATTGCTTAGCAATCACATACGCAACAGAAACGGCTATTTTTCTATGAGAAATTAATCGTCGAAAAACTGCAATCTCAAGTAACCACATAGACCTTTGCTCTGAATTCTTCTATTAATAAATACCACCAGCATCTAATGATGGAGACCATCTTTCATAAATCTGTGCAACTACTAGCATATGTTTATGGTATTAAAATCATTGGTCGGACAAAACGAAATGTCAGCACCAGACTTGGGAGAAAGCTGCCAAAGTGGGCTTAGCAGTTAGCTAGACCAAGACCAAGTATATATAATCACCAAGAAGAGACGCAGAACAACCTCGAACTTCACAATCACGGCTGCGCTATTCATTTTGAAGTTAAGCGCAGCAATACCCCTTTACTTGGAAAACTAAGGAGGTACTATAAAAGCCCCTGATCATACCAGTCCTTCTTTTCAGCGCAGAATCATCATTGGTCCTTCTTTTTTTTTAATTAGCACGCGCTTAAAGGTTTATGAATACCCTTATAGTTTTTGGGCACAGCTTGGCCATTACGGAAATCGGGTAGCAGAAAAGAGGAGATACCGATGTGCGTTGGTTTTACATTTTTGTACATTGAAATGAGGAGGAAAAACGGGCTTTGGTAAAGCATTCCGCATTCGTGTTTTTCGGTTTCTATATTTCATAGTACGACCAGATTTTTGTCTCCGACTCTCTTTCTCATTTTCTCATTTTTATAAATGATATCCTGTCTGCAACTTCTAATCCAATTCATTCCTTCGCTGATGACAGTACCCTCAGCTTCTCATATTCGTTTACAGGTCCTCGTCCCTCACCTTCGGACGTGGACTCTAAACGCCAAAATATGTTAAGCTCATTGAATTCCGACCTTGACAGCATTATCAAATGGGGTAAATCTAATAGAGTGGAATTCAATGCTTCCAAAACACAATGCTGTCTTCTGTCATTAAAGCGTAACCAAAATCTAGAGCCATTATCCATGAATGGCACTTAAGTCGAAGAAACCGAAAAGCTTTCCATGCTAGGTATGTGTGTTAGTAACGACTTACGTTGGAACGACCACATATTCGAAGTCGCAAAAAACGCAGCGAAATGTCTAGTTTTCCTAAATCGATGTAAGAAATATTTCACCCCCTCTGATCTGGCCACAATATATAAAGCGTTTATACGCCCAAAACTTGAATTCAACGCCCACGTCTGGTCAGGTGCACCAAAATCAACATTGCACCTACTAGATAGGATTCAAACACGTGCGAAAAAACTTATAGGAGACATAAGAATAGCGAACTCCTTAGTTTCGCTTGAACACTGTCGAAACATCTCCTGCCTTACCTTGTTTTATCGCTATTTTAACAACCAATGTTCAAGTGAAATAGCCAGCTGCATTCCTTCCATTCAACAATTCAGCCGCAATACTCGTTACGCAATGAATGCAAATCAGTTTACCCTCAAGCCTATCTTCGGACGTACGCTGAAATATAGAGAAATATAGAACCGAACAACACGAATGTGGAATGCTCTACCAAACTCTGTTTTTCCTTTCCATTATAACTTACAGACATTTAAAACCAATGTGCATCGGTATCTCCTTTCTTCTTATCCCTAATTTCCTTAACGCCCGCACTGTGCTAAAACATATAAAGGGTATTCATAACCCCTTGAGTGCGCGCAAATTATAAAAAAAAAAAAAAAAAGATAGCCTTGAGGGTGAATTGATCAGCATTGCATGGCAAGTATTACGGTTGAATGTTTGAAGGGGCGGTATGCAGCTGGCTGTTTCGATTTAGAATTTCCTGTTCAAAGGGTTAGGCAGGAGATATTCCTATGAGTTTCAAGCGAGACTATGGAGTTCGCTGCGTTTGGATCTCCTATCACTTTTATCGCTCGCTCAAGTTTGGGTCGTGAAATATTTTTTGCATCGATTAAGGAAAGCTAGACATTTTGCTGCGTTTTTAGCGATCTCAAATATGTGGTCGTTACAACGAAGGTCGTTACCAAATACATACCGAGCATGGAAAGTTTTTCGGTTTCGCCGTCGCAATTTGGTCTCACGTGGATGACAGAAGACAGCATTGTGTCTTAGAAGCATTCAATTCCACCGTTTTGTATTAACCCCATTTAGTTATGCTGTCAAGGTCGGAATTTAATGAGCTTAACATATTTTGCCGTTTCTGTTCCATATCCGAAAATATTTGGCTCGGATTAGAGAACGCATATGAAAAGCTGAGATTGCTGTCATTAATAAAATTGAGAAAGAGCGTCGCAGACAGAACGGAACCTTGGGGAATACCAGCATTAATTTGAAAAGCTGAGATTGCTGTCATCAGCAAAGGAATGGAGTAGAAGTTGCAGACCAGAGGTCATTAATAAAATTCAGAAAGAGTGTCGGAGGCAGAACGGAGCCTTGGGGAACACCAGCATTTATTTTAGTGAGTACCAGACTTGAAACCCTCCAAACCAACTTGAATTGAACGTTTCGAGGGATAGTTTCTAATCCATAGAAGAAGAGTTTCATCGATTCTAATAGCATGAATTTTACATTTTAGGGGCTTACTGACAAAGCCTGTCAATTGCCTTTGAAATATCAAGTGCAACGATATTGTTTCTGTCACCGAGGTGAATAAATTGGTTCCACTTATCGGTGAGATATGTCATCAAATCACCTGTGGGCCTGCTGCTACAAAAACCTGTTGTCAGAACAAGTCGAAGCAGCTTGTCTAGGCTCGCCTGGGACAGCAGGCCGGGTATTCATTCCGTGCCATTCTGACCTGGCTGTTTATAGTGTTGCTGTTCTTCTTCGTGTTATCAACACTCGCGCTTATCGTTTAGCAAGTCAAATCCGGTTGGACGAGACCAGTGCCCGATGGTTACCACTTGGAGGTAAAAAATAAGCACTTGATGTTTAGTCAGAGTCACAACACTGGGCATTGCCAAGTTAACGCCAATCAGAGTCTACCCTCGTTCTAAAGCACCAAACAATCTGCTACCAAAACCGTTTTGTCGGTAATTTATTAGATTTCATGATTCAAGATATTTGATAAGCTGGCGATTTATCAGCGTTTCAAATTGGTAAGTATTTGAAGAGAGAGCAGAACATACTGGACACATGCTGTTTTGCATCTACTTGGGAAGGGTCCTGATGAATTGGACAGATAGAAAAGCTTACACCGAGGGAGTACACCTCTTCAGAATTATGGGGAGATACCATCTGGACCAGACGGTTTGTGAATATTGAGATCAAAAAATACTCTTGCGACTGTACGAAATCTCTCAAGTAAAGGAGGAGACTTCGCATAATCTGGTCACGTGGAACTGGCTGCAAAATGAGCAGCAAGTAGATTGGCTTTATCTATAGAAGTGACAGCTCGAATGTCACTGTAAATGAGTGTAAGGATGGAAGATGTGGTTGAATTCTTAATGTTTTTGACAAACGATCAAAAGCGTTTACTTCCATTGGGACACAGTAGAATTTGCTACCTCAGCTTTTGGTCGTATTTGAAACACTGGATGCGGGCATTACAGTGGTTCGTTTGTGTTGATGATCTATGGAATCAGTTTTTATACAAAGTACGTGGTGCTCACAAGTTGAAACCGATCTTCAACAACATGAACTGTGTAACTGCAGGCAGATAACTAAGGATTGAGCTACTTGAAGAGTCATTCAACTGATTGATTCACAAGTGAGTAACTAAGGTCAACAATCGAGCTTATCTTATTGGATTAGTCTTTAATGAGCGTCTAATCCAAAATAACCATCGATGTTTAGTGGGCATTATCAATTAAGCTCCGTCCAGTGGTTATAATCGTTCTACACCACCAAACATGCTTCATATCTACAAACTCTTGCAATTTGTTGCGATAACCAACACTCACTTAAACAAATGACGAAAACATAATCTCCAACTTACCCTCGTTAGTCATCCAACTCATTTGTGCACCAACCACAGCCGCAAGGTACATCGTTATGATCATAGTTACAGCATTATAATGTATGTGAAAAGTTCTAAAATCCATTGTTTTGAATTTCCGTCGAAAACCACTTTTAAGTTCTATCACTTAGTACCAAATTGTAATCTTTAGCATTTCAAATCAGATCCTTTTAAAGCCGCTAAATACACGTTTCACTCAATTCAAAACTAATTTAAGGTTTTTAAGTCAACCTTCCAATTACAGTCCACAATCTCAAGAATGCAATAAAGTTTTCCGAACTCGATGACGGATGGCATGTAACTGCGGAAGCTGACCAAGCTTTACTTAGCGTCTACTAGCAATGTTTGCACAAAAATACTCAAATAAATTTAATTATGAGTGATATTCCGAATTAGCTTTCTTATGCCAACCAAGGTCAGGTTTAATCGTAAATATCGCAAGCTAACATTTATCGCATTCCGACGAGAATTTTTAGCATAAAACTTCCATGACTCGGGTTTCACTTACGCTGCTGTCTTGGATGTGTCTGAACCAAGACTTGATAGGCGATACATATGTTTTATAATTTGCCCTGAGTTTTGGTATGCCTTAATCTCTAAGCGTAAATCATATCTCTAGCATATATTGCAGAAAATGAATGGCGACTTAGTTAATACGCCATAAGATCGGCCGCAGCATAATGCTGGGTTTCTCCCTCTCACTAGCTTGAAACATCTGTGAAATGTTGCTCGCTGTCACAAATTAGGCCTAGAAGACAAGGCAGGAAAAAAAGCAGAGATATGCTGAAAGACCTGTCATTCTGCTGTACAGGCAAAAAAAAGGGAAGGGAATAAGAAGAGCCAGAAAACCATCTGTGATAGTGTTATGTACCAAATTGTAAAACGTCAAAGCTAGGAATAAACGCAACGAACAGATTCCTAGCTATTAGCCAATTAACAAGCTAAATCTGGTGGGAAGAAAATATGTCTAAAATAAACCTTGCAATGTTTTGTCCGATCCACAAAATCAAGAACTACAGAGGCATATGTCTCCTCAAGATCACTTACAAGATCCTCTCTGTTTTCATATATGAATGCTTCAAACCGTTCAACAATAACCTGATCGCCACTTAGCAAGGTATTTGCCCGAGGAACTTCCAGAACTAATACACTACAACCCCATTTTTTAAACAGACGAGGCACAGTTGCTGTCGATCTTGTATCGGGTTTTTTCAACAGGGACGCTACAAAAGTTGAGCGACAGGGAAGGCAAACGACGCCATATTTCTTGCCGCTCTTTTGACATTTCTCTTTAGTAAGGTTTGCTATTTCATGATGGAAAGACATACGATCCAACAACGAGTCGAAAATATTAAAATTTACAACCGAAATTCGGAGTCAGTTGCCTCAACGTTACGAGCGCTTCGTCCAATTTATGGTCGTCATAATCGTCCTAGCAGATCAACAATTGAGCGTCAAGTGGAAAAATTTGAATCCACAGGCACAGTACAAAATGTTCCCGTGCCAGTGAGACAAAGAAGTGCCCATAGTGTCGAGAATATTGCTGCCGCTGAGGCCTCAGTTGAAGAAAGCCCAAATATGTCTCTCACACGTCGTTCTCAAGCGTTGGGCATTTCTGTGACGTCGTTGTGGCGAATTTTGCGAAAAGATCTTGGCCTACATCCTTACAAGATTAAATTGACGCAAGAACTGAAGCCGCTTGACCACCAGAAGCGTCGTATGTTCGTGAATTGGGCTGAGCAAAAACTTGAAAATGATTCGGATTTTCATCGAAAAATCATCTTCAGCGATGAGGGTCATTTCTGGCTGAATGGCTTCGTCAATAAACAAAATATGCGGTATTGGTCAGGCAGCAATCCACACGTACTCCACGAGTCATCATTGCATCCCGAAAAAATTACGGTTTGGTGTGGTTTAATGGCCGGCGGCGTCATTGGGCGGTACTTCTTCCGTGATGATCAAGACCGGAACGTTACTGTGAATGGGAATCGCTACCGTTCAATGATAACCGAATATTTTTGGCCCCAATTGGGTGATATGGGCTTGGAGGACATGTGGTTCCAATATAACAGAGCCACAAGCCACACAGCGAATGCCACAATCAATTTAGTGGAAACCAAGTTTGGAGAACGTGTTATCTCACGAAATGGTCCAGTCGCTTGGCCGTCTCGGTCGTGCGATTTGACGCTGTTAGACTATTTCCTGTTGGACTACGTCAAGTCTATGGTCTATGCCAACAGGCCAGCGACGATTGATGAACTTCGTACGAATATCGAACGTGAAATTGCAGCAGTATCGGCCGATTTAAGCTTGAAAACCGTCGAAAATTGGGTTCAGCGTCTGGACTTCTGCAAGCGTGCCCGTGGTGGCCATGCAAAAGAAATCGAGTTCCACACAGAATGGCATCGAACGTACTTTCACAGGAATAAAGAATTTCATTGATATCCAAAACCGTTTTTGTTTTATTTAAAAAAAAATGTTTGTAGCGTTCTTATTGAAAATCCCTTTATGTCCTTGTCCCTTATATATTTGCATGGTCGTCGACAGTAAAATTAGTCCTTACCGAGGCACTTTGTAGTTAGTAATATTTTATATATGGTGAATAATAGTTACTTTTCATATCTTCCACCTCTAAGCATTTTCTAGAGAAGTCAAAGGTCTTGTCTTTGTGCGTGTAGGCCTATACGACATTGTCCTGTGAGGACACCGATTTTGGTATTGATGTTTGATCTGTTCAGCATTGTTGAGCAAATCGATCGCTTCTAGTTTATTGAATATCTGACACGTTGTGGCGTTTTTCCTTCTGCAGTTTGCTTTCTTGACCGCATCCTGTTCGACCTGTAATTTACATGTAGGGGCATACCTAACGTATCTACTGGCGGTAGAATGGCAAGGGTAGTGCCTTGTCTGGCAAGCTCATCTGCCTTACAATTCCCTGGTATGTCTCTGTTGCCCGGCACATAAAAGAGGTGTTTGGTAAAATGCTCCGACATTTTCTTTAAGAGACAGTAGACATTCGTAGGCTGATTTCGATGGCTTTCAGATACCGCTTGGCTGTCGTTGAAAATGCTGATATAGTTCGTGGACATTAGTCCTTTTTATCCAAGAAAGTGCTTCTTTGATTGTCAAGATTTCCGCCTTGAAAACGCTACAATGATCTTGAAGGCGAACGGATTAGCTTAAACATCTCTTAGACCACCATCCGTTTAGGTGTGAATCGGGTTATTGCTTCCGATTGAATCCGATTCCCTTTCATGGTTGTCCTGAAGTTATGATCAATACTGAGATTGGTAGTTGTGTGGTCTGTGTTTTCTGTAATATTAATGTGATTCAGAATCTTTGTGTGTCCACCCTGATTGGGTGCCCATTGTGACGAGGATCTCAGTCTCACAGCTGCACAAGCTGTGGTCTGTTTGCCGTAGATATCGAGGGGCACCCGATGTAGGATTGCATCTAGGGCTGCGGAAGAGGTTTTTCTAAGAGCTCCGCGAATGCATATGCAAGCTGATTTTTGAACTTTACCTAATAGCTATTTACACGTCATCACTTTGCATTCCTTTTCTGGACTTACTAGTAGCTCGTTGACCACTAGATTCCAGAGAAGATGAGACAAGATTTGTTTTAATAAGTCTGGCTATGAGACTCCTATCGAGTCATCAACATTTAAATCCGAGACTAAATTAGTAATTGCTTCTGCTCTCACATTCTTAAAAGCTCCTTCTATATCAAGAAAGGCAACCATAGGGTACTACTTTACTCTTAGTGAGTTTTCAATTATACGTGCCAGTCAGTGAAGGTCTATTTGAACCGACCTACCCTTGCAATATGCTGGTTGGGAGTGGAAGAGTGCAGTCGGTTCTATACTAGTACGGACTTACGGAGGTGTAGATCAATTAATCTTTCCGGAGTTTTAAGCAGAAATGATGATAGACTGATCAGACGGAGATCCTCGGATTTCCGTGAAAAATCTTTTCTACTTTGGGTATGCATACAATTTCTACTTCTGTCCCTGTCTTGGGGATATGTACTTCCCGTAAACAACTGGTCACTATGGTTAGTAGCCATGGAAGGAGCATCTCAAGGTTGTATTGGATCTGGTCCAAGGGATTTAAATGGTTTGAAGCTCTTAATGGCACAAAGAAGTTTTTTTTTGGTGATGATAATATTGGTATAAAGAATAAACGTACCAAACAACTCTGGTTCGGTATCCACGGGGTTAGAGGAGCTACCAGGAAAGTGGATGTCCAGAAGTAGGTCGTATATTGTTGATATATTTTAATTCCATTTTCAACACTCGCGTTCATTAGTTTCGGAAGTCAAATCGGGTGAGATGGCGGTAGTATATTCTCCCCCAGTTGCCTTCCTCTCATACAGGACAAACAATTCGACGAGTTACATTTTGTTCAAGGGACATGGAGTCATGGGATCACCTTTTTTTGTTGATGGAACACATGCAGCTGATATTCCAGTCATCTGGAAGACTTTGTTGGGTGGTTTGGTGCATGCACAATTCTATGCCAAAATCTCTGTATTCTGCTTGAAGTCCATCAGACTCAGATGCTCAGATGTTGATGGTTCCATTAACCTCTTCAATGCTAAGAGGGACGGTTACCTCTTCTTTAAGTGGAGGAGAGCCAGTTTCTTACACTATCACTGGTTGGTTTGTTGATGAACAGCATTTCCATTAAGTAACCCCATAAGATGGGCTCAGTCCACAGTAGGGCGATGGTTAGGTTAGGTTAGGTTTGATGGGCTGTTGACGCTCAGGTGAGTCGTCAAACTCGCGTAGGCCTACGTGGGCCCATAGCGATACCCTTTGTTGAGAGAAAAATACCTGAACAGAATATACAAACTATAGTAAGTGTGATACTTATATTGTGATCTGCGTTGTTCCATCCGCTTCAAACAGATGTTTGCTCCATCCCGATTTGCAGCAGAAACGGACGATCTGCGCTATAAATTTCTCGTAGTAGAAGCTACCAAGGAGGTTGTTGCAGCTGTTGCAGAACGCAGGTCAATGACAGAGTTGGTGTGGGATGTCCTCCTCGACTCGGGGGTCGCCGCATTTTCTGTATAGTTAGTGTGAGTTAGCTAGTCCGATTCTATGGGAGTGCTTACCCAACAGGTTGTGGGCTGTTATCAATATTACCTCTATAGAAATGGAAGCTCTGCTCAGAGCTATAAGCTTGTTTGATTTGCTACCGCTTATTTCCGCCCAAAGGTCTTTGGTGTGTTTACAAGTGTTTTGCCATTTAGATTTTGTACGGCTTTGTGTGTGTCTAGTTTTAAAGAAGCAAATCGGGGTCTAACCCTAAAAAAGGAGATGCAGCTGGAAGATCCTGGTCTAGCTTAGTCATCTAGTTTCCCATTTTATGGTACGTGATTATGTCCTGGCAATCAGATAATTTGGACATTATTCTGGTTACCAGAGCCTTTGGCTCTGTGCGGCAGCGTCCAACTACTCGTGATTTTATGATGTTGGTTGCCAGAGCTTTTATGGCTGCTTGACAATCAACGTAAATGGAGATATCCTCCTGTGATATGTCCAATATTCTATCCGATTCGGCAGCTTCGAATATGACTAGGATCTCTGCTCGGAATACACTGCATGAGTTTGCTAGTCGTTGGGATGTGGTTAATCCGATTTTATCGCAGTAGATCCCATAGCCCACATCTGTTTCCATTTTAGACCCATCAGTATAGATTTCAGTGTTGGATACCACAGTATTGAGTACTGATTGAGTATTTAATATCGAGATCATGATATGGGATGCTGTTGTCAGATACCCCATGACTATAGGGTTTGATTAACAGATTACCCGCTTCTTTGAGGCGTGCTGCGGTTTTCGCTGCTGTGTTATTGATCTGTTAGACAATCGGTGGAAGATTGAGAATTTCTCTGAAGCCTGCTTCGTCTTTTTCATTGAGTTCCACCAGACTAGGCAGCCAAAGGTAAGAATCGGTCTGACAACAGCTGTTTATAGCCATTTTGTGACTTCGGGAACGGGCTCCATTTCTTACCACAGTTAGCGATGTTAACATTTTTAACCCTTTCGTTGATATTCTGGTTGCAGTTTAGCTTGCTATCAAGTATCATCCCAAGGTTTTTGGCAGTTGCGGACAGTGAGAGGGTGCACCCTTCCAGAGTCGTTGCAACAAACTTTGAGACTGATATTTTGTTTCTGAAGAGTAGTGGGCGATGGTTAGTGCGATGGACTGCTGCGCAGAAGGTATGGGTTCGATTTCTAGTCGTAGCAACACCTTAGTGATTTTTCAGTGGCCTTCCTTTCGTAATGATATGACAAATCACCCGATTAGTAGCAACTGTCAAGAAAAGCTTATCTCAACTAAACCGTTCCAAGTCGGCATAAAACAGAAAGTCCGTAGTGCAAGAAGTACACACGCATACATGAACGGTTTGAGAAAGCTAGGACCTTGGTAAATTTGTATATGGACTAGTAGCTCAATGGTATCAAGAGGCGTCAAATCAGGAGATCGTCAATATCACAACTATTTGACTGGAAACTTTTCTTGTAAAAATCGCATCATACCATATGTGATGCACTACTGCACCGCCTTGTTGGAAACACATATTCTGTAGGTCTAATTCGGGCACAAGAAAGATTTACAACATCCCCCGATAGGGGTCACCAGTTACTGTTACAACATTGAGTATAGTGGAATTCGGTGTATTAATCGAGGATTTTTAGTTCCCCAATTATTTTTATTAACAAAGCTAGCTAAGTCGGTTGTGCTTCGTCGCTCACTTTTTTTTTTTGCTAAAAATGGCGGTAATTTAAAATATTCTCTGAATAAATGGTTTTAATAATTTGAACACGTTGTTGCTTCTTTAGTAATTTGTATCGGTCACTCTCTAATATGGTCAAATGCCAACTAACCAATTTCATTCGGTGCAGTGAAATAACCCTCGCGGAAATAGGCAACATAAAGCTTGGTTCCCAACAAAATGGAAATAGAAATATGGCCCTCAGCTGTCGATACATTTTGTTTGTGGGGTTTATTTCCTTTTCATGCATCCAAACTCGCACTCATCCCAAATCCAACAGTAAGCCTAAGAAGGGGAGTTGCATGGGGCAGCGTACTCCACCATTCATATTCAAGCTTTGCATGCACCAAACTTGAATAGAATCACAATTTCAAATGGCAATAACACCCGCAGGGGCATATGCTTTTTCGTTTCGAAAAATTATTTCGAAAAATAATAAGCCCTGTGGGGGCTATTTCCTTGTATTTGGGAAATGGTGAAGTAAAATAACCCCCACGGAAATAAGCCCCATTGCGAAATGGAAACGAAAAAGCATTAACCCCTGCTGGTGTTATTGCCATTTGAAATTGGAATTCAGTTCAATATTGGTGTATGCGAAGTTTGAATGTGAGTGGGGGCGCATGCTGCCCCCTGCAACTGCCCTGCAACCTCGCTGCTTGGGCTTACTGTTGTATTTGGGATGTGTATGAGTTTGGATGAATGAAAAGGCAATGAACCCCACAAGCAAAAGGCATTAACGCCTGCCTGCGTTTATATTTTGATGTCAGCTGCTAGTAGTGTTTTTTTTTTTTTTTGTAGAATTGGCGTATTTTTTTTGTCGGGAGGCACTTTGATTTCCCTGATTCCCCGATCAATGTGAAGTCTCGTCTTTTTTTTGAAGACGTGTTTTCTTCTCGTTGGACAGTAGGGATCTGAATTTGGCTGCGACTAGTAAATGGTCAGAGTCTACGTTTGCCCATCTGAATGTGTGAATATTAGATACGTAAACCGCATCTATGAGTATACATGGTCGATTTTCTTGACAGTTGTACCATCTGGAGATCGCCATGTCTTTGCCTTTTTTTTGCCTTTTCTTCCGTTATTGCCTTTTTTGCCTTTTCTTCTGTTATTGCCTTTTTTGCCTTTTCTTACGTTTTTCCCTTCTTTTTAAATGTTTTCCTCTTTTGAGAGTTAAAAATACAAAAAAAGTATATCTACTCAATTTACGTTTTTTTCCATACGAATCTACATTTTTTGTATGTATTGACTTATCACAACAATGAATCAAAATACGAATTTATAATCTCATTAACTGCTTTCTATTGGCGACGCGTCGGCGGGCTTGATCGGAAAAGAGTTGTGTGAAACCAAAGAGTATAGAACAACATAGAGTGTGCATTTCATACTACGCGATTGACACCCCAATATTTACATTTTTAACCTATACATACACGAGCATAGCCGTCGCATAACGAACGACGAAGGGCGAAATGGGAATTTTCGTCAATCGTTATGCGTCGGCTTTGCTCGTGTGTGTAAGGATTAGCACCCCACATGGTACCATTTTCTGTTGTATGAGATGCGCACTCTATGTAGTTTTATACTCTTTGCTGAAACATATCTATGCACGCGTGACGAAAGAAAAAAAAAACAAAACAAAAAATCTTTCCATGTGTATGTATCTACTTTCATGTTCCTTAACGAACATCGTGCAATCATAAACTGTGTGCGTACAAAACAAAACAGCGAGACAAAATAAAAAGATCTTTCTGTATCTACTTCCTTGTGTCTTGACGTACAATCAGGTGCATGAAGTTTGGAAAGAAAAAAACGAGATAACAAAAATCATTCTGTATGTATGTAGATGTGGGTGCAGTTTCAAAAAAAAAAAACAGCTGTATCCATTTACATGTACCGTTAGGTTTTTTAACGACTATGCGTGCATCTATTTTCTTTTATTCTTCGTCATTGTCTCATTGACTGTTCAAGTGGTATTCAAATCGTCCTGTGAAATTCTTCTTTATCTGAAATTAAAAATGCCTAAGATTGCGTGTAGCGAGTCGCGAAAATTGCAAAGTTTTGTATTAATATTTGGAGGTGACTTTTCTACCGATGGAAAAGTGTTTTTTTGTAAATTGTGCGGTATAAAAGTAAACCACGAAAAAAAATATTACATCGAGCAACACATCAAACGAGCAAAACACATGCAAGCAGTGAAATCAAAGAACTCAACAAAAAATCAAAAAAAAAAACACCTTTTGTCGCTGGGAGTGAAAAAA
Source organism: Rhingia rostrata (assembly GCA_949824845.1). NCBI lineage: Eukaryota > Metazoa > Arthropoda > Insecta > Diptera > Syrphidae > Rhingia > Rhingia rostrata. The sequence goes on along the minus strand of OX463755.1, from coordinate 166,615,585 downwards.
AATGAATTTAGTTCGGATTTGACCAAAATGTGTTTAGCATGTGACATCCCATTATTTAAAATAAATCGCCCAGAATTCAAGTCGTTCTTTGTAAAATATGCCAACAAAAAAGTTCCCGACCAGTCAACGCTTCGAAGAAATTATGTAGATAACTGCTATCTGGAAGTGCTAAAAAAAATCCGTGCGGAAATAAGTGACAGTAACATGTTCGTATCAATCGACGAAACAACGGACAAAGCTGGGCGCTGCGTTACAAATGTTATTGTAACGCAGATGGACGTTCGTATTTACTAACGTCCGAAGTTTTAGAAAAAGTTAACGCGACAACAATTGCCACTCTCTTTGATAGTTCAATGCGATTGTTATGGCCTGATGATATAAAAAGAGAAAAGGTTTTGCTCTTTGTAACTGACGCTGCACCTTACATGAAAAAAAGTGGAAAATCCTTGCAAGTTATGTACTGCAAAATGATTCACATTACTTGCGTCGCTCACGGCTTACATAGAGTATGTGAAACGTTCAGGAGCAGCTTCCCGAAATACGAATTTCAAATATGAAGAAAGTTTTTTTAAAAAGCCCGTCTCGGATCGCAGTGTTCAAATAGAACGAGCCTGAACTGCCTCTGCCTCCACAACCCGTAATAATTATATTTTAAACAAATGATAACTTTATTAAACATTTACCCTTGAACAGGTATTGACCCGTTGTGGTACATGGTTGGCAGAAGTTTCGAATTATGCGCTGCATTTTGAAAAAATTCAAAAAATAATGGACAAAATTGATGACGATGCAAGTTGTGTGGGATTTGCTAAAGAATTAGTTGCAGACAAAGCAGTGAGGACACAGCTAGCTTACATAAAATCGAACTTCGGATTTTTAGTAAAACCAATATTTTTCAAAGTTTGCAAAAAAGAGGTAATTTTAAACTACATTTTTTCTACAGTACCTAATTTTTTTTTTACATTACATTAAGGAAACACGATCGGAGAAGTTTTGGGGATTTTAAACAAAATCAAAGGCGACTTAGAAAGAGCAAAAGGTGCAATCGCAAAAGATGTGTTAGAAAAGTTCAAATCCGTTTTTTCTGCCAATAAATGACTTGCGACCGTAAAGCAAGTAAATTGCATAATAAAAGGCGACACGGACTGTGAGCTACCTGAACATATTGAAGTTGGCGTTGTCGATTTTTTCAAATGAGTTTTTTTTTTTAATTTTCAGGCAATAATCGCCTGCGATTGTCCCTTAACAGCGCCTTAAAGGAGCTGAAAGATCTCTCTACATCAGCAGAAACGAGTGGAGCGCTGTTAAGAGACAATCGCAGGCGATTATTGCCTGAAAATTAAAAAAAAAAACTCGTGGTGGTTGAATGCTACTACAATTAAGTTTTTAAAAAATATTTAATTTGATAATTATCCTTTATTTTCTGTTGGTTTTTCATTAAATTTTTATTTTTTTTTTATATTTAGTTTAATTAAGTGCCTTTTTTGCCTTTTTTCAAATTTTTAGGTCAACAAAATCCCATCCCTTCGTCATCAGTATAGCGAACTTTGCACTGCACATATAAGGCTGATGTTGCAAAGCCTAGCTCTTATGCGGATCACAGCCATCTATCAATAAATCTCGGTCGATTACTCTCACGTTAAGTCGGCTGTCCGCATTCAACTTTCAGATGCATACTCGTATGTTGGTGTCCGTGGTCGTTCCTGGTTGCTATTTTAGGGGCTCCGTTATCAGTAAGATTTGATCAAAATCTTGAGTACGATTTTTTTCCACAAAAATCAAAATCTCTAATAGCAGATCTGACTCCTAGTACCATGATGTTGGCAATGAAAAACATCACAACATCAAATTAAATTAAATATAATATTAAAATGGAAACATATATAAAAATAAATAAATAAAACTAATCGTCCTTTTTGGACGGCCACACTATATCCTCGATCCATTTTAAATAATACGCTACCCTAACATACACAGAGGGTGTTGCTGTGGCGCAAGACTCTCCAAACGACACAATCCCAATGACTCTTGTTGGAATGTTTGTATTCAATTGCAATGGACCTCCAGAGTCCCCAGTGCAGGAATCATTCCTATAATTCGGATCATGTGCACAGTATTGTCCATTGTCAAGAAGGGGTTTAATTTTTTTCGAACATTCCTGAATCGGATATGTCTTTACAGTTGTCATCAAAAGATTATCGGATCGAAGTTCTAAGTAAAAAAAAAAGATTACAAACAAAATTATTGAATAAGCATAAGTCGGACATACTGCTATAGTCGATAACACCCCAGCCAGCTATCACAAGTGGTTGGTTTGATGAAATATCCTCCACGTCGGTGTATAAACAGGCGGGGAAAATTGAACCCGAAAACGTCACATTGTGAGCAAACTTCAGGATAGCAATGTCGTGGTTCTTTTTGGGAAACCGATAATCATCATGTATGATAATTTTCTAAAAGTAAAGTCCAACACTGTTGTTGATGATAATGATAAGGAATTTCATATAAAAGAAGAACTCACTTCAATATTGACATCAACCAAGGCATTGTCATCTTCAGGTACAATCCAATTAACGACCCCAAAACGAATTTTTATTTTCTGTTCTACTCGCAAGCTATTTACACAATGTGCAGCTGTTAAGGCGTAACGTTCCGATATTAGGACTGTACCACAAAAATTTTCAAGTTCCGGACCGTCGTTAGTTTGTCTTTCACTGATTAGGGCTCCAATATGTGGGAATTGGCCTACTTCAACCTTTCGTCCACCATGTATTTTTGGAGAGCTCTGAGCTTCATTATAACATTCATAACGTTGGCAAGCTATTAAAAATATGTGAGATTAGAATTTGTTTGTTTGGAAAACATGAACATTAAGTACCTGCTTTTGAAGGCGACATCTCTTTGCTTCTGTAAAGTTTATAAAAAAAAATTAATCGTCTTCTTAAAAAAATAAGACCGCTACGAAAAGGAAATCTGAGTAAAGGATAACTTCTTCATAAAGTAAAATACAATGATGCCAATAAGCTTTAGATGTAGGATATCATATAAGGCTGCTTAAATCTGTCAACTCTTCTATGAAGATGCAGTTTCAGGATGGAAACGCCATAAAGCGTTATGAAACTAATGATGGCGATGTGTCACGTTTCTCTCAGATTGTCTCATAGACCTACGAAGGCTTCTTCTAAACGTTTTTGAATATTGGAGCAAATCAAAAGACCAATATTAAGTAGATCTGCATCACTTTAAAAGCTGCCAAAGGTCCAAATGTAAGACTAACCCTCCAGGTTATGATTTGTATATAAGGTTAACAAATTTTAGTGGCGCTAAAGTCCGGAAAAAACATGGGCCTCAACTACCATGCCTCTTCAATTAGTCCGGCCCTTAGAGCACTGCCGGTTGGTTGAGTTCGGTTTCTACTTGTGCGCGCTACTTAAGGTGAGGTCTTCCTTCACTGTGTCCGACGTCGTTCGGGGGGAAATCAAAGACACTCTAGCAATCTTAAACGTCCTATGCGGTGTTTTTTGACCAGGGGCATGTCTCTGTACAGCTGTAGTTCTTGGTTGAATATGCATCTCCATAGCCCGTCAAGGCAAACAAAATCGAAGATTTTTCGAAGAATTTTCTTCTCAAATCGACAAAGGATTTCTTCATCCACTTTTGACACGGTCCATGCTTCAGCGTCGTAGAGCAGGACTGCTATGATCAGAGTTTCATATAGGATCTCCCTAGTAGCTCGAGCGAGGGCTTTACTACTAAATTGGCTTCTTAGCACGAAGAAACAGCGGTTTGCAAGAGTAAATTTTCGTTTAATTTCGGACGAAATGTTGTTGTCAGAGTTAATACCTGAGCCGAGGTAGGCAAAGTCGCGTCACAGCTCAAAGTTATATCTGGCAATGATGTCGTTCTGTCCAATTCGTCTTTGTTGTGTGTACTTTCGTATTGACATTTTTTCCGTATTCTACTCTGTAATAGCAATCGTTGCTATTACATCACTTCCAGTCCGACCAATGATGAGTCCGGCGCATGCTAGTAGTAGCAGCGATTTTTGAAAAATTGTTCCGAAAAAGTTTTGCACAATCATCTGAAGAATCAAATTGAAGAAGTTGTGTGACAGCACATCGCCTTGCCTAAATCCTTTTTTGGTATCGAATGTGTCGTTTTCGACCTGATGGCGCAGCGAGAATTCTCCACCGTCATCCTACACAGACGGACGAGTTTGGGCGGTATACCAAAACTAGACATTGCTCTGTATGGTTCGTCTCTAAAAATGCTGTCGTATGCGGCTTTGAAATCGTTGAATAGGTGGTGGGTATCGATTCGCACTTCTTGGGTTTTTTCCAGGATCTGCCGAAGTGTGAAAATTCGATCGGTTGTGGACTTTCCTGGCCGAAAACAAAACTAATAAGGGCCAATCAGGTTGTTGGTAAACGGTTTCAGGCGTTCACATATTATGGCAGATATGATCTTGTTGGCGCTGTTGAGAAGACGTATGCATTTGTAGTCGTCGCAGTTCAAAGGGTCTCCTTTTTAGTGGATCGGGGAAACGATGCTTGGGTTCTATTCTTCAGGCAAACTTTCTTCCGACCAGATTCAACTTATGAGTTGGTGGATGTTACTTACCAAGTCATCTCCGTCGGCTTTATAAGGCTCGGCGGGAAGGCCTTCATTTCCGGCAGCCTTATTAAGCTTTGGTTTAGATATTGCTATCCTCACTTCACTTAGGTAGGGTGGTTGGCAGTTTTCACTGCCGTTGCCAATATTGAAGGGGTCGTTCTGACCGGCAGCGAAATGTTGTTCGTCATCGCCGTTTAGCAGGCTGCAGAGTTGGTTCTTCCATGTCCCTAGCATCGACTGTGTCTCAACTTCGATATTTGCTTGTTCATCTCGACAGGTTTCTGTTCGAGCCTTGTATCCGTGGCTTTGTCGATTTACACTAAGGTAAAACTTGAGAAAACATCGTTCCTGTAGTTGCATCGCTCTATATCCTCGATCGCGCGGTTTTATTGCTTTTTTATATTTTTTCTGAAAAGCCAGTGTTCTTGCCTTCTTCTCTGCCTATAGAGCTCAATTGCAGCTCTCGTCTTTACCTGCAGCTTAGCCTTGTAGGCCTCGTTCTTGGCTGCGAGCATCTTTCGGCATTCCTTATCAAACCAGGAGTTTCTTGCTGGTGGGCGCGAGAGATCTAGCACATCAATTGCCTTTATAAGGCTCACGACGGCGGTTTTGGCCTTGATGCGAATTGTTACAATGCGTTCTCTTATGTCTTGAAAGCGCTAGACTTCTTGCTTATGTCTATCCCTTAAAACATATCCGCTGTTTCTGCATACTATAACACGGTCCGTAGTACTTGTCACAGTTTTTCATCCCATTTCGTTTCAGCCCATCCCATCGTATTTTCTGGATGTCAGTAATTTCTGCTTTGAAGCAGTTTATGGCTTCCGCTAGTTGTTCTCCTGCACCTCTGTTTTTTAATGCTCTCACATTCCAGGTGCAGATATGAACGTCGCTGTCCTTGTTTCGTTTAGCAGGGTCGTTAACAATAACATCATTCCTTTCCGTGGCCATGGGTTGCTTCGTATCAATGTTTGTTTTTTTTTCGTGTGTATTTATTCAACCCAAAGCACAACCTCCAACTTGAAGGGCCTTTTTCAGTAAAAATGGTATTCGCAAAAAATTCTATAACATTCGAAAACAAAAACGTTTGATGCAAATTCTTGAGCAATCTTAAAATGCACAAATCGTCCATAGATCACGGCCATATTTTTGGTGTCCAAACTTATTTTACTAAGGCTTTTGGATGTCAGAAAAATCATGTTTTGAAAATAATGAGTTACGAAGCTACAAGGACGAGATTATGGTCTTCGATAGAGTTATCAACTAACTTAACAAACAAGTTGATCTACATAACAAAATAATGTGCAAGCTTACCCGTGTTTATTGCCAGTTGTTGGACTCATAGGACAACATGTAACTTCATCGTATACCGTGAATGTACATCGGTTTTGTTCGCTGTATTGAATTGCATTATTTGTGATTGGCTCACATTCCTTGGTTATTTTACAGACCCCATCTTCTCCAGTTATCAGAGTGCATTTGTCGCCGACGGACAGGGTGGATTTTTCTGCAAAATAAATTAATTAATTGCAAATAAATTGCATTTTTGTGAGAGTTGTGACAATAACGGCCCATAAAAGATGTCAAACATAGCTGCTCCGTTCTCTTCATTTTGGGAAAAATTGTGTGCAGCTCTGGTGCAAATATGGAAGAAACTATCTTCAACAAAACAGGAAAGCGGACCATATATCAGGAATATTAGAATGAAAAAATTCTTCGTCGATTTGTTGGTCCTGCCTGCGAGGAAATCGAACGGAGGGGAAGATATTATGAATAACTATAACCGCGAACTATGACCAAAATGTGGGTGTTGGGAGCCCGTTAAGTAAAAGTATGTTTAGCAATGCACTGAATTAGGTCTATTTTCCGAAGTATTGAAAAAAATTCAAGGGTCAAGTTTTGAAGAACACTTATCTCGCCTTAAAGAGGTAAGCTAGAGATTTAACAACGTGGGTTTACGAATTGAGTTTAGCAAACGCAAGTTTTTTTCGAAGACTCAATAACCTACTTAGGCCATGTGATTTCGGGAAGAGGACTGCAGAAAAGTCCAGATAAGGTTAATGCTGTTACCAATGATTCGACTCCGCGAAATTGGACAAAAGTTAGCAGCTGGTTGGGGTTAGTGAACTACTACGGGAGGTTTTACGCAAAATCTGTCTTCTAACTTGTAATCGCTGCACAATTTGCTGAAGAAGGAAGCTGTTTTCAATTGGAACAAGGGGTGGGAAAAGGCGTTCAATGTCATCAAATAACGTCAGATGTCGTGCTCTGTGCTTTCGACCCAAAGCTACCCTTGTCATTAGCAACTGACGCAAGCCCATATAAACTGGGATCTGTTCAGTCCCACACATTTCCAGATGGCCAAGATCACCCCATAGCTTACGAGTCCGATCACAATCTGCTCGCTAAAAGAACTACAGTCAGATGGGCAAAGAGGCAACTGCTATGTTCTGGGAATTAAAACGGTTTTTTTTTTCGATACCGTTACGGACGTAATTTAACGTTTATTACAGATCATAAGCCCACTTTTATCTTTTTGCAGCCCAGCCAACAATTGCCAAGTATGGTGGCGACTCGACTGCTGCATTATGCCCAGATTCTTCAAGGCTTGAATTATGGCATTGAGTATAAAGATAGTAATGGAACTGCTGATGCGTTATCCTGCCTACTGTTTAAGTCGACAACGAACGAGAATGGACATAAGGATGTCACAAAATACTAAATGCACCAAATATACTCTATTCCCGTCACCGAGAACCTAATTGCGACCAAAAAGGATTCAGAACTAAGGAATGTGTATAATTGCCTATATCTAGGGAACATGTTGATGAAGCCAGGATACAAAGGTAAAGAGCGTGTTGCACGCTCTTGAAAGAGGATAGTAAACTTCTATCAAGGGTGATAGAAATGACCTTTATAAGGTTAATCACCGCCAATGATAAAAGATACAAAATAAAAACTTTGTAAAATTGAAATTTTCCATAGCCTCTTTTAGAAGTAACAATTTCCCCATGAATAGGCTTTTAGTTTTGAAATTTAGTTTATATTTACTTTTCTTATAACAAACACTTACCTTGCTGATTTCTTGAGTTCTGATTTACCTTCTTAACAGTAGATGGTCCATGATTTGGAGATATTAGCGATTTCCATCTGCAAGTGTAGATTGCTTATGAAAATATTATTTATAACATAAAATTGTCATTTTACCCTAAGGGTCCCTCCGATACTGGTGCTGGAGGTGTAGGACAACATATAACTTCACCTCTTTCGACAAATGTGCAGCGGTTGCGAATGCTGTACCGCATTGTATTGGACATATGTGGTTCACAGTTTGTAGCCATTTTGCAGACGCCAGCTTCTCCAGTATCCACAGTGCATTTGTCGCCAATCGAAAGCTGTTTTACATCGATATGAGGAGCTGGTAATTTTGTTAGAGGATTAATTATAATTATTTAATGTATCTGTATAAAATGACTAGTAAATAAAATATTGAATTTCGATGAAAGTAAAATCTTTTCAAGATGTTGACCAAGATTAGCCGTTATTATTTAAACATAAAAATGTAAACGTAATTATTGTTTATATAATCACATAGATCCTAATTACCTATTTCCGAATGAATGATTCCATTCTTTCGTGAGATATATATTATTTCACAGTCATCGGCTGACAGTCTAGTAAGCGGATGTTTAGAATACAGCTTTTGCTTTTCTTTTAATTGATTTTCCTTTTCTATCCCAAATATCAATAATTTTTTTGTGGTGTAAATAGTACCATAAATAATATCTATAACTCAGTTTGTCTACTTAATAAGTGGTTTATTGCCCTACGGGATGGCTCCGAAGCCTTCCCGCCAAACGGGCAACCGATTTGGTATTCTTGATGAACACGCGCTCTCCGATCCCCCTGACCCCTTCCCAACTCCCCCTCTAAAGAGACCAAAGTCCAACAATAGTGTTTTCAATGAATTTCCTTTGCTAACAATGAAATCAATTTATAAAAATCCACGTTTTGTGCACATAACATCTAAAGACGATCAATCAGTGTTTTCATTCTAAAAAAAAAACAATCGTTTCGATCAGCACACAAGTATGAAAATATTTCTCAGCTAAGAGATATCTCAATATTAATTCTAGCTAAAGATAAAATTATAGTCGACAAATTCATAAAATTTAAAGTGCTTGACAGTGTATGCCCAGTTAATATTAAGCTTCACTCCCATCTTAATCTCTCCAAAGGTATCGCGTACGCGCCCTGTTTAATTAATGTTCCTGAAACTGAAATCATATCGGAATTAAGGAGTCAAAATGTCACTGATGTTTACAAATTCACTAAAATGTATGATAATGAAAGAAAAGCAACTGTTCTTATGATTTTCACGTTCGATCTGTTCCAAATCCCTGACTCAATCGAAATTGCCTGGTACAAGACTAAGATATCGAAATATGTCCCCAACACCATGCGGTGTCGACATTGTCTTGGTTCTTGGACATACTTAAAAATGGTGTCAACGTGGCCCTTGTTGTGAAATATGTAATCTCCCAACTCACGATAATACCAACTGCACTCGCACGCTATGCGCAAATTGCCTCGGACCCCACACCTCCTCCTCAAAAACAAAAACGCTAGAAATTAAAACAAAAAACAAGTGCACCTTAGCCGAAGCTAGGCGCATCCAAAGAGAACGAAACCCAATCGGTTACTCCATAACTTCTAATCTTTACTCTGATAAAGTCAAACGCACTTCTCCTAAAACAAATACCCCTTTACCGTCTTCATCGTCCTCTTTCATTGAACAAACAACTCTTAACAAAGAGAAGAGCGTCGCCCAAGACAAATCTACCTTAAAATTAAATAAAAATAACTCAAAAATTACTCAAAATTCTTCTAAAATAGATTCCACGATCATTTCAAATACATCCAAAGAAAACAAAGCAGTTATCCCAGTTTGGACTCGAAGAGTCGATCTAACAAAAGATAACGAAATAACTCAAACTTCATTTTCTCACTCAAGTGAAAATTATAATAATAACTCAAACACATAAAAAACCGATACCCATCAAAATCTTCTCCTCCCAACAACAAAACAGCACACTATGAACATCGACGATGATGAAAACCCATAATAAAACCAATAACACCCCCACAACCCGCGCTTCTACCGGTGATGGGAGCCCCCGGCTATGTGGCGGCGACGCCCATCACCGGTGGGGGCGCGGAACTTCTATTACATCAGGTGGTGTTCCGTCTCCTGCCTGTATATTAAATTGTGCTGGTAAGCAGACTGACTCCACCGTCTACAACTATCTCAAAATTCTGCAATGGAACATGAATGGTTTATTTTATAATTATCATGAACTCCAATTGCTAATAAATGATTTTTCTCCAAGTATAATTGCTCTTCAAGAGACACAACAATCAACCTTTTCCACAAAACAAATTATTCATCTTACTTCTACAATTTACCCTGCAACACAACTTCTAAAAATGGTGTTAGCCTTTTAGTACACAAAACGATTCCTCACAGATTTATCAACATAAACTCCAACATACCTGCAATAGCAGTTGAAGTCGAATCGAACTTAAAGATAACTATTATTTCAATTTATATCTCACCAGATCAAAAATTTGAAGCTTCTGATCTTGAAAATATTTTAAGTAACATTTCAACTCCTCTCGTTTTAACTGGTGATTTTAATTCTTGGAGCCCTTCTTGGGGATCTCGAAGAATTAACAGCCGTGGTAAATTAGTTGAACATTTTATTGCAAACTCTCTCAATTCTAAATGATGGTTGTCCTACTCACTTCTCCACACATGGAACATTTTCTCACGTCGATCTCACTCTCATATCGCCACACCTAACACCAAAAGCTCTCTGTAATCTGGCAAATGACCTACACGGTAGCGATCACTTCCCAATTTTGATTTCCATTTTAGTAGGCAAAAGCCCTAAACTTCAGGAAATCCAGGCGAAGTTTCTGACTGACTATCGTCGCCCGAGAATTGGTTTGTTCCATACGCCAATTTTGTCGGTTTTGAGTTAGGAATGGATTCTGTGGTAATTTTGTATGCTCTTTCTAAATCTGTGATAAGATTTGCGCTACGTCTTTTCAATCCCGAGATATCCAACATCAATTTTGTTCCATATCCACCAAAATCAACATTTTCTAGAATTGTTTTGTGCCATAAACCATTTTTTGGCGTTTGGGACATTTTTTCCATATAATTTTTGTCAAGTTTTTTGCCAGAATTTGTTTTGTTCCACGTGCATATTACGGTGACAAGGGATAGAAAAAATACTAAGAATGTTGAGAATTGGTTTGTCCTACGTGCACTTGTGTTAAAGAAACGCTAATGATCGCAAACAAAATTTTAGTATTGGTTTGTGCCATGTGCACATGTGCACAAAATTATTTACTGAATCGGAGAGATTAGGTATTTTTAATTCGTTTTGGAGGCTGTCAGACGAAGAAAAGAATAATTTTTATTTCAAATTCATAACCCGAAAAAAAGTAAAACGTCGAAGAGTCAAGCAAACAGAAAATGAAAAGGACGCAAAGAATCATTCGTTCCTTTATTATTTCGATAATTCCATTAAATGTAAGCAACGCTTCTGTAGAACATTTTTTTATGAATACGTTGTGCGTGAGTAAAACAAGAATATATTACTGTTTTGCGAATTTAACAAGTCCAAAAACTGGTGCACCGATGCCAAGAACCAAAGGAAAAAATATCAAACGTGTCACTCCCCTTGAAAAACTGATAGATGTTCGAAATCATATTAACAGTTTCCCCACGATTGATTCCCATTATTGTCGCGCAACTTCAGATAAGAAATATCTGGAAAGCAATCTCAGCTTAGCTCGGATGTACAGACTTTATGTTGAAGATTATCAAAATCCAGTAAAAGAGAATGTTTACCGATCAATTTTCAATAGCGAATTCAATCTTTCATTTCATAAACCTAAGAAAGACCAATGCGACAAATGCGTTTTATTTAAAAATAATGAAAACAATCTGACACCGGACGAAAAAGCTAAATTTGAAGAACACATAAAAGAGAAAAAGCTTTTGAAAGCCGACCGCGATTTAGATAGAAGCAATTTGGATGCAACAAAATGTGTAATAAGCTATGTGTTACAAAGTGTATTCAGCTTGCCAAGGGGAAATGCATCCGCATTTTACTATAAGAGGAAGCTTAATATGTTCAATCTAACTGCAACAGTTGTAGTTGCTATCCCTGACATAAAAAGATTTACTTATTGCGTAGTTTGGACAGAAGCATTAATAACAATTTTGGACAGGCTTATCGAAGTATACCCCACCTTAAAATCCATCATACTATGTAGTGATTCATGTGTTCCGCAGAATAGAAACAAAATCAATTCCACCGCAATTAAAATGTTCCTGAACCGAAGTGATGTAGAGATGATTGTCCAGAGATATTCCGAGCCGGGACATTCCTTTATTCAGGAGGTGGATTGTATTGATTCGGCAATCGATAAGTATTTGAAAAACCTTGAGATTCATAGTCCTTTTCACCTAGTCAAGCTTTTAACAAGCATGGACACAGCCAAAGTTGAACTTAAAATTATTCAAATGCTTCCTGAAGATTTTAAGGCGTATTCCATTTTGGCTAACAAAATGGACTTCAGCAAAGTACCTTTTTCCAAAGTAAAAATATTACTTTATGAAAAAAATTTCGATTTTGAAATAAAATTTAAAAACTCGGCGAAAGAAAAAGAGTACAAAACTGTAAGTTTATTTAAGACAGCCACCAAGGGTGCACTACCAACACCGAAAAATTTGCTTTGTGCAAAATTAACACAAACCTTTAAAACACCGATCTCAAAAGAAAAGAAAAAAGACCTTAAAAACTTGTTACCGTTTTTACCGGAAATTGATAAGCAATATCTTAAAACATTGCTTAATATTTAGAAACTAAAAAAGTGATAGCAGTAGAACTGCTTTTTTATTTTGTTTTTTTGTTTATTTTTAAAGAAAAATGTTTATTTTTTATTTTGTTTTTTTAATAAAGACTTTATTGAAAACAAAGATATAATCGATTTTCTTTTAAAATTTTAGCATCCAACTACATGCTTTCTTGCCTTTCACATTATATATTGATGAGAATTGGTTTGTGCCATATTCATTTTTGTGTGTTCCACGTGTATGGAAAAAAAAATCATTTTCAAAATGTATGAGGTGGGATACAAGCCAAAAAAGTAGACTTTTGTGCTGATTAACGTATCTTGTTAACGGTAAGGCAAAACACTTTGAAAATTATTAGGTGAAGTCTTAATAAGACTAACTTCAATTTAAAAAAATAAAAATAAAATCCTATCGCACAGTTTCGGAGTACTAAGTACGCGAACCTTTAAATGCGTTTTTCTCGAAAAAGTGTCAATGGCGTATGGAACAAACCAGTTCTCGGGCGTCGCTATGCCAATTGGAACTTATTCCAAGCCGAAGTTTCAAAACAAATTTTACTTAGACCAGTTACTACCAACATTAATAAGGAGGCCGCTTGTATTCTGAAAAGCATCATACTGCTGCTAATATATCTATACCCCAAACCACAAACAAAATACGTAACAAACCAGTTCCCTGGTGGAATGCTAATCTTAAAATCCTTCGACCAAAAAAAGCAGAATGCATGGAAATCATTTAATAAATCACCAAACACTGCAAATTTGATTTGCTATCGTAAGGCGAATGCACAGTTCCGTAAGGCTGCGAAGTTAGAAAAAACTGTGTGCTTTAGTAAGTTTACCTCAGAAATAAACCAAAACTCCACACCTAAAAAAATGTGGGATAATATTAGAAGCCTTACAGACAGTTTTGTCACTCACACAATTAAACTCATCAAAACAGATTCTTCTAATGCCGAATGTAAGCAAGGTATTTGAGAAAATAGTCAATAGGGCTCTGCTTAAGTGGGTCGAGGAAAACGAAATTATTCCGAAAAATCAGTTTGGTTTTCGAGCGAGGCATGACACCATTCATGCCGCATCGAAACTAGTGTCCGACATTCAATGGAATAAGTCCAAAAAACAGTGCACAGGGGCCTGTCTGGTTGACTTTGAGAAGGCCTTCGACACCGTATGGTTAGAGGGGCTTTTCTACAAGCTGACCAGACTGGGCATGCGTAAACCCATGCTATATATGATTTATGAAATGCTTATGGGAAAGAAGTTCGTTGTCAAATGTGGCAACGTAACTTCGAGTAAAATCTTTGAAATTAAAAACGGTTTACAACAGGGGGCGGTGAACTCCCCGATATTGTTTAACATTTATACAAGTGATCTTGTAGGTTCTCTCAGACACGCTATAGCGTACGCAGATGATCTTGTGGCGTACAGATCAGGTCCGAAAATCGAGGTCATCAACACACTTTTGCAACGTGACTTCGATCACATTAAGGGATATTGCGATGATTGGAAATTGAGGATCAATTGAGGATCAATTTCCAAAAAACCGAAAAAATTCTGTTCAGGACCCGAGTGCAGAGGGCTTCTTACGATACCAGAAAAAACTGGAAAAAAATTTGTATCATGGGACAGCATGGGCGGCCGTTGGCGCTGAGAAGTGAAGTCAAATACCTTGGCATCTGGCTTGACAAGTTTCTATATTTTAATAAAAATGTGGATGCTTGTCTGGCCAATGCTAGGGGGGCTTATGCTCTGACAAGAAGATTGTTTCATAGCAGTCAACTTGATTCAAGGGTGAAAGTCATTTGCTACATGGCCCTCATAAGGCCGATCATCGCTTACGGTTATCCCGTGTGGTTCAATGTATCACCATACTACATGGAAAGGATACGGCTATTCGAGAGGCGTTGTCTCCGATCCTGCTTAGGGTTGTACCGAACACCAGACTCCGAGTACATAAAATACTATCGGAACGAGGTTCTATACAATGGGGCCCAGTTGAACAGAATTGACAATTTCCTAATTAAGGTGAATCGAAGGCACGCTGCAAGGGCGATGGCTAGCGACAACAGCCTGATCTTCGGGGCTTATTACCCCAATGAAACATATATAGATGAGCGCACTCTCTATATATGTTTCATTGGGGTAATAAGCCCCGAAGATCAGGCTGTTGTCGCCAGCCATCGCCCTTGCAGCGTCTGGCTTTATTCCACCAGAGGCATTTGTTTATATCGATTCGTTAGGGTTGGTACAAGACAGGAACGGTATACCGGTTTTATACCACCGCTACCGTGACGCGCGTGACAAACGGCTAATCCGCGACGGGTACGTTGACAATGCTCCGGAGCTCCTCCGCTTTAGCACGGCGGTATCGGATCGCGATAGGACCGAGGCCGAAAGGCAGCGCACCGAATTCTGGTGGCTACACGAGGGAAGTGATTCAGCACTTCCTCTAGACTTTGCGGACTTTTAGTCCAATAATTAGTTCTTCGATAAATTAATTCTAGTACTAGGTCTGTGGCGGGGATTGTGCTCCATATTGGCGTACAATATGGGTGGTTGCATGCTGCCTGTGTACCAAAAGACTCGATCAGGATGGCGACCCCTCGGGGCATATGCAGCGAGGGCTCGCCACCCAGATTATAATTAAGTTTAAGTAGTTAAGTAGTATTTAGTATTTAAGTAGTATTAAGTAGTCTTAAGTAGATTAAATTTTTTTTTTATATAAAATTGTCGCTAATCAAAGTTTTTTTTAAATTTTTCTTTGAAATATAAATTTATTTTAAAATAAAAAAAAAAGAAACTTGAAGCCGAAAGGCAAAATAAAAACTGTTAGATGTAAGCTTACAGCGCCCGCTAAGGGCCATAATTTAGTTTAAGTAAATATGTTATTGATAAGTTAGATTTAAGCATTTTTGTCTAGTATTAAGTTAATATTTTAAGGAAATAAAAAATGAATTTAAAAAAAAACAGATTCTTCTAACTTAACATGCCCTAGAGAAGTAAATGAATTCTTTGCAGAAAGTTGGGAAAAGGCGCAAGATAATTCAAATTTCCATCCAAACTACAATGAAGAAAAAAAAACATTTTTGACAGTTGTATTGTTCCCCAAATTTGGTAGGTTGCGACAATTGTACCAATTCCAAAACCAAATAAAGATCATTCGACAATATCAGGTTTTCGACAGATCTCCCTCCTTCCATGCATATCAAAGGTATTAGAAAAAATATATATCTAAACGTCTATTCTGGCTAGTAGAAAGAGATAAATTCATAGATCAGAACCAACTCGCTTTTAAAAAAGGCAGAAGCACTTTAGATTCACTTCTATACTTGGACTCTTTCATAGCCTCATCTCGTTCCGAAGAAAATCACGTTTCTATTCTTGCAATTGACTTCGAACAAGCTTTCCACAGAGTTGGTCCACCTGTTATTTTTAACCAACTCAAGCAGTGGCAAATCGGGCCCTAAACTTTGAGTTACGTTAAAGCCTTCCTAAATAACCGAAAATTTCGAATAAGAACTAACGACATTTATTCATCAATCCATAATTCAAAAAACGGCATCGCCCAAGGATCGCCACTTTCAGTAGTTTTATTTGTTATCGCTTTTGATAAAGTAAGCAAAATTGTCCGCAGCTTTTCACAAATCAGTCACGTTTTCTATGCAGATGACCTTATCTTATTTTCTAAACACAAAGACCTTGTTGTCTTAGCTTCAATATTCTCTAATATAATAAAAAGCTTGTCAGAATGGGGCTACACCTCAGGCGCCAAAATATCAATTTCAAAATGTGAACTCCTTCACATATGCAATAAGTACAAATGTGTAAAATGTATTGAAGGAGTAAATCTAAACAATATTTCAATAAAAAAATGTTAATCATTCAAAAATACTAGGCATTGTATTCGATTCCAAATAGCCTTACTACCAGGGTAAATTTAGTAAAATATTTGTCTTCTTATAAAAGCAACTGTAATTTTAATTCTTTGTTATATAATAGATCGGACGACAATCAATTATTCTCTCCAAAATCGATTATGGTCTACCAATTTATGGAAGATGTTCAAAAACAACAATGCAACTCATTTCAACACCATACCATTCAGCAGTTAGAAACAGTCTTGGAGCTTTCCGCACTACACCTATTAAAAATATTTTAACCGAAGCTGGACTTTCTCATCTACATGACAGAATCGAATTTCTTACTTGGCAGATAAAACGAAATATTAACTCAACATTTACAACACCTATTCACGACGAAGCTAAAAAAAATACTCAAAAGGAAAAAAACACCGAAATTCCCATCAGTTCTCTACAAATCTCTGCGGTCTACTCATCTTAATGTCCCAATCGTCATAGCAAACAAGCGTACGACTAATTTTCCTCCATGGAACTTGCCGAATAGCTCTATCATTTCTCACTTGGCAGAATATTCAAAATCTTCCACCAGCAATGATATACACAAAAAAATGTTTTTAGAAATAAAAGTCAATTACGAAAAGCAAGGTTGGCAACTTTTGTTTACCGATGCCTCAAAAACTACCGAAGGAAGTTCTTTTGCAGTTGTCAATGAAAATGGAGATATTATCAGTAAAGGCCTACTTTACTTTACTTCTTCTGTCTTCATGGCTGAAGCTCTTGCTATCCTAAAAGCAATCCAAGCCACAAAAAACAAAAACACTGACAGCTTGTCTTCAATCAACGCAATTAAAAACAGAAACAACTACTAAAATAAAATTTTAGACATCCGTGACAAACTGATCTAAAATTGGCCTGGATACCGGGACATGCAGAAATTGTTGGCAATGAAAATGCAGACGCAGAAGCTAAACTGGCATTTAAGCAGCCCCTTATCTCTTTTTACCATTTTAGTAATAAAGATTTAAGTAAGCACTTAAAAACAAGTATGGACACGAACATGAAGAGCAACTGGACTCTATATCAACACATATATACAACGTTCAATCCAAAAGCCGAAAAAACCTATATATTCACTCAGACTACCAAAGTCGATGATAAGAGCATACATACGACTTAGAATGGGAGACACTTATCTTACACACAAGCACTTGTTCAACAAGGAACCAGCCCCAGTCTGTCAATTCTGTGATAAAAATGAAAAGTTTGACGTAACACACATGCTGCAATGCGCAAAAATAAAATCCTTAAGCAACACAGTATCCGGAACAAACCTACAAGAATTACTAACTTTCAACACCGATATTAATATTAGACATACTTATGAAATAATTTCACAACTTAGTTTAGCTATACTTATTTAAACTATAAAAGTTTAGCCGAAAGCCCTGGTAGCTAGTGCTTCATATAATTATTGTATTTGTAACTTATTTATAAAACAATAAAGTTATAATAATAATAATAATATTATTTCAAAAAGACCGGTTATCATTTTTTTTAGCAAAAAAAATGTGTGAATCATAGTTTTAACATGCTCAAAATATACTCAAAAACTAAGGTTTTACTAAATCAATGCAATAGTTTTCGAAAAAAAAGGTAACTTTATCAAGTCTTTTCATTCGCCAATTTTTTATGAAACAACTTTGTATGAAGGCAAATTTCTAAGGATCCCACTAAGCAATTTATAGAATTTGAGGAGAACTAAGTAAATATGTATCACTCTTATATTCTCCTAAAAATGTTATTTAAGCTGTAATCCGTTTTCGAGAAACTCCACATTTAAAAAATACTTCAACCAAAATGTAGGTAAACTATTTTTGAAAAATTTGAGAGGAGCCGCTCATATCCGGACTATCAATATTATGCTGCATGCAAATATTTATAAATCAGCCATTTTCCAAAATTTATGTGCATTTTTGGGAAAAACTGCGTATTGCTCCAAATACTTTTAGAAGCTGAACCGTGCGAAGTTGATGGTCTCCCTTCGCACGAATCCTCGGGTGGCGAATAGAGAAATCCTCTGGAGATATGCGTTTTAGGTGGGAAATAAAATATCACTTGCGAACCAAAACTTGCTTTGGGTATTATACAAAGCTCCACAGCAGGCAGTGAATTCAACCGCGGCGTCTAGTCCCAGTCAGATTTGATAAATTAAAAAAAACCTATTTAAGCTAATCTGACATATTCGGACAATAGGTCATACAGGAATCTCAAGGAATCTCTCTTGAACAGATATCGTGGCTGAGAAGAGCTGAGCAAACGGCAGCGCTATATCCCGTAGTGGATATGATGGTCTCGTGTATTGAGGGTTTCTAATAAATTAGAATTGGCCCTCCAGGTTGGGGATTATGCTCTGAGTTACCGACATAGTCTAGTAAACTATGTCTGTTGTGATGCAAACAAGAGCCTTGGAAAGGACTGATTTTATAATGAAAAGAAGACATGTTTAGCAGTATTGTCAGAAAATACCGCCTATAAGACAACACGTTTGGCAAGCGACTTAGGCTTGACTTCGCTGCGGAACGAAATGCCAAAATAGCGAGCATTTTATGACCTCGATATTCATAAAGAGATATAGTGGTCTCACATTGCAATCTCAAGAGACCAACAAGTCCTTTGCAGAACTCGTATCCCTTAACCTCAAGATTAATACGATTCCACCAACAATATGTTGGTGGAATCGTGTCGAAGAAAAATGGCATAAAGCTAACAGGCTTCTCGCGCCCACCAAAACTTTCGTTTGACGAAGAAGAACTAGGCTTACAAGGCTGAGCTGCAGGTTAAAAGCTGCAGGTTGAGTGTTATAGACAAAGAAGGATGAAAGAACACCGGCTATTCTGAAAGAAGAGAAAAGAGCAAGAAAAGCGAGCGATGGAAGATATACAGAGGGGCCACTCCAGGAATGATATTCGCAAGTTTTTCCAAATTATAATACGTCAAAGTCAGGGATACAAAATTCAAACAGAGAAGATCAAAGAAATTTTGTAGTTGAGACGTAGTCGATGCTGAGGATGTGAAAGAACCACTTCTGCAGACTGTTACGGCGATGCGATGACAAACAACATTTCGCTTTCAAGCAGAAACAAAAATTCAATATTGGCGGCGACATCGAAAACCAGCAACAATCCGAACTAAAAGAAGAGAGGAGAAAATATATAAACTTAAGCTTTACATTTCTGCCGGAAATGACAGCCTTCCTGCCAAGCTTTATAAAACCGGCGGAGATGACTAGGTAAGTAACATTCACCAACTCATAAGCAACATTTGGTCGGATGAAAGTATCAATGGCTGAAGAATGGAACGTCAGCATTGTTTGCCCAATATCCTCAATAGCGCCTACAAGATCCTATCTGCCGTAATATTTGAATGCCTAAAACCGTTTACCAATAATCTGATCAGCCCTTATCAGTGTGTTCTTAGGACTCTAAAATCCACAACTGATCAAATCTTCATAATTCGGCAGTTCGTAGAAAAAACTCATGAATTCCAAATTGATACCTATAACCTATTCTTCGACTTCAAAGCCAAATACGACAGCATTTATAGAGACGAACTATATGCATTACACAGCCATGTCTTGTTTTGGTATACCGCACAAACTTATCCGTCTGTAAAGGATGGCGATGAAAAATGCTCGCTGCTCCATCAGGGTCGGAAACGACCTCGCAGAAACTTTGTAAATCTAAAAAGGAAGCGACGCATAATCATTTGACTTCTGTAATCTTATTTTTGAGAGGATTAATTAAAACTCCTGAACTAAGCCCAGAGGCATAATTCTCTCTAAATCGGTTCAATTTTGTGCCCATTTAAAGCGTGTCAAATTCCTCTATGACCGAACGTTGAGGCAAAAAATTCTACAATGTCCCAGAGGTAGTAAAAACTTTTGGTCATTTGCTAAAAACATAAAAAATTCGGCATCAACATCAATTCCGACGCTCATTCACAATGACATTCCAGCTGTCAGCTCTTTAGACAAAGCCAATCTGCTTGCTGCGCATTTCGCAGCCAATTCTACATTACCAGATTGTGTTCAGTCTCCTCCTGTACTTGAGAACGTAGATCATTCTATGGGACAAATTCACTTTCGTACTC
This sequence comes from Rhingia rostrata, assembly GCA_949824845.1. Taxonomy (NCBI): domain Eukaryota; kingdom Metazoa; phylum Arthropoda; class Insecta; order Diptera; family Syrphidae; genus Rhingia; species Rhingia rostrata. Next base: position 166,595,027 of record OX463755.1, on the reverse strand, counting down.
GTACAGTTGCAAGAGTTTTATCTGATCTTGACATACATAAATCCGCTGGTCCAGATGGTATATCCCCCATCATTCTGAAGAGGTGTTCTTCTACGCTAGCAAAACCACTGCGTAAACTTTTCTATCTATCCTACTCATCAGGACTCTTTCCGAGTAGATGGAAAACAGCATTTGTCCAGCCTGCACCAAAAAAAGGCGAATCTTCTTCTCTCTCCAACTACCGTCCAATTGCACTTACGTCCCATCTTTCCAAGGTCATGGAAACGCTGATAAATCGTCAGCTTATGAAATATCTCGAAACACGAAAACTTCTCAATAACCGGCAGTATGGTTTTCGCAGCAACAGGTCTACTGGTGATTTGATGACATATCTCACTGAAAAGTGGAACCAATCAATCCACCATGGTGGCGAAAGCAAGATTGTTGCGCTTGATATTTCAAAGGCATTTGACAGGGTTTGGCATCAAGCCCTTTTGTCGAAAATGCGTGCATTTGGAATCGACGAAAAACTTCTTCTATGGATTAGACATTATCTTTCGAAACGTTCAATTCAAGTTGTTTTGGATGGTTTCAAGTCTGTAAATCACCAAATAAATGCTGGTGTCCCTCAAGGCTCAGTTTTGTCTCCGACTCTCTTTCTCATTTTTATAAATGATCTCCTGTCTGCAACTTCTAATCCAATTCATTCCTTCGCTGATGACAGTACCCTCAGCTTCTCATATTCGTTTACAGGTCCTCGTCCCTCACCTTCGAACGTGGACTCTAAACGCCAAAATATGTTAAGCTCATTGAATTCCGACCTTGACAGCATTATCAAATGGGGTAAATCTAATAGAGTGGAATTCAATGCTTCCAAAACACAATGCTGTCTTCTATCATTAAAGCGTAACCAAAATCTAGAGCCATTATCCATGAATGGCACTTAAGTCGAAGAAACCGAAAAGCTTTCCATGCTAGGTATGTGTGTTAGTAACGACTTACGTTGGAACGACCACATATTCGAAGTCGCTAAAAACGCAGCGAAATGTCTAGGTTTCCTAAATCGATGTAAGAAATATTTCACCCCCTCTGATCTGGCCACAATATATGAAGCGTTTATACGCCCAAAACTTGAATTCAACGCCCACGTCTGGTCAGGTGCACCAAAATCAACATTGCACCTACTAGATAGGATTCAAACACGTGCGAAAAAACTTATAGGAGACATAAGAATAGCGAACTCCTTAGTTTCGCTTGAACACTGTCGAAACATCTCCTGCCTTACCTTATTTTATCGCTATTTTACCAACCAATGTTCAAATGAAATAGCCAGCTGCGTTCCTCCCATTCAACAATTCAGCCGCAATACCCGTTACGCAATGAATGTAAATCAGTTTACCCTCAAGCCTATCTTCGGACGTACGCTGAAATATAGAGATTCGTACATAAACCGAACAACACGAATGTGGAATGCTCTACCAAACTCTGTTTTTCCTTTCCATTATAACTTACAGACATTTAAAACCAATGTGTATCGGTATCTCCTTTCTTCTTATCCCTAATTTCCTTAACGCCCGCACTGTGCTAAAACATATAAAGGGTATTCATAACCCCTTGAGTGCGCGCAAATTATAAAAAAAAAAAATTATAAGCATACGCCTAGGATATTGACTCAGTTTGATAAGATAGCCGCGTTTGCTAGTGCATATGTAAAAGGAAGCGGTAAAGATTGGTTTAGCTGCGTCCAAGTATATGCTTTCAACTTGAAAGTACACACAACATGGGCAGAACGTCACCATTGACGGTCCGTCAACGTTACTTTTTTCAAATTGTTTCTTCAGGCTTAGAAGATTATTTAGGAATATAGCCTTCACTCAAATACAAACAAGATCCTATATGAAACCACGGTCATTCCGATTATGCTCTAAGGCGCGAAAATAAGGACTATATCAAAAGTGTATGCAGAAATCCTTAATCGTTCTTAAAGAAAAATTCGTCGGTCACGTTTGCGTTGACGGGCTATGGAGACGAAGGTTCAACCACGAGCTATACGAGATGTACAGCAACACGCTACCAGCAAAAAAAAAAGTTCCGCATTAGACGTTTAAGATGAAAAGGGCATGCAGCGCCAGTTAAGTAAACAATTACTTGGTTGACCTAGGAAAAGCTAACGATCAGCTGTTGTCCGAACTCCGAACATCTAAAAAGGTTTTCTATACGATTCTATTGCTCATGATTTCTAAGTTTCTATCTTTTTCTATTAATATCGTGGGACTATGCAAATACTTCTACTGCCTTTGAACTGTGATTCATCAACATTTATTCATCCATTCAGAATGGATTATTCATATCTTCTAACCGCAGACACGAGACTTAGTTTACCTCTTAACATGCAAACAAAATTATAATTTCCGTTACGCTGCAGCAAGTGTACTAATCTTAGTGCATCCTTCCAGAAACACCTCAAACGTTTTTTTTTTTTAATTGAAATGCACTCTTTGGTGCGGACGAGATACGAATTATGTAATCGATAAAAAACCTAGCTTAAGTAAAACTGCGACTTTGTCAGAATTGTATCTATTACACCTGTGTAACCAGTTCCGATGAATATAATTATCTACCGATTTTCATAGATGTTATGTGCTGGAAGTGGGGCTAAGTACGGTAGTTGTGTACAAAATAAGTGGTACTAGGAAATGCCACTTAGAATTTAAATTAGTGGCGCTGGTGGACGACCCACTGGCAAACAGTCACAATCTCACTAGCAATGTAGGAAATAGCGAGAACACCTTAGCTAACGTAAGCCCTTGAGTATTTCAAAAAAAAAATCTTGGCAAATTCTTAGAAAAGACCAATAACAAGTGTAAAGCTGGTAAAAGGAAAACGCGGAAAATAATTATTTTTAGATTAACATTTCATATGAAATTGAAAGTTGGGTGTTGTCGGAAGATGTTTGACACTGAACGGCGATAGGTTGACAAAGCCGTATTATTAAGGCTTATTCTACCTTCCACTTGTAACCACCGAATACTGGTATCATCACACAGTCATTGAGTAAGACTGAGTAATGAGCATAGCAATACAAATAGCTGCACTGTACTTAATGCCTCGTCGAAACGACTGTGCCAGGTCCACAAGGCTAGGGTTGTACTTTAGTGGAACTACTCATTCAAATCATAAATAGTTGAACGGCAACAAAATGCAACTGGGAGGGCGGATTCAATTTTATGGAAAACGGAATTTTAACGGATGAAAGGACAACCATGTTTGTATTTGCACCCGAATGGTTGTAACCTTTAACAAAAAAGGTGCCGCGGAGTAACAAACTCCGATAAAATACAAAGCAAACAATAATTACATGTAAGAAGTTGAGGGGTTTTGCATAAAGATAGAAGATAGCTGCCATTTTGTTAATGCAAAATCTGTCAAATTTAGTGTGAATCGTTTAATAGTTTATTGCAAATCCCCATGAAAGGATAAAACGTCAATGACAATGTAACCGCTGGGTGTCAAATAAACATGAGTCACCCATATTAAGATCTGCTAAGAAAGAAATGCAGGTTCCCCTAGTCACTCATACCAACTTGGTCTTTTTGGGACCTGGAGAATTTTAATACGGGTCTGGTGTCAACTTAAGAAAGTAAGTATTCTTAAGTTGCGCTAGGGTCCGGATTTCGATCAACATTTCTCTCCGATTAATCCTAGCTAACTGCTTCTAGTTGCAGACTTCAAGAGGGTTGAGGTCGGGTTCTAATTGCACGCGCCACTTATGGCCGCGTCTTCTCTAATTCTTTTCTGAGTCTGACGTCTGGCTGGGAAAAGATTATGCTAACCGGAGTATTGTTATCCATTCGCTCAATATGTCTAAGCCATCAGGTCTATGTCGCTGAACAGGTTGAATCTTTGTCTCATAGAAGAAAAGGATTTATTTACCATCTCTTGATACGGTCTTGATATGGATTCAGGTTTGGGGCACACTGATTCCAAAAGGTCTTTATCAACACTCACTCCTTGTGGAATAACCTGGCGTAAGATTTATGTGTCATATTTACAAAACTACAAAACAATGCTTCAGGGCTGCATTTTTCCACTTGTGCAAGCAGAGAACAATGTTTAGCTGATTTGGTTTTAGCAAGATATCGTTCGTGAGACAATGAACTTGTTGCGTGAACAAATATCAAATCGCATTATCCCAAAAAAACTGTCTTTTCAAAAATCTGTCTGAACAAGAAATATTTCGTCCTTATAACGTTTTTCACCACGCCCACTCTTTGGGGTCGTTTTTAGTAAAACAAAAAAAGTTTGTTGGCAAAATTTTAACAAATTTCGGAAAAAAAAATCGATGCAAATAATACTTTTACAATCTCTTGATATAAACATTTCAATATAAACATTTCCCACGCTCAATTTTATACCATAGAAACACTTCGTTTTTTTGTCGAACCAAAATAGATTTAGATACTAAAAGATGGTTAAATATTAAGGGCCAATGTTGATTTTGAATAAAACACAAATTATTTGGAAAATTACTGTTATTTCTTTTAATTATGATAACATTCGTATGGTTCAATTATGTATGGAACAAAATATAGGCCAAATGACCGCCGCGACCTCGGGGGCACACCTCCATCCGATGGTCCAAATTTTCGATGACGCTGAGGCATAATTGAGGTTCTATGCCGTTAATATGCCGAATTATCTCATCCTTTAGCTCTTGAATTATTGCTGGCTTATCGACGTACATCTTTTCTTTCAAACAACCCCAATGAAAGAAGTCCAACAGTGTCAAATCTCATGATCTTGGCGGCCAATTGACATCGCCATTACGTGAAATAACACGGCAATGGAATTTGCCTCCCAAAAGAGCCATTGTTTCGTTAACTGTGTGGCAAGGGCCCCGCCCTGTTGAAACAATATATCGTCCAGATCCATATCTTCCAACTCGGGCCATAAAACGTTCGTTATCACCTCACGATAGCGAACAACATTCACAGTAACTGCCTGACCGACCTTATTTTGGAATAAATACGGCCCGATGATGCCGCCAGCCCATAAACCGCACCGAACAGTCACTCTTTGTGGGTGCATTGGTTTTTCGACAATCACTCTTGGATTATCATTCGCCCAAGTGCGGCAATTCTGCTTATTGGCTGAAGATGATTTCCTTCGAAAACTGATCATTAACTGTTGCCATTGCCACCATTCTGACCATTGACGACGCTTGAAATGGTCAAGAGGCTTTAGTTCTTGAGTCAATTGCACCGTGTAAGCGTGTAAATGTAAGTCTTTATGCATAATTTTCATCAACGACGAGCGTGAGAAGTGCAATTTTTGGGCAGGACGACGAGTTGATGTGGACGGCTCTTCAGCCACACTATCGCGAACAGTAGCAATATTTTCTACAGTACGAGCTGTACGAGCATGCACTGGTATTTTCACATCTCCTACAGACTCGGTTTGCTAAAATTTTTGCACGATTTTTCCGATTTTCCGACATTCGGACGATTAAATCGAAAACCGAAAAAATCACAAAGTGCCCGATATGCATTTTGATTTGAACGCCCATTTTCATAATAAGCCTGAATAACTTTAACGCGTAGCTCGATTGTGTATCTTTCTATGGTTCAAATTGAGTTAGTCTGAAATTCAGAAATGCCAAATGAAATGCTTATAAAAACTTGACGTTTAGGTGTGGTTCACAATCACATTATCTGGACATGATGTGGTGAGAATGTATTTTCCTTTATTTCATTCCCATTCAGTTTTTAGACATGCCCAATTTTTGGGGAAATTAATTTAAATGATGGGATGGGATAGGCTATTTAAGGCGGAATGTGGCCTTCTCATACGTTTTTTATGGTGTCACTTAAAGAAAAGTTTAAGATTACCAAACCACTCACTATGCTGAAGAAATCACTCAAATTATGCCGGCAACACTTCAAAAAGTCATGAAAGGTGCCATCAAAAAAGCCCATTAGTGCTTTTTCGATGGCACTTTTTGGGTAAATTTTTTATTTAAAAAAACTTTATTTATTTTTTATAATTCTTAACACTTGTCATCATGTTTTTTTTTACCTTTCTTCACGATTATCTTTGAGAGTCAAAACGCTGTTTTGATGACTACCCTAGAACTGCTAAATTCAGACATCCCTATGGGTATTTAAAGTCAATTTAAATTTGACCTTCTGATACTTAGTCTGCAAGATTTTATGGAAGTATCAACATCTTCAGCCGAATTTATAAAATTGTGCTCGAAAATCATGATTCTGTTCGAAATATGAATCGCGCACTATGACCGTTTTACAGTCAACATAATCGTTCATCAGAGCAATTTATTCGATTAAGTTTGAAACGTTTTTATTCGATTAAGTTTGGAACGTTTTCGCAGCACGTTTACTCTTGTGGTTCGTGCCATAATTGATTTGTTGAAGGAAACGTTCGATGAGCGCATAATTTCTTGTTTTGGTCCTGTCAATTCGCCTCCAAGATCGTGCGACTTAAAGCCGCTTGACTATTTTCTGTGGGGACATGTGAATCCGGTAGTTTACGCCGATAATCCCGAAAAGATTGACCACTTGGAGGACAACATTCGCCGCGTTATTGTTGATATACGGCCACAAATGTTGGAAGAAGTCATTGAAAAGTCATCGATTAGTCTACGTCCAAGCCAGCCGTGGGGGTCATATGCTAGAAATCATGTTTAAATTTTAATGCCAGAAGATTATCTTTCGAATAAAGTAAATTTCATCACAATTTAAAAAAAGTTATTTTGGTTTTATTCCATTTTAGTTGAATAAATGTGTTGGAGGAAGTAATCCCACCGAATCGATACGTCAAATTTCACAATCACAACCTATTCCCTAAACTTTTTTATAAATTTAGTTTTTTGAAGAAAAAAATGTAGTGTGTGCACGACTGGTCTTGCATACTTGCTTCTCGTGTACTCGTCTTAAAATAATGATACTAACTGTTAATACTTAAAAAAAAAATCGGTAAAGGCGTTCGTGCGGTAGAAAAAAAATGAAAATTCAGTAAAAAATCTTTATGTCTTGACATAATGTTATAGAAGCAATGATTTGGACCTTCATTCAAGTAGGCAATATAAAAAGTGAGAAATTGATTTTTTTCCCAAATATGGCCTAAAAGAAAAAAAACGTGCAATATTTTTTTAATTGGGTAGATATGCAGTTTGGTTACAAAATTTAATTTTCAACAAACCCCAATTTTTCGTCATTGAACATGATTGTCACGGTTACGGTGAATGCAGTACGCTAATATGCTATGTTGGAGGAGTAGTTTTCACTTGCATTGCATTGGACAATTATTCCTCTATAAGGCAATCAAATTTAATTTCCACGAGCAATTATTTCTGTAGGCCTTATATAATGCTTATGCTCGGTGGTTGGGCATTTTTGCAGTCCATTGTTTAGGTAGAAACAAGTTAAGCAAGCTATTACGTTAAGATTTTTCGGTACAACTTCGAAAGAAGTTAATCCGAAGAAAAGCCTATTTAGAGCTCTCGAATGAATGAAAAATGAAAAATGAATGAATGAAAAACATTGGTTAAAAGATCGGAAAAGGTGATAAGATCGAAAACCTACCAGAGAGTTAGTCAACACGATTCAAGTACTTCGTTGTACTTACTGTTCTTTTTAATATCTGTAAAGCCTTTTATAAGCAAACGAAGTTTTTTCCTTAAGGCTAATTTGAAGTATTTTTAGAAATCTAATAGAAAATAAATAGCTTCCTAAAAGTCAAATGATTTTCCATAAGACTTCATAAAGGTCATATTGCAGGGAGGGAAACAGCTTCGATAGTGTTTTATCGAAGCGCAATTTTTAGTTGCTTGTGGTTGCAACAAATTTGTACCGCTTACCATTATTCCTGTATAGATCTATTCCGCGTTTTTAATTTAAAAAAAAAATTCTACTCCGATTTTTAACTTTCTCTTTAAAAGAGAAAGATATTGTTTTCGTGAAAGTTATCGACCTCGAGCTTTTGATTGATTCAAACATTACGATGATAGTGGAACTTAAAAAAGTGGTTTTTGGAATTCCGTCTGTCGGTTCGATGGCCCGTCTGTCCATACAAGTCTCTCCAGCCTGATCGACTTTACCGATTTTCTTCAAACTTCGTATCCAGCGTTTTTTTGGTCATAATTCTAGGCTAAAAATCATATACAACCTCAATTTGCTCTTAAACTTCTTTGATTTAGTTTTGATTAAACTTTTTATATGCTATAAGCATATTAATTCCAACAAAACTGCATACCCGTTTTTTTTTTTGAGAAAATCCATATAACAGATTTTTGCATTTAGGCCATATAAAGGAAATTGTCAATTTCTCGCAAACTATTTGACCAAATTTTTTCAACATAATTGGTTTTCGCCCAATTATCCCCAAACGCAAATTTCAGTTTTGGTCAATAACGGAAAATCATTATTATACACATGAACGCCGATTACTTTCAATAACGGTAAACGTTCGTATAATCTCATTTCGACACCATTTATACCATTCGAGCAGCATTAATCGAAATAAGTATTTGGGCCAAATCGTTAAAAACGTCAAATTAACTCGCTGTGAAAGAGAAAGATGCGTACGACCCAGTCGTGCACCCACCACTAGTTTTTTTTAAGGCAAATAATAGAATGACTTCTGGAAATCCTTTTTTTAAGATCTCTGACTTCAACTTTTTCTTATAAAAAAAATCACCAAATTTTCTAACCCAAGATTGGGAATTCGACTCTGGCATTAGTTAAGTTTTTTTTTTCTTTTTTTTTATTTACAAATCTACTTTGCAAGTTTTCATTTTACATCGCATTGATCTGACTGAAATGTATGGACGATTAGTGAAAATTTGTCTCTAAATAATCGATCACTCCGAACTTGCTAGCGATAGTCATATGAATGACAACTCGTTCTATACTTAAATTTAGTATGAACTGTTTCATCTATTTCTCATTGAAAAATCCGATATAAAAAAATGTAAGTACAGCTTGAAAGTTATATGAGCATTGCCAATTAAAATGTTAATAACTTAACACGACCTATCATTTCGTCAAAGTCAGCAAACCATTTACAAAAATATTTGTTTGCTAAAAAAGGTTTTATGCGAGATAACTTTTTCAATCATACTACTAAGATTTGCCCAAAACTCATTGTTTACAGGCTGTACAGTGTCATCGACTTGGTCAAACATCAAAAGCAATCAGATACGCCTCAAGGAGATTACAAGAGGTTTTAAACTTTTCGCCTCGGTCATATAAATAAATTCGACTTATTATGGCATTTAAAAGCAATAAAACAATTATTTTCATATGTCAAGTAAGAGTGATAAATATAAACAAATGCCCCCTCCGTTGTATGCTATAATTTCATTCAACACATCAACAGCCGCCGAGTCGTGACAAATATTAATACCGCCTGGGGAGGCTGTGCGGTGATAATAAATTGCACTTGCAAAAAACAAAAAAAAACTAAAACACGTTTTACATCTACGCACTTAATCAGTTGTGATTAGCAATACGTTCACCCGATGACTTCAACTCAAAATTTAGCTAAGAATGTCATTTTTTACTTACCCGCCTTAGAATTATCCATCATTTGATATCTACCACCATCACAAAAAATTGGGATGATCACAATGATCGCCATTACTTCCCAAAAATAATTTTTGATAACACATGAAGGCATCGTTTAGAAAAAAATCGAATTTCGTCACAAGATCCCTCTTATCAGTTTCACCCTAATCACTAATTCGCGATTGGCAATGAGTTAAATTAACTCAATTTGTATCTTTTAAAACCAGTGCCTTTATATACTAAACAGCCAAACTACGATCTTGATTTCACCCGGCAGAATGCAGCGAATTCCACTTTTGCAATCTTGACGACCGATTTGAGACGACTGATGCCGTGAAACTGTGGAAACGGATCAAGTGTTGCCCCTATTTGAAGTGTTTGCACTACAAGAGTCCGAAAGAGTATTCAGCGGATTGAATTGTACTACTACTAGGTATTAGTGTGACTTGTATTCTGTTTCAAATTAGATGTCTTCCAAGCAGTGTTGCCAGCATTTGCAACTTCGAAATACATGGACGTATGTATGAATTAAATAAAGCGAAAGAGTTGGTCATGCATTACTGCTTATCACACATGTTAACTGAGGGTGGCTTGCATTAAACCTACTGATTCAACATTTTATGCATTTTAAGACCCTATCCCATAGGGGTATAATAATTTTTACATTAAGTTTGTTACATAGAGAAATAGTTTAGTCAGTTATAATGGGTGATCCAAGTAGATATACTTTTTTCAATAGCCTTTTTTGACAGATCACGTGTGAGTCGTGTCATGCTGTCAAGTTATTTTTTTTAGTATTGTTTGGCATTTCATAATGGAAAGACTTACACGTGAATAACGTTTACGAATTGTTCAACTTTATTATGAAAATTCACATTCTGTGAGGAATGTGTTTCGTGCACTTGGGTGGGTGGCCGCGGTGTAGTGGTAATGTGTTCGTCTGTTGAGTGGAAGGTTGTGCGTTTGGGCCGGTCGATTGGCCACCAAGATCGTGTGATATCACACCGTTAGACTTTTTCCTGTGGGGATATGTAAAGTCAAAAGCTTATGCCGACAAACCCGCTTCGATTCAGGCCTTGGAGAAAAACATCACGCGTGTCATTCGCTAGTTACCAGTCGAAATGCTCGAACGAGTGATCGAAAATTGGACTCAACGGATGGACCATCTGCGACGTAGCAACGGCCAACATTTGATAGACATAATCTTCAAAAAATAAATGCCAAAGAATGTTCTTTCAAATGATGATAAACATTCTCCATTAAATTTGAATTTTCTGTGATTTTTTCTTTAAAAAAGTAGGGAACCCCAAAATGGATCACCCTTTACCTGAAAGTATATGGATCGAGTAAGAATCGCTAGCTGAGGCGAATTGTCTGTCCGTCCGTCTGTGTGTCACCGATTTTTGGGCTTTAAATTTTGAGCTAAAATTTTTAAATTTGGTATATGTATAAACATTTTTCAACTCCGCCCACTGCCACTCCCACTTTTAAGAAAAACGTTCTATTTGGTGAAATGGTAAGGAATTTAAAAAAAAAAGTTGGTGAACAAGTTATTAAGATAATCCTGATATTTATATTCGGTCAATACACTGTTTTTTGCCACGCCCACTTTTTGTGGTTTTCAGTAAAAAAAAATGTTCGGTCAATACGTAAAATAAATGTTTGTAAAAAATCATGATCCTCGGATTTCCAATGAAATTAAAAGCTCCATGCGTAAAAGAAATCACGCGTATCGTCGATGGAGAAGATTTCAATTCCCAGAAATCTGTATTGAGTTGAAAAGGATTAGAAACAGAGTAACCTAAATGATCAAAAAAGTTAAGTTATAATATTACAGAAACAAATTGAATTCTAATCGTTCTTCATATTTTCTTTGGAATCGGATTAAAATAATGGAGGTGTGCAATAAAAACAACTTAAAGACTGATATTGTTATTGATGTTGAAGAAATAAACAAAATGTTCACTAAAGTGTCATTTGTACCTGATGTGTCTTTTTAAATACATCTGACAACTCATTTCTGATATTGTCGATTTGTTTACTGATGAAAAGGCAATTATGTCTATAAAGTCATAAAGTCACCGAAAGTTCATAAAAATTATCCTACCGTATATTACTTATATTACGTTTATTTTTAATTCCTTCATAATGTCTTCGTCCTACCCACATCAGTGGAAACAGGCTAAATTTATACCGAACCCCAAAAATAAAAATGAATATCGTCCAATCGCCATCCATCCTTTTCTATCTAAAGCGTTCGAATCTATTATCTGTGATCAAATCAAAGTTTATATTGAGTCAAAAAAATTGTTAACACCTATGCAGGGTTCCGTTCTGAACATAGCTGTGTTCCTGCTATGCTAAATGTGGCCGTTGATATACAGGAGGCTATCGACCGAGATGAGTAACTCTAGTTACTTTAGTTGACTATTCAAAAGCTTTTGATTCTGTTTGTCCTGATAAACTTACTAGAAAACTTGTGTCTTATTTCAATTCAATTTGAGAAAAGAGTCCAATCTGTCTTTCGCAATTAGTCCTTATCGTCTGCGTTACCTGTTATTTGTGGTGTGCCTCAAGGATCAATAATTGGTCCTTTGTTATTCTCTATGTTTATTAATGACCTACCACTTGTTATTCATAATTTTCTATTTCATACATATGCTGACAATTCTTCTTTCATTTCCCCATTGGTTTGATGGACGATGCAGTCGAAAAAATGAATGAGGGCCTCAAATCGTTGACCAAGTGGTCTACTGATAATAGACTCCTATTAAACCCATCTTTGACGAAATCGATTGCTCACCTTTGCTCACATCCTCCTGTTTTTTTTTCAGTGGTGTCGAAGTCGAAATGGTTTCCAAAATTAAAAACCTTGGCATTACCGTGAATAGAAACCTTACTTGGAGCGACCACATAGACTCTGTAGTGTTAAAAATCTATGGTGCTTTTCGCGGTCTATCAATATGCAAACATAGCTTGCCAAAGAATGTAAAACTCAAATTGGTTAATGCTATTGTTATGAACTTAATAATGTTGTTCGGTTGCACAGATGCTAAATCAAGGCGTAAATTGAATATTGCGTTTAATTCAATAGCAAGGTTCGTATACAATCTGCGTAGATACGATCATGCGTCAAACTTCTCAGGGAAAATACTGGGATGCAGTCTTGGCAAATTCTTAAATTTTAGAGCTTACACCATCATTTATAACATCATAAAAAAACAGCCTGATTACTTGTTTATAAAGTCACCTTTTCACAGTCACTTCGTTCACATGGTATCGCCTTTAACGTTAACGTAAATTTCAAGGCATCAGTGTTAATCTTATTTATAACTTTTCTTAAGTTTCCTTTTGTCATTTTTTTAAATCTAATTTATATAATATTTTTCCTTTTTATGAATAACATATGTCATATCTTATATTGTTATTTCTATTTAAAATATATTCCGAATAATCCTTGTAAAATATTTAAATAAATACGAATTCAAATACAAGTTCGAAAAAACTTTTGATGCAAAATCACTGGTTCTGATTATTTCAAAATTTCGTCTAAGTATCATTTTAATCGGCGCCCACTATTTGGAGGCGTTTTTTATACAAAAACCGTTTGTATACTCTACTCCGAAAAACGTTGCTTTTTGTCGAACCATACAAAATTTTGATGACGGGATGGTGGCGCGATGGTAAATTTCTAACCGTAGCAACACCTTAATGATTTTTCACTGGCCCTCCTCTCATGATGATCTTGCAAAACATCTGAGTAGTATCAAAAAAGGCTCTCAAATTCGCCGTTCGGAGTCGGCATAAAACAGGAGGTCCCGCCATCATGCAGAAGTACACACGCACACATGAATCGTTGTGAGAATGCTCGGCCCTGGGTACTATCGGGCCTGTTGCGCCAAATATTTGTATTTGTATTTGTATTTGTATACAAGATTTTGATAGACTGTCTGAACAATATGTTGTAAGAAAATTAAATGCCTACATTTTGCGGATATTTATTTTAAGGATGGGATGGGATAGGGTATTAAATGATATGCACAGCCGATTGTAGCCTTCTCATATGTTTATAACCAATCCCATAAGGGTATATTAGTTTTGACACTAAGTTTGTAACATAGTGACATAATTTCGCTAGATATACCACAAAGTATATGGATATCTGAGTCGATTAAGCCATGTCTGTCTGTCTGTCCGTCCGTCCGTCTGTGTGTCACCGATTCTTGGGCCTTAAATTTTGAGCTAGAGTTGTGAAATTTGGTATACAGACTTTCTATTCCACGAAGCAATACAAGTGTCAACATTTTTGAAATCCGACTACTGCCACGCCCCCTTTTTAGAAAAACGTAGTCTTAGGACAAATCATAAGAGATTTTCGAAAATCGTCTGAGCAAGATATCTAGACAATCCTAATGTCTATATTTCGTCAATACAAAGTTTTTGCCACGCCCACTTTTTTGGGGCGTTTTTAGTAAAAAAACGTTTTTCGGTAAAGTTTTAAACATTTCGAAAAAAATGTTGATGCTAAATTATTGGTTCTGGTAATATTAACATTTCTTCCACATACTTTTTTAACCCACGCCTTTTTTTGGAGGCGTTTTCATACAAAAACCATTTCTATGCACTACCAGGCGAAAACGATAGATGGGATAAGGTACAAAAAGATCCACACAGTGGATTGTAGCCTTCTCATATGTTTTTAAAATGTTTTATTTTCTTGGAATTTATTCAAACTATTTTTATACCCTATCCCATTGGGGTATATTGTTTTTGATACATAGTTGGAAACATAGAGAAATAATTTAGGTAGATATACCTCAAAGTAAGGGGATTGACTCAGAATCGCTAGCTGAGTCGATTCCGCCATGTCTGTCTGTCCGTCTGTCTGTATGTAATCGATTCTTAGGACTTAAATTATGAGCTATGATGATGATGGCCGAGGCTATAGAACAAGTGTAAAAAGTATCAAAATCCGCACAGCGGTTGTATAATGAGCGTGACTTGATATGGGTAAAATATGACAAATGACATTGTCTGAATATTATATTGATTATATTTTTTTTTTTTAAATTCATTTTCGTATGACCAAAATCGATGTTCCTTTCTGGGCGTTGCCATTGGCGGATTTTAAAAAATGCATTTCTGTACGAAATTCATGGATTTAGCTAATATTACAAATTTCATTATCCTAGCCCATCATTTTCGGACTGACTAATTATACCTCTATAACCTACATACATACATGTCATAATCATAAGCCAATAATCGTTTTTATAACAAAACATCCACCAAACATATTCGTACCAATATTATCTAAGTAACTTGTGATTTTTAGGAGTTAAGTTTTAAGTTTGGCCGCACTGATTAGTAATTGCGTCCAAACGTCATCTGTCAAAAAGAAAAGTTTTCAGTATACTCTGCCATTTAATCATGGAAAGACTTACAAACGAGCAACGATTACAAATTATTGAAATTTATGGTCAGAATTCGTGCTCTGTGAAAAATGTGCACCGTTTGTTACGACCATAATCGACCTGGTGAATCAACAATTCGTGCTGTTATCACCAAATTTCGCACGAAATTTACTTTGTTGGACATTAAGCCATCGACTTGCATGCGTACAGCATGTACCGAAGAGAATATTGCACTCGTAGCGTTCAATGTTAATGAAGATGTGAAATGTCAATTCTTCGCTGTTCTCAGCTATTGGGCATGTCTTACTCAACCACATGGAAAACTTTACGCGTCGATTTGTGTTTGAAAGCCTATAAAATTCAACCTGTGCAAGAATTGAAGCCGAATGACCTACCACAACCTCCAATTTTTGGTGAATGGGCCTTAGAACACCTCCATGAAAATTCGCTGTTTTATCGAAAAATTGTGTTCAGCGGTGAGGCTCATTTCTGGCTCAACGGATACGTAAATAAGCACAACTGTCGCATCTGGAGTGATGAACAGCCACATGCCATACAAAAATTACAGATGCATCTCGAAAAAAGTGGTTTATGGGCTGGTGGCATCATCGGTCCATTTTTCTTCAACGACCGCGGAAGAAACGTTACCGTTAACGGCGAACAATACGCAACTTTTTTTTGCCCTAGTTGGCTGAGTTGAACTTGGTTGACATGTGGTTTCATCACACATTGCCACATGCAGCACATCTAATGAAGCAATAGAAATGTTGACGGATGAATTTGCTGAGAAGCTTATCTCTAGAAATGGCTCTGTGAGTTGACCGCCAATATCATCCGATTTAACGCCTCTTGATTATTTCTCGTGGGGTTATGTAAAATCGTTAGTCTATGTGGACAAGCCGAACACTATTGGAGCCTTACAGGATATCATAACACGCGTAACTCCTGAAATACAGGCCGAAATGCTTTAAAAAGTGACGCAAAATTGGACCCACCGAATGGACCATTTGAAACGAAGCCGCGGACAACATTAACTGGTGTTGTCTTTAAAACGTAAATGGCAAAGGCCTATTTATCGATTACAATAAACATTTTGAATATTTGATGCAAATTTGAGTGCTTTATTCGATTTAAAAAAAGAACGCTTAAAAAATCACCCGTTGTTTCCATAGAGTTTTTTCAATTTACTTAAATTTTACCGAAAATTGCCTTTTTACTGACAACAGCCCCAGAAAGTAGGGCGTGGCAAAAAAAACTTTTAAATGTAGAAAATCTGGATATTCAAATTGTCTAAGAATTTTATTCAGACTCACTTACGTACTACAGTGGCACTGCAGTCCGAAATGCACTTATGCCTCAACCAACATGCCTCTATTTGCGTCCTTCAAGTTGGTTGAGGTCGGTGTTGGTTTCTACTTGTGCGCGCTACTTAAGGCGAGGTCTTCCTCTACTGCGTACGACGTCTGGCATGGAATCTAAGAATCTGTGAACCGGAGTATACGCTCTACATGTCATAGCCAACTTAAACGGCCAATGACGAGGTACTTGACCAGAAGTATGTCGCTATACTGGTATAGTGTTTCGTTGAATCTGCTTCTCCGTATCCCGTCGACGGAACCGAAGATCTTTCGAAGATTTTGTTCTCTAAAAACTTCCAAGGATTTCATCATCCACATTTGATACGGACCAAGCAACAGCAACATATCGAAGGACTGGGGTCATCAGAGAGTTGTATAGGTTCTCCATAGTAATTCAAGTGAGGAGTTTACTACTTCAGTCCACATAGCCCTAAGAATCAGCGGTTAAATATCATACTGAAATACATTTTTCAAAGTTATGATTTACTATTTTTATATGTTATGAACTCTAGGCCAGTCTTTACGTCCATTCATGTCAAAAGTCGTAAAAAATTGTATTCCATATACGATTCAATGGTAGTAAATGATGGTCTGGCAATTCTCTTCGTCTTTTATCGTTCTGTACCAGCAGAATGTTCTATTCATTTTCACAGAGTTTCGTTTCGGAATACAACAGTTTTGGTAAAATCCATTTTTCCGAACAAATTTGAGTTCCAAATCTATCCCATACATTTGATTTTTGTATCGGAGCCAATTCTATTATCTTCAACTGCCTTTAGCTTTTTTTCTTCGGAGTTTTTCATCGATTGTTTCAGTGGATTCTGATTCATTAGTAATATGAAGTTGAGCTCACTAGGAGCAATAACTTAAGACACAGTGCTGTACCCACTCATTTTGAATCCAGAAATGTTATGTTTTCGTTGTAAATGTGAAATTATCCAAAAATTTGTTATCATGGTATTTAAGTGACTCATGGTTCCATTGGAAATAGTGGAAGTAATCATTTCACTTAAAAGCTTGTTCTTACTAAAGTTGTGAAATCTTATAAAGGGTGATCCATTTCGAGGTTCCCTACCTTTTTAAAGAAAAAAATACAGAAAATTCAAATTTAATGGAGAATGTTTATTATCATTTGAAAGAACATTCTTTGGCATTTATTTTTTGAAGATTATGTCTATCAAATGTTGGCCGTTGCTACGTCGCAGATGGTCCATCCGTTGAGTCCAATTTTCGATCACTCGTTCGAGCATTTCGACGATTAACTGGCGAATGACACGCGTGATGTTTTCCTCCAAGGCCTGAATCGAAGCGGGTTTGTCGGCATAAGCTTTTGACTTTACATATCCCCACAGGAAAAAGTCTAACGGTGTGATATCACACGATCTTGGTGGCCAATCGACCGGCCCAAAACGTGAAATTATGTGCTCACCGAAATGTTCTCTCAATAAGTCTATTGATTGATGCGATGTGTGGGAAGTGGCGCCGTCTTGCTGAAACCAAATGTCGCCGAGATCACGAGCTTCAATTTCAGGCATCAAATAGTCGGTTATCATGGCACGATAACGGTCGCCATTGACGGTTACTTTCACACCGGCATCATTTTTAAAGAAATATGGACCGATGATTCCACCGGCCCACAAACCATACCAAACCGTTGTTTTTTCTGGATGAAGTGGCAGTTCTTCATTGAGCCAGAAATGGGGCTCATCGCTAAACAAAATTTGCCTCGAAAACGTCGGATCTTCTTGGAACTTTTCAAGAGCCCATAGACCGAAGCGATGTCGCTTGGGAAGGTCGAGCGGCTTCAGTTGTTGCACAAGCTGTATTTTGTACGCTTTCAATTTAAGAACTTGACGTAAAATGCATTCCATACGTCAGTCCGAGTTGCTGCGAACGGCGCTGAATCGACTCTCTACGGTCTTCGTGTACACTCTCAGCTACGGCCGCTATATTTTCTTCACACGTGGTCTATTCGGTCGAATATTATCCAATAACGAATGCTGGGTCTCAAAATGGGTGATGGTGTTGCGAATAGTACGCTCAGTAGGCCGATTATGTTGACCATAAGTTGAGCGAAGTGCACGAAACACATTCCTCACAGAACATGAATTTTCATAATAAAGTTGAACAATTTGTAAACGTTGTTCACGCGTAAGTCTTTCCATTATGAAATGCCAACCAATACTAAACAAAAATAACATGACGGCATGACACGACTTACACGTGATCTGTCAAAAAAGGCTATTGAACAAAGTATCTCTACTTGGATCACCCGTTATTACACTGGTTCCTATCTGAATAAGAACCAATCCATGGCTGCACAGCTGCACTGCTTATCACTTTGGAGATATTCCAGTTATTTAGAATCTCTTGTATAATTTCTGACGAGATGTGAATTCATGAATTGATAGTGACCGGAGACATAATAACTATTTATAGATATATACCACTGTAACGTTCGGACCAATTCGTCCATTAATTTGAGCAGCATAAAGTGTGTGAGGTAAGCCACGCTGGCAACTTCAATGCAGATGAGAAGGGCGCGGAACGCTAGTGATTGCTCAGCTATACTCGTCGGACGGGGGTAGTTCTTTCCTCCTCATCATAATCTCCAAGCTCTACAAACATTTTTAAAAGAGTAAAAGAAAAGATCAAATGCCTATATCATTCCAATTAAAAGATAAAAGGAAAACGACCGCGGTGCTACTAAACTTACTTACTTACTTTAGTGGCGCTACAGTCCGGAATGTACCTGGGCCTCAACAAACATGCCTCTCCAATTAGCCCGGTCCTTAGCTAACTGCCTCCAGTTGCGCACTCCAAGTTGGTTGAGGTCGGTTTCTACTTGTGCGCGCCACTTAAGGCGAGGACCTCTACTGCGTCCGACGTCTGGCTGGGAATCGAAGACTCTACTAGCCGGAGTATGGGTATCCATTCGTTCTACATGTCCTAGCCATCTAAAACGTCCAATGCGGAGTTTTTTGACCAGGGGCATTTCGCTGTACAGCTCGCCTAGTTCTTGGTTGAATCTTCGCCTCCATAGCCAGTCAACGCAAACGGGACCGAAGATTTTTTGAAGAATTTTCCTCTCAAATCGACCAAGGATTTCTTCATCCGCTTTTGAGGCGGTCCATGCTTCAGCGCCGTAGAGCAGGACTGGGATGATCAACAATAAAAATAAAACTAAATATATTTATAGCGCAACAGGCTCGTTATTACTCAGGGCCTAGCTTTTTTTTCTCACAACCATTCACGTGGGCGTGTGTAGTTCTTAGCACGATGGCGGGACTTCCTGTTGTATGCCAAATCCGAACGGCTAAGTTGAGATAAGCTTTTCATGTCAATTGATACTACTCGGATGATTTGTCAGATCATCACAAGAGGAGGGCCAGTGAAAAATCATTTAGGTGGTCATAGGGATGATCAGGGTATTATTTAAGATCTCCTTAGTAGTTTGAGTGAGGGCTTTACTACTGAATTGCCTTCTAAGCCCGAAGAAACAGCGGTTGGCAAGAGTAATTCTTCTGGATTAGCGAGAATTCTCCATCGTCATCCTACACAAACAGACGAGTTTGTGCGGTATATCAAAATAAGACATGGTTCTGTATAGTTCGTCTCTATAAATGCTGTCTTATGCGGCTTTGAAATCGATGAATAGGTGGTGGGTATCGATTTGGACTTCTTGGGTTTTTTCCAGGATCTGCCGAAGTGTGAAGATTTGATCGGTTGTGGACTTTCCTGGCCTAAAACCACACTGATGAATGCCGATCAGGTTGTTGGTAAATGGTTTCAGGCGTTCACATATTACGGCAGATAGACTTATGCCTCTGTAGTTGGCGCAGCTTAGATTGTCTCCTTTCTTGTGGATCGGGCAAACGATGCAGAGGTTCCATTCTTCAGGCACACTTTCTTCCGACCAGATTCAACTTATGAGTTGGTGGATGTTACTTACCAAGTCATCTCCGTCGGCTTTATAAGGCTCGGTGGCAGCCTTATTAAGCTTCAGTTTAGATATTGCTATCCTCACTGCACTTAGGTCGGGTGGTTGGCAGTTTTCACTGTCATTGCAAATATTGAAGGGTTCGTTCTTACCGGCAGCGAAATATTGTTCACCATAGCCGTTTAACAGTCGGCAGAAGTGATTCTTCCATATCCTCAGCATAGACTGTGTCTCAACTACGATATTTCCTTGTTCATCTCGACAGGATTCTGTTCGAGCCTTTGGTAAAAGTTTTACACTTTGGTAAAACTTGCAAACATCGTTGTTTTATATCATCGAGCACGCGCTTTTCTTACTCTTTTTTCTTCTTTCTGAAAACCCGGTGTTCTTCCCTTCTTCTCTGCCTATAGAGCTCAACGGCAGCTCTCGTCTTCACCTGCAGCTTAGCCTTGTAGGCCTCGTTCTTGGCTGCGAGCATCTGTCGGCACTCCTCATCAAACCGGGGGTTTCTTGCTGGTGGGCGCGAGAAACCCAGCACATCATCTAATGGCTTGTTGGTATCGCTGCCATTGTTCTTCGACATTCGATGGTATGATGTTAATCGAGAGGTAAAGGGATTCGCGTCGTGCGAAGTCTTGGCGGTCTCTTGCGATTGCAGTCTTTCGACATTGAATTTTTTTAGAGTATTTCTGTATTGTTGTGGAGTGATGGATATCCGCATTCTAACCTTGGCTGCAACAAGGTAGTGGTCCGAGTCGATGTTAGCTCCTCGGAATGTTCGGACATCCAAAATACTAGATTCGTTCCTCTTGTCTATCGCTATGTGATTATTGGTTGACCGTTCGTTGATCTGGAGACCGCCATGTCCGCTTATGGATATCAAGGTGAGGAAACCGTGTGCTGGCTATAGTGGCATTTCGTTCCGTAGCGAAGTCAATTTTTCCTCCGTTTATGCGTGAGGGCATATAAGGCTTATGTTGGCGAATTTGGCCTTGATGCGGGTTTTGCTAGATGTACCTTAAAGTATATGGATCGACGCAGAATCGCTAGCTGAGTCGATTGAGCAACGTCTGTCCGTCCGTCCGTCCGTCCATCCGTCTGTGTGGCGCAGATTTTTGGGCTTTAAATTCTGAGCTAGAGTTTTGAAATTTGGTATACAGACTCTCTATCCGACGAAGCAGAAATCCGCCCACTACCACGCCTCCTTTTTAGATAAACGTAGGTTAAACTATTAATGATTCTGAAGAAGTGTCTGAACATGATATCAATGCAATCCTAATGTCTATATTTAATCCATCCAAGGTTTTAGCCACGCCCACTTTTTAAGGGCGTTTTCAGTAAAAAAAAAATGTTTGCTAAAATTTTAAACATTTTGAAAGAAAATGTTGATGCAAATTTATTGGTTATGATAGTATAAACATTTCTTTTATGTATTATTCTAACCCACACCCACATTTTGGAGGCGTTTTCATACAAAAACCATTTATAAACACTACTTCATAGCATCTGCATAACCAAGCGGAAATCATTGTTTTTTGTCGAACCATGAAAGATTTTGATAAACTGTCTGGACAAAATGTTATGACAATGACATTTTCTATGTTTTATATTGTTTACCATGACTATGTATGTATAGGCAAAGAGTATAGAACTACATAGAGTACGCATCACAGCTAAACAATTTGTAGCCGTTTCAGACGAGGGCGGTAAGTTAATAACAAATTTTTAGCGCAACAGGCTCGTTAGTACGCAGGGCCGAGCTTTTTCACAACCAATCATGTGTGCCTGTGTAATTCTTTCTTTGCACGATGGTGGGACCTCCTGTTTTATGCTGACTCCGAATGGCAAATTTGAGATAAGCTTTTCTTGACAGTTGATACTACTCGGATGAATTGTCAGATCATCACGAGAGGAGGGCCAGTGAAAAATCATTAAGGTGTTGCTATGGCTGGGAATCGAACCCAGACCTTCTGCGCGGCAGTTCATCGCACTAACCATCGCGCCACTGAGCCCGTCCCGGGCGGTAAGTGCGAAGGGAAAATTTCGTAGGTCGTATGCGTTGGCAAGCCTGTTGTTTGATACTGGGGTAGCTATGTGAACACTGGGGTATCAATATCAGTACCCCACATAGAAAATATTCTTTGTATCAGATGCGCACTCTGCGTAGTTCTATACTCTCTTGTATAAGCAATGTGAAACTCGTATTTGAAGCTATACGTCTTGACAACTTCTAACAAGTTTTTTTTCTTTTTCCGTGGTTGGTGGAAATCTCAAATGACACGATGAGCACGTGCCCAAAGTAGTGTGGAACTTTAACTCCACTATAACCACCACCCTTTTTAAATTTTTTTTATTGCAACTAAGTATGCGACTTATCTAGCAATTTTGTTATCTCGAGAAATTAATGTTTGTCAGGAAACTTTGTTGTGAGAGTTCCTGCTCTCTACGCATTTATAACGCGGTTTGTTATTATCGGGCCAAATCTTAGGGCTTAGTTCTTTGAAGACGCCACAGTAAATTCATTTCGTCAAGAATTCGCAAAACCGTTGTGTTAACGTGTCCCAATAAACGTTTTTCATGTTTGCGTGCAAAATTTTTCGTTTCATCCTTAACCCTGGGAATACCCAGATCTCTGCGTAGATCTTTATTCCTTATATACCACGGCGCATTGACGAATGATCTTAACATTTTGTTTTCAAAAGTTTGTAAAATATTTTGATTCGTTTCACTGGTACAACCCCATAGTTGTATACCATATGTCCAGACCGGCTTTAGCACTTGCTTATATATTAGCAGCTTGTTATCGAGGTTAAGTTTCGAATATTTTCCGAGTAACCATTACAGTTCTCTGTATTTATTTTTAAGTTCCTCGCATTTCTTTTTACATGCGACTTCCATTTCAATTTTCCACCGAGTGTCAATCGGAGATATTTCGCTTCATTTTCAAAAAGTACTCGAACCGTATTGAGAAATACTGACAGATTGTTTGTCCGCTTATACGAAAAACTAACATGAATCGATTTTCTCTTGTTAAGTGCAATCCGACAGGATTTCGTCCATTCATTAACCTCGTTAAGAGCGTTTTGTAATTTCATATTTGTTTCCTCTATTGTTGGGCCAACTGCTAGAATAGCTGTGTCGTCAGCAAACGTGGCAACTATTGTATCGTTTGTTTGCGGGATATCACGTGTAAATAGGAGGTACAAGAGTGGGCCAAGGTCGCTTCCTTGGGGTACTCCGGCCAATATTTATTTGAACTCCTAATATTCGTTTCCAAGTTTCACACGGAAGAGTCTATACTCAAGATACGACACGAGCATTTTATATAATTTTTCAGGCAGAACTTGTCTTAGTTTGTATTGAAGGCCTCTATGCCAAACTTTGTCAAAAGCTTGCAACACGTCAGGAAATACGGCTGAGCAAATTTTCTTTTCTTCGAAAGCTTTCTCAATTATATCAGTAGTTCGATGAACTTGGTCCACAGTCGAATGTTTACTTCTATACCCAAATTGATGGTCAGGTAAAAGGCGTTTCTGATCAATAACGGGGTGTAAGCGAGCGATTAATATCCTTTCAAAAAATTTTGAAATTATTGGAAGAAACGAAATAGGTCTGTAAGATTTTATTTCATTCGGTGATTTTCCTGGTTTGAGAACCATTATCACTTCCGCGACCTTCCACTGTCTTGGCATGTATTCGAATCTAAATGCTGCATTTGCAATGTACAGCAGTTTAGTTAATGTTTTTCGAGGCAACATTTGAAGAAGTTCTCCTGTAATTAGGTCATAACCCGGAGCTTTTTTAGGCATTAATTTCTATATTTCCCGTTTAAGCTCGGCAATAATTGCATATCTATCTAGATTACTATCGGTTGTAATCTCGAATAAATTAATGTTTTGTGGACCACCAAATGGTTTGAATGTTTCCTCAAGATGTGCGGCAAAAACGTCTGCTTTTTCCTTATCGCTTTTTGCCCAAAACATCTTGAGTTACCCTAATTGGTGGCATAGCGTTTTTTGGCCGTTTTATGACTTTAATAGCTTTCCAAAGTGAATAATTAGATTCTTTTCCAGCTTAGGATTTGCAGATAAGTTTCTGCTGCATGGTTTTTAAAGTTTTTAATCGAATTTGATAGCATGTTACTCAACCGATTGAGATGTACCCATGGGTACTTGGTATTACTATAGCTTTTCGATTTTGCGTTGTTGAGGAGTATTATTCCATGCTGCTTTTTCAACAGTACCGACAAGGGAGTCAACCGCGACTTCGAGTTATAAGCGATACACCCGGTCGAATATTATTTTCAATATCGTTTTTGAAGCCTTCCCAGTTGGTTTTTCCGTTTGTAAGTCTGGGTGGGTTTTCATTTCAAATGATTGACTCTCTCGTTGTTAGAATGACCGGAGAATGATCAGAGCAAGGATCAAAGCATTCCTCAACTTTTATTCGATTGGACGGCATACCTTGTACCTTAAAAAAATCGATCAAATCCGGTATTTTTCTAACATCAGTTGGCCAGTACGTTGGTTTTCCCGTAGAATAAAATTTGGTATTCTACTTTCTACCAACATAGTAAAGCATCCTTCCTTTCTGTGATATGCATCTAGATCCCCATAATGTATGTTTTGCATTAAATCCCCTCCGACGACAAAACGCTGTCCAAGGGAATTAAGCAAGTTTTCAAAGTCAATTTTCTCAACCTGAAGATATCTTCTGGATTGTCTGCTTTTGACTTGTATAGAGCAAAATTGCATTGTTTCGACTTCTTATTTAAAAGCAATCGAATGTTCGATACACTCTTTTATATATAGTGATGCTCCACCTCTAGCCTTGTTTGATGGATGTAGAGCATGATAATCAAAATAACCTTTAATCGTTAAGAAAGTACTCTTTGCATGAGTTTCGGATACTAAACAGACGTCGATATCTTTTTCCTGCATAAGCAATTCAAGTTCTATAAGTTTCTGCCAAAGGCCATTGGCATTCCACGTAAGAATTTTAAGAAATCTTTTCGTTTTGAAGGTAGATTACGTCTGTTGCGAATATTATTTTCAAGCTTTACTAGCCTCTCCTCAAGTTTTGAAAGAATAATCGAAAAAACGTTGGAAACGGGGTCTGGTGTAATATTTTTATCGGATACTGTAGCTTGGGCATAAGTTTGTACATTTGGTTTTGGATTTACAAGATCCGATCGTATTTCTGTTGTCCGAGGTATTTGCTTGATTTTATTTGTTTTTCGAATGTTGCCTGCTTTGGCTTTGAGATTAGGCTTAAGCAAACTTTTAGGTTTTTTCTTAGTCAAATTCAATTTCTGTGAAATTTTATTAGGAAATTTCATCCGTCATTTTTGCAATTCTTTAGCTCCTTCGCAGCCACGGTAACTTGCGGGATGATCGCCTTTACAATCAATGCAAATAGCAGGAGTTTTCTTATCTGACTCGCTATCTACCGTCAGATGATTTCCGGCTTATTTTACACACCGCGGCTCTTTCTGACAATCGGTTTGCGTATGATTATATCATTGGCCGTGGTTGCACTGAGGAACTAATTTTGAATCCTTACGCATGGGTTCGATGTTTACAACAATATTAAGGTATTGTTTTTATTTCATAAAATTTTTTCAGACTTCCTGTTTTATCGAAAGTGAGTATAATTAAAGGCAGAGCGCGTTTTATTAAATTTTCTTCACCCTCTTTTTGCTATTTGTTTCGCTTGACAATGTTAACGGCATCTATAACTTTGTGTAGTGGTGTAGTGGTAATGTGTTCGTCTGTTGAGTGGAAGGTTGCGCGTTCAATCCCAACCAAAATCCATTTCACTTTTATTTAAAAGAAATAAAAGGTCGGTGTAATACGTAAAATCGTGCACACCATCTTGAATTTCTTCAAATTTAGCGAACACAAGAAAAAGTGACTCCCCGAAGCTAGTTCGGACACCACCCATGGAGTTTAAGTCTCCACTACATCCAAAATCTTTCCTATCCTCTCTTTCTTCCCCTTCTCTAACGCTCGTACTATGGTAACATATAAAAGGGTATTCATAACCCCTTGAGTACGTGTAAATTATAAAAAAAACAAAAAAAAATTGCCTGTTTTTCAGATTGCTAACTATGTCATCCTTAAGGCACGACGCATGTAACCCTCTGGCTACAACGCGTAAAGGCCTTTTAGATTTATTCTCAAATGAACACCATTCAATTTCATCGGTATTTAGCTTCCGAGACACTTTCTGGATCTTTTACGCAGATTTTCCATGTATTTTTTTTAACGAAGTTACTTGGAAGCCTGGTAAAATGTGACAAGTACTTAACAACTGACTAGCAAGTGGAAAAGACTTGCTTGACTACTTAGTAACTAGTTATAAGCTGACTTCGTGTAACAATGTTGTGTGGTCTTCGTTTGCTGTTTACTATGTATGTAGTGTGATTTAGGTTTAATATAACAGTTCTTGTATAGTGTAATTCATAGTTTCATATTGAAAGAAATTGCGTTTCATATTTCTGATGTTCTTTGTTATATATTTAATTTTTGTGTGCAAGAAGGTGTTTTTCCTGAGTGTTTAAAAACAGCTGTAGTGTTACCACTGCACAAAAAAGGTGATAGAACTTTATTAAATAATTATCGTCCAATTTCCATCTTATCCGTTTTTTCTAAAGTTTTTGAAAATGTCATTAAATATAGAATGTTATCATTTTTAGATATGACTCATTTCTTCAGTGATTGTCAGTTTGGGTTTAGAAGTGGTAAATCGACTGAAAGTGCTTTACTAAAATTATCAGGAGAAATATATAACAGTTTGAATGCTTCTCAAATTCCTTCCACTTTATTCATGACATAACCAAGGCTTTTGGCATGGTAAACCATGATTCGTTGTTAAATAAATTATTTAATGCAGGCTTCAGAGGTTTTTTTCATAATTGGTTAACCTCTTATCTAACAAGTCGTAAACAAGTGGTAAAAATCAAAAATGTTCTGAGTTCGCTTAAATTTTTAGGTATAGGCGTTCCTCATGGGTCAGTCTTGGGACCGATACTTTTTTTAATTTATGTAAATTCGTTATTTATCCAACCTTTTAAGGGCATAATTACGGCATTTGCAGATGATACTGCTCTTTTCTACTCTGATAACAGCTATCTTGATATGTTTTCTAATGTTAATTACGACCTAGATATACTACGACGATGGTTCAATTATCATAAGCTGATCATCAGTAACAAAACAAAGTTTATGGTATTCAATATTAAGGGTGGAAGGTCCGAAGAGTTGCCTTTATATTATCACTCACCAAGCTGTTGTAGATTTTGTTTAATTGACACTTACGATCATAAATTGTTTGACAGTCAGGTTTGTTGTAGTGACGGTTGCTTTCTAATCGAACGTGTTGATAGCTTTAAATATCTTGGAATTATATTGGACCATAAGTTTTGTAGGAAGGAACATACGTTATATCTGAAACAGTATCTTAATGGAGTTATAAGACAATTATATCACGTTAGTATTTAATGCAATCTACCTATTTTAAAATTAGTTTATAATGGTATCTTTAAATCAAAACTACAGTATGATCATCAGTAACAAAACAAAGTTGATGGTATTCAATATTAAGGGTGGAAGGTCCGAAGAGTTACCTTTATATTATCACTCACCAAGCTGTTGTAGATTTTGTTTAATTGACACTTACGATCATACATTGTTTGACAGTCAGGTTTGTTGTTTCTAATCGAACGTGTTGATAGCTTTTAATATCTTGGAATTATATTGGACCATAAGTTTTGTTGGAAGGAACATACGTTATATCTGAATCAGTATCTTAATGGAGTTATAAGACAATTATATCACGTTAGTATTTAATGCAATCTACCAATTTTAAAATTAATTTATAATGGTATCTTTAAATCAAAACTACAGTATGGAATTTCTTGCTGGGGTGGCACTTATTTTAATAAAATAGAACCTTTGTTGATTAAACAGAAGCATGCAATAAGAATTATGTTACAAGTCAATCGTAGAACCCCTAGTTTTGAGATATTCAAATGTCTCGAATTTCTTCCTTTAAGGCATTTATACTGCTACAAAGTATTAAAGATATTTTTTTGAAAATTCCGGGTATTATGATGCTAGAGTACACGAGTACACATTACCTGAAAAACTAAGGTGTGAGAGAGTGAAAACAGTATTCTTAAAAGATATTAAAAAAAGGCTTTTCTCATTTAACCACTCTGAAATTGACGCTTTATTAACGCCAATGATCTAATACATTTACATAATATATTATAATTGATTCTTTTGTTTCCATTTTTTTTTTCTTTAATAATTTTAATATTTGTTTAATTTTTTTTTACCTTTTACAATTTTCATGTTTGTTTTTTCCCCATCATTTTATTTTCATTTGTATCTTGTAATTCATAAGACAATAGATTGTACCTACCAAGCTGTTTCCTTCAAAAAACTTAAAAAAATGTTTGAATTCATTTGAATTATTTGTACACATGTACTTTATAATTAAGTTTCTTGATATGAAATAAAGAAAAAAAAAATGTATTGTTTAATCCATGTACAATTAATAAATTATGTATTATCTTATGTTCTATATGCCACACTTGTAATAAGAGTTAAGTTTCCTTTTTTTTGTTTATTTTTTTCATCACATATAAAATTTGTTTTGTTCATACACATATAAAGTTAATTTTAATACATTAAGGGTGTTCAATGTATTTTTGAATCTATTAGTTAGAGAAAAATAACATACATAATGCATTCAGATTTTTAGTCACCTTATTTCCATTTAACATTTAATGTCACAGGTTGACAATATCGATAATATATATATATATATATATGTTAGTTTGTAAATAAATCGTTAAAACCACATTCATTCTTATTGCATATATATGCTATAAGCAAGTTGTCTCGTAAGAAATCAAACAGATCACAATAAATAATTAAAGCAACAAAAATCAGGTATATGTTATGTACACCTCAATTGCATTTTATAAACTTTTTATATATTATTGTTATTTTATATTATTTCATCAACTGCTTAATTTTTTTGTGTATTTTCATCATCTACATTATAGTGCAATCCAATATTGTGCACGGCAGCACTCAAGTTAATAATCTGCACGAGTTTCTTGGGAGCATAGTAAAGTTGTCAAGCCTCAAGGAAGCAACGTGACCAATTTTTTTCCCAAGCCCAATAGTTCGCTCAACGATATTTCGTGGTATTTGTTGTTCCTACTTTGAAGTGTGTTGGGATCTGGACTTTTAAAAGACGTCAGTATCCTTGGGGACAGAGTATATCCTGCATCACCTGTATGCCAAATAATTTTTCATGCAATAGTTGAACGTGTATAGTATGTACATTAGCTTTCGCTTACCTAATATTCTTGTACTTCACTGTTTTTCCAGATGAACGAATCGTGGCAAGAACCAGGATACTTCGCTACGATACACCTTATCCGCTGCAAATGATCACATAACTGAAAATAAATTTCTTATATACAATACAGGGCAAGATAAATAACTACTAACTACAAGGTGGTGCAAAAATAACCTTCCGATGTTTTTTGGCTGTAATTAAAAAATAAAAAAGAAAAACTTTGATTCTTCTTGTGGATTATTTTTATTTGGTCTCTTAATTTTTTTTGCATCAATGCGAGAATATGATGTCATGTAAATGGCCGCCGCCACAGTTGATTGTCATTTGAGCCCTTTTTATGGAAAATGTGATGGAAAATTATCACTTTGGCCAAAACTTCCGGCGATAGGTCCTCACATTCTTGACGGATATTGTCTTTAAGAGCTGCAAGAGTCTGAGGCTTGTTGACATAAGCCCGCGACTTCAAAAAGCCCCACGAAAAGAAGTCTGGAGCGGTCAAATCAGGCAATCTTGCTGGCCAGTGCAAATCGCCAAAACGGGAGATTAGGCGCCCGGGAAATGCATCCTTCAGCATATCGGTTGAAGCAGGTGCAGTGTGTGCCGTTGCACCGTCCTGTTGGAACCACATGTTTTCCAATCCCAATTCATCAAGTTGCGGCAAAAAGAACTCGTTGATCATTGCTCTGTAGCGCTCACCATTCACAGTAAGCGTTTGGCCCGCGACGTCTTCGAAGAAAAAAGGTCCGATGACTCCTCCAGCGAAAACAGCACACCATACAGTGACTCTGAGCGGGTGTAATGGCTCTTCGTGGGTTACACGCGGATTTTCAGTGCCCCAGAAGCGTAAATTTTGCTTATTTACGTACCCGCTAAGATGGAAATGGGCCTCATCACTCATGATTATTTTTGATGAAAAATCATCTTCGTCTTGGTGGTGATTAAGGATGGCTTGAGCGTATGTTAGACGCGATTGGCGGTCAGCAGCTAACAGCTGATGCACCGTCTGGACTTTGTACGGAAACATCTTCAAATCTCGTACCAAAATTCGCTGTAAAGACCGTCGACTGATACCCAATTCCGTGGCACGTCGTCTGGTCGATGTCGACGGCGCTTCCATGACATCTTCGGCTACAGCAGCAAAATTCTCTGCAGAACGGCTACTCCGGGGTCTGCCACGCCTGGCAGCATCTCGTGTTGTGCCGGTCTCTTCGAGGCGAGCGGCTAAACGTCGCAGTGTTTCACCGGTAGGCGTTGGATGGCTAGGAAATCTGCGACGAAATTCACGTTGTGACAAAGTCACCGACCGATTATTGCTCAAATAAATAGTCACCAATATTCCGCGTTCTGGAGCAGTGTAGTGTAACATTGTTTATTAACGTGTATTTCGCATGTGTTTACTACACAAATGTCAAAACAGAACTGACATTAGGGGCCAATCGCAAAATTTATAGCATTTTCTGATAGGAGAATTACTTTTGCGCCACCTTCTATCATAATATGTAGACTGTAGAATCCTTTGCGATTGTAAAAAAAATGTGAATTTTCTCCAGCAGGCTTGGCAATTTTGATATGCGTGCCATCCACGCAGAAGATTATGCCCGGGATTCTAGATTTTTCATAGATAAGCAGTTTTGTATCTCTTTTTCCTCCTCCGACATGATCAGACATATCCATTTTGGACTTATCCAGTTTGGTTACAACTCTCAGCTAAGAATCTTTAAAATGCCGCCAGTTTGCATTATGAAGTGAGGGATGAAGACTGTGCTATTGGTGGCATTTGACTCTCTAAGATATCCAATACATATGGAAAAGCTTCGTTATTCAGCCTGAATTGTTTCTGAAACCTAAAAGAATATATAAGGCCTTTACATTTCAACTATGCTTGTGGTTTAACTCACTAATGTCTTTTGCCATAGTTCTCACTCTCCTTCGTTCTTCCATGGATTTGATGTAAAATAAAAATGAAACTTTTTCTTACGCACTTGTTTGTATCACGCAATCCGACCGCCAAAAGACTCATGACGAATTATACCCTGGTTTTTATAGGTTGTAAAGGGTTGTTCAATAAGAGCGCTACAAACGGTTTTGGATATCAATGAAATTCTTTATTCCTGCGAAAGTACGTTCGATGCCATTACGTATGGAACTCGATTTCTGTGCATGGCCACCACGGGCACGCTTGCAGAAGTCCAGACGCTGAACCCAATTTTCGACGGTTTTCAAGCATAAATCGGCCGATACTGCTGCAATTTCACGTTCGATATTCGTACGAAGTTCATCAATTGTCGCTACTTGTTGGCATAGACCATAGACTTGACGTAGCCCCACAGGAAATAGTCTAACAGCGTCAAATCACACGACCGAGGCGGCCAAGCGACTGGACCATTTCGTGAGATAACACGTTCTCCAAACTTGGTTTCCAATAAATTGATTGTGCCATTCGCTGTGTGGCTTGTGGCGCCGTCCTGTTGGAACCACATGTCCTTCAAGTCCATATCATCCAATTGGGGCCAAAAATATTCGGTTATCATTGAACGGTAGCGATTCCCATTCACAGTAACGTGCCGGTCTTGATCATCACGGAAGAAGTACGGCCCAATGACGCCGCCGGCCCATAAACCACACCAAACCGTAATTTTTTGCGGGATGCAATGATGACTCATGGAGTACGTGTGGATTGCTGCCTGACCAATACCGCATATTTTGTTTATTGACGAAGCCATTCAGCCAGAAATGAGCCTCATCGCTGAAGATGATTTTTCGATGAAAGTCCGAATCATTTTCAAGTTGTTGCTCAGCCCAATTCGCGAACATACGACGCTTCTGGTGGTCAAGTGGCTTCAGTTCTTGCGTCAATTTAATCTTGTAAGGATGTAGGCCAAGATCTTTTCGCAAAATTCGCCACAACGACGTTACAGAGATGCCCAACGCTTGAGCAAACCGAAGCCTCAGCGGCAACAATTTTCTCGACACTATGGGCACCTTTTTGTCTCACTGGCACGGGAACATTTTGTACTGAGCCTGTGGATTCAAATTTTTCCACTAGATGCTCAATTGTTGATCTGCTAGGACGATCATGACGACCATTGATTGGAAGTAGCGCTCTTACATTGAGGCCATTGACTCCGAATTTCGGTTGTAAATTTTAATAATTTCGACTCGCTGTTGGATCGTATTTCTTTCCATCATGAAATGGCAAACCTTACTGAAGAGAAATGTTAAAAGAGCGGCAAGAAATATGGCGTCGTTTGCTGTCCCTGTCGCTCAACTTTTGTAGCGTCCCTGTTGAAAAACCCCATACTTGATGTATTTCGTGAGTTTTCAGCTGAGTACTGAATGTTGTTTCGAATACTGTACAGCGGGGCAAAGAAGAATGTTCGCCATTTCTGTGCGAGGGGCGTTATTTTTTCAAAATAGTTAATTTATTATTAAAATATAATTTTATGAATTATCATTTGGTTTATCATTTTGAATAACCGACACAAACCGATACATTCCTATTAAAAAAAAAACTATTTGTTTCTTTCGTCTCTTTGTTCATCATGGTGACCGTAGTTTTTACAGTCATCGCCATTGTTTTTCCGAAGGACGAGATTGGTTTTACTTATCTTTGCTAACCTTATTTCTAAAGTGGCCTCATACACTCCATCCATCATATCAAGGTGACAACAAATGCAGGCCAAAATACAGCAGGAACAAAGCCAACAAATATTTATTGACATGGGAACATGTTGGTCGTCACATCCTATTAAACTAAATGTAAAGGAAAAAATAGGTATTCCTTGCCTATAGATGCATTAGTGATGAAGTGATGCCCGAGCTAATGTTACAGACTTTATCGACCGTTTATACTAACCAAACCGTTGTTTTCCAGTAATTTTTCTTATAATGGCATCTAATTTCAATTCTTCTTAAATCTACAGCACCTAATAGTCCTTTTGATATTCTTAAAAATTTAAATACATTTTATTAAAGCAACTTTACATTGATCCATATACAATCACACACATGATGTTTACAATTATCAATATAAAAAAAAAAGATTACAAACAAAATGATAAGTCTTTATATCACAAATAAACTGTGTAGTAAATTTATTTGACTACTCTTTGAGAACTCGTGCCATTCCAATTAGGATGGCGATGGCCAAACGATACTCTCGATCCAACTCAAGTAAAACGCTACTCTTGCATAGACCGATGGCACAGCACTGCCACAGGAGAGTCCAAACGAAACAATACCCACAATAGTAGACTCCTTATTCTGGACCAATTGCAATGGTCCACCAGAGTCTGCCTGGCAGGCGTCCTTTTTAAGTCCCACATCAAATGCACAGTACTGTCCCTGATTAAGGCCATTTCTGTAGGAACGTTGTACACCAGCTTCTACATGAGTGGCATTGCATTCGTCCAATGGAACTGACGTTAAATTGGCCATTAAAAGAATTCCAGATCGGCTACGAGCTGTGAATAGTAAATCGATCATATTGAAACATAAGCTGGAATGGAACGAGGTTGATGTGAGACTTACTTTCTACATTTGTCACACCCCAGCCGATGACAACGAGTTGCTTTGACGAATCAATATCTCCCACGTCGGAGTATAAACAGGCCGGCCGAATGTATGGTGTGAATGTTACATTTGTCTTCAATTTAATTACTGCAACGTCGTGGTATTTTAAATTTGCCCGATAATCTGGATGAATAGATATTTTCTAAAAAAAAAATCTTAAGTCAGTAACATGAAACTTTAAATAACCTAAAGAGTATACCAGCTAAAATTATAAATGTAAAATAAAATGAAAAACAATCCCAGCAAAGATGCACAAGGCCAATAATGAGGAGACAGCTTATTGTGCACTTCAATATCGGGGCAACATCACTACTAACTTAGCATATAAGGCAAATCAAATAGCTGAATTCCATCCAACTAACAGTAATTCCTCTAAAAGGCAATACAATATAATTTACACAAGCAATTATTTGTTTAGGCCTTATATAGTACTTGTGCTCGGAGGCTGAGCATTTATGCGGCCGATTGTTTGAGTAGAAGCCTGTTTTAGACATAATGCAGGAAAATTCACAATCATAACCAAAATTATGATAGTATAACTTCTGTAAGGTTGCTTTTAAGCTTCCGGAGATATTTGTACATGTACCAGACGTTAAGATGTTTCGATAGAGCTTTGCACGATGTTAATCCGAAGCATAACATGTATAAAGCTTACGAATGAAGAATTAAAAAAGCTATGAAGCAACACAAACATTAATTTTTATAATTTTTTTAATTCCAAAAATGTTTAATGATTTGATTCTCAGTGAATTTGATTCTAGGCCAGATGCCAATTTCATTAGGTACTACAAATCATTTACATTTTGAATATGTTGGTATGAGCTTCCAGCAAGTAGTATTACAGGGGAATAACCTCTAAAGACTTTCCGACCGAAGGCTTATGTTAAAAAAAAAAAATAATGTGGTGTGCATTTCACAAAATTTCAAATGCACACAGCAAAAATTTGTTGTCATAGTCACATAAACTCATATAAAGGTAACAAAAATCTGTAAAAGGGTGAAAAGATCGGGAAAAATATGAAAGGATAGGAAAAACGCTTCAAAGATCGGAAAAAAGGTGAAAAAAATCTGGAACCTGCCGGCGAATAGTTCAGAAGGAGACTGAATCAATTTTGCAATGAACACGTTAAGTTTCGAAATATTTAAATTAAGGCGAATAAATCATCTTTGAAACAATAATCACGTCTATCGCGAAAAAAATATTCCCGGGAGCCTGTTTCCATTCAGGAATCTGATTTACGTTGCTGACAATGGGAAAATCCTAGGGAAAATCTATTTGCAATTGGCATGAATAATTATTTGAACTTCAATAATCAGGATTATCGCGAATAAATTTTCCCGAGAAACTTTTCCTATTCCGCAATCTGATTTACAATTCCTTTATACAATTTATTCGTGATAGGGCCTGAATGTTCATTGCAATGTTTCGCATTGAGAGTTTGAAGAAAACGATAGATATTCCATGGATTTGGATATGTATTCGATTGTTTCAATGTGTTTTGGCACAATTTTTTTTGGAGTAATTTGTTAGATAAATCTTGTAGAAAAGTTGATTTTACTTCTTAAAATGAAGGGCAATGTATAATTAGAATGAATAATTCTTCTAAGAATCTTCAGTCCCGCTTGACATTCCGGGTTATAGGGAATCAGAATTTTGACAAGCTTTATGGTATATGTCCTCTCAATAGTTTGCGCTAAGTCCATCTACTTTGTGGAAGATTTTACAAAATGGATCTAGGCTTGAAAGCTTTTACGATCCAGCTAGTGCAAGATGTAACACCCTGTGACCATTATACGTGTCTTAGGTTCGGTAAATAAGCCGAAAACATGCTTCAGCATAATCCTCATTACCTATTAGGGCGATTGTACACTATAAATGGAAATGAACAAAGCGACGTTAGCAATTTATTTTTTAATCTTGAATCCTAGATCTTTTAACTTTAACTTCCCAAACACTAATTTAAAGAAAGGGTATTACCACTAACCTCAATTTCAACATCGACTGGCTCCATATCATCATCTGCAGCTGTTGGTTGTAGTATAACCACACCGAAGCGTACCATAGTTGGCTGTGCAAGTGGATCGATGACACAATGTGCGGCTGTCAGTGTAAATCTTTCCGATATCAATGATGATCCACATCGAACATCGATATCATTACCCCCACCATCAGGATATATTAAGCCACCCATGTGCGGATAATCGCCAGGAGAGACTGGCACTCCATCCAAAATATGAAAAGTCAACGAGGCAGGATTGAATCCACTGTATACACGACAAGCTAAAAAGAAATAAAATTATTATTTAAAAATATTACGCCTTAAAGTGGGCGTGTACCTGCTTGCGAAGGTCTCTCATTTGTATTGCGAGTTATCACCGTCTGATCAGTTGTTGTCGTA
The DNA here is from genome assembly GCA_949824845.1 of Rhingia rostrata. Taxonomy (NCBI): domain Eukaryota; kingdom Metazoa; phylum Arthropoda; class Insecta; order Diptera; family Syrphidae; genus Rhingia; species Rhingia rostrata. The sequence continues at coordinate 166,558,403 of OX463755.1, read as the reverse complement.
GTTGGTTGTGGAGTTCTACAAGAATGATTCCGATTAGTATTGATTCAAAGGACTAAGAATTGAAATGGCAAAATCATGCAAAAAGCAATGTTACGTTATTTTTGAAAAAGCGTAGAAAAAGTTTAAAGAAAATTAGATACTATTCAAGCCAATATCGAGAAATGTGTCTTAAAAATTTAAGGAGGGAGAAGTTTCTTAGAAGCTACTTGTATTTTATGTGATGGTGTTATAAAAAATTTAATTAAAAGGGTTTAACTACTTGGAAAGTCATAAATACAGTTGAAGTGGCACGTTGTTATTTTGTTAAGGTATGGAAAGTGTTTGTTTAGATTATTATTAGTTCTAGGAACAAATTTATAACTGGAATCTAAATTTGACTACACAAACTCTAAAGTAATTACCACCTTTTAAGAAGTTCAGACATAAACCAGAATTGTTTATTTACATCCTTAACAAAATAAGATACAATCAGCCCTATCGAGGTATCCGTCGGAGCGGAAAATTCTCCGACTTTGTACAATTCGGAGGATTTTAGCTTCGAGGTATTCTTGCAAAAAGTTTTTCGGAATATTTCTCAGACATTTTGTAACACATCCCGGCGAATTGCGTTGAAGTGCGTTGAAGTGCGTTGAGGTGCATTTTTCCTGCAATTTTTGACAGCTAAGTGCAATTCTTCTTCCGATTCATCCGACACAAATTCTTCGCAGAATTTATTTACGAATCGTAGTGAAATGATTTTTGTTCCAATGACATATACCTCGAATGAAATTTTAACCACCGACGAAGTATGCGTTGCGGAAAATTTATCCGACGGATAAATCGCTAGGGTTAAATATAGTTTAAGGCTTTTATAAATAAATTTATCCTAAACATAAATATATGTTAACACTCTTTATATATCAATTTAATTTATTTTTATTTAAAATCCTAAAACATTATTTTAACAGGCATTTGGCAACAATTTTTTATTTTCAGTATTTAAACAGATTATTAAATTTTTCACCTTAGGAAATATTTTTTTTTTAAATTCATATAACCATTTGCGTGTCAGACATTCTCCATTCTCAGAGGTCATGAAATGACGTGGTATCTCGTAGCAAATGCGGTAAGAAATAAATAATATGTTACTTCTACTTTGTATATTACCAATATAATTTGTTTTATGAAGAAAATTCAAATGAAGCTGAATTACAAATTTTCCGGTCTTACTGTACACAGGCCGCCATCTTCAGCACCATTGCGTGAAATTTAAACTACCTGCGTAGAACCAAAATCTGTGTGACTCAACAAAGTGAGTGGACAGTTTCTTTAAAACATTTTTGTCAATTGTTTTATAAAGAAGAGGTCGAAAAATTTGAAGAAGTTTTTGTTTCAATTCACATGATGTTAGATGGCTTATGGACATTAATAAGTCATGTTGGCTTTTTTGCCATTTATGGCCTCAGTAGTCCTGTAAGTGAAATAAAAAAGTATCTAAAACTTTTAAGAACATTAAAAGACTAGAAAGTCTTAAAAGAGCGGGTGTATAAACATCTGAATTTGCGTACTTCGACTTACCCAACTCGGATATCTATATCTGGGGCATCGGTCCTAAAAGTTGGCAAATATGAGTGAGGTGAATATTTTATATTAAGCTGATTATTTATATTGAATATTAAATTAGTTATATGTGCGCAAGCATGCATAGCAATTACCAGTTGCAAAAGTATTCGAAAATATAGAAGGATACTCGAAAAAAGCCAATGAAGGTGTTTATTTTTATTAATGAGACGATAATGAGTGTGTTTCACTTATGGGCCCTGCCAAATCTCCGAAGAATTTTTTTTAAGTAGATGACTCTAAAACACGTCTGATTTATCTGTTCATGCGTTCTGCTAAAAGAGTATCTTCAGTTGATTTAATTTTACATACGTTTTTTATTTTTTGGCAGAGGTTGCTGTTTCAATTTAATAAAAAAATCTCAACTAAGGCAGCGAAGGAAAATCAGTAAGGGATCCTTTAGTGGAAACTTAAAAAAAAAGTATTACTTCACTATCACTATTTTGTAACATGGGATATAATTGGTTTTTACTAAGAAATTGGGTTTTGAACTGGCAACACTGTTTCTGCAGATTGTCAATTTAACAGTTGAAAGTTGATTTGTAATTGGTAGTTCATTTCGCCATTTTACGATGAATGGAATAATGCCAGAACAAGGAGTGCAAATCGTGCAAATTTGTTTTGAAAACCATGGTTCGGTTCGCCAAACTTATCGTGAACTACCAAAAGAGATCATCCATTTGGAAGATGCTCTTATTTTTGCAAATGGCCGCCAATGTCAAATTTGTTTTGACATTTGTGGACTAGATAGATGTAGAATACAAGTGAACAAGCAATGGAGCGATACACTCCCCAAGAACGGGGAATAATCGAAGTGGAAGATTTTTCGACCACAATTACCTATAATGAGCGATGAGGCTCATTTCCACCTCAGCGGATACATGAACAAGCAAAACTATTGCTTCTGGGGCACCGAAAATCCACGAATAATGCACGAGGAGCCATTACATCCGCTCAAAGTTACTGCATGGTGCGCTGTTCACGCTGGAGTAGTAATCGGGCCATTTTTTTTCGTGAACGCCGCTTGTCAAACGACAGCATTGCGCGCTATAGGGCCATGTTAGTCGAGTTTTTTTTAGACGAATTGTACTGGAGGACATGTGATTCCATCAGGATGGAGCAACGGCGCGCACTGCGAGACCCATAACCGATATTCTGATGGCCAAACAACATCGGATGACTTCTTTTAGCCCACCTTGTACGTCGATTTTACGGTCGACATAGTAGGCCTTCTGAGCAAGTTATTTGGAACACGATGAATTATTTTCAAATCACGTATTCAGCATGATCCTCATTTTCGAAAAGTATACTCCGATGGAGCACATTTATGGTTAGAAGCAACATTGCTGAATTTTTAGTGGGGAAAATCCAGAAGCCTTTGTCGAGATTAACAACCGCTTTATGGGCGATGGAATGATCGCCCCATATTTCTTAAGGGATGATGCCGATCTAATTGTAACCGTCGATACCACTCGGATGATTTGTCAGATCATCACGAGAGTAGGGCGAGTGAAAATCATTTAGGTGTTGCAACGGCCGTGAATCGAACTCAGTCCTTCCGGACAGCAGTTCTTCGTACTAACCATCGCACCACTGAGCGATGATATAAAAAAACGAATTTGGCAAACAAGTGTAGTGTGTACATAATGACGCTTGACGCTATACGGAAGCTATCTGCGGATTTTTTATTACTGAGTCAAATATCTATGAATATATGGTCAAACCAATTTGTGGGGAATACCCATTTAAAACTAGGTCAAGGCCATTTAAGTATCGGATTGTCTATTATTTGAGTTTAATTGTGCCGTCAAGGTTATTTCACAAACTCTAAGGCAGGTGATCATTTAAATGAGAAAGAGAATTGGAGATAAAACAGAGCCCTGGGGAATATCGCCACTTATTTGAATTCGTATAAAACAACTTGAAATGGACGTTCAAGTTGTTTCACGAAATTTGGACACTAGGGTTTGATGCAAAACTCTGTCAAATGCCGTTGAAATATCAAGCGCCAAAATCTTGCTTTCTCTGCCATGTGGTAAGGACAGATGGAAAAGCTACAGCAGTGTTTGTGCTAACGTAGAAAAACACCTCTTCATCAGGACCAGCGGATTTGTGAAAGTTGAGATCAGTTGAACAAACGGCTCAGTTCGAAGATGGAGACGAATTGAAGGCCAAAGATAATCTGACCTTACGTTACATAATCTAAATGGGTGCAGTGGCTACATGATTAGTAATTCAAACAATCCCTGGCCTAAGATTGGAAAATAATAAACAAACACTAAGAACATTTTTGCAGTCTCACCTATTGTTAAGGTCTAACAACCATCTAAAAATATTTAAAGGAGTACACAATATTGTTCTGAGAAACTTCTCAAATTTAATCTTTGTAATCGGAGTCTCCGAACTTTGTTTTTCAAGGAACACATCTAAGGCCCAGCTACGCTCATGGTACAGATCTTGCCCCGACAAGAAGATTACATAAATTAACATATCTTTAGAATTAAAAAATAAAGGGAGGTTTAAGATCTGCTGGATTTTACTAAGTCTAAAACATCATGCCTTGGTTGGCCCAGTGACAAAATAATCTGAGATCGGAAGCCTAAGGGATGGTCATTCTTAATGCGGAATGGCATTGTTAATGATAGTTGCTGAGCAGATCGGTGGCGCTATTGTTGATGCGATGAACTGCCGCGCAGAAAGTCTGGGTTCAATTCCCAGCCGAAGCAAACCCTAAATAATTTTTCACTGGTCCTCCTCTCGCGATGATCTGACAAATCATCCGAGTAGTATCAATTATCATGAAAATCTTATTTCAAATTTGCTGTTCGCATAAAACAGGAAGTCCCACCATCGTGCAAGAAGTATACACACCCACATGAATGGTTTTGAGAAAGCTCGGCCCTTGGTACTAATGAGCCTGTTGAGCCAATAATTTATTTTTTTTTTATTTGCTGAGCAGATCTAAAGGGTGTTGTTTAGAGGTTGATTTTTCAAATAGAGATAAAACTGACATTTTGTGGTTTAAGCGGGCAACTCTTATCTCAGTTCTGTTCAGTTTGGTTTGCCATTTCATAAAAACGCTTGCAAATCGTGCAAATTTATTTCGAAAAGAATGGTTCAGTTCGTTTACCGCAAGCATAAACGTCCATCAGACCAATTAATTCGGTTAACAATGGATCCTTTTCGCGCTACGTTTACTCTATGTGATAATACGAATCCGTAGAGACGTCGAACAGTGCGTACCGAAGAAACAATTGCCGCTGTAGAGCAAAGTTTTCGAAGAGAACCCGAATGAATCGATTCGCCGCCGTGCACAGCGATTGGAGCTTTGACCAACAACTTTATGGAAGACTTTGCGCAAAGATCTTGGCTTACGACCTTATAAGATCCAGCTTGTGCAAGAATTAAAGCCGCAAGACCATGCAATGCGTCGTGATTTTGGCCGAAAATGAGATTGATCTCGATGCTGGTTTTCATCGTAAATTTTTTTTCAGTGATGAGGCTCTTTTATGGTTGAACGGCTACGTCAAAGAGCAAAGTTGCCATATTTGGAATGAAGAGAATCCACATGAGACTCTTGAGACGCCATTACACACACAAAAACTGACTGTTTGGTGTGCTCTATAGGCTGGTGGATTCATTGGGCCATTCTTCTTCCGAAATGATGCTGGAGAGTCAGTTACCATTAATGGAGAGCCATGATAACCGACTATTTTGTTACCGAATTCCATGGCATGAAGGTGATGAGATGTGGTTCCAACAAGACGTCGCTACATGCCACACAGCGAACGTAACAATCGATATATTGAAGGAAACATTCGATGAGCGCATAATTTCGCGGAATGGACCCATCAAATGGCCAACAAGATCGTGTGATTTGACACCATTGGATTATTTTCTTTAAGGATATGTGGAGTCGCTCGTCTACTCCAATAAATTAGAAATGTTAGGGCACTTGGAAGCGAACATTCGTGGCGTTATTGCCGACATACGGCCCCAACTGCTCTAAAAAATTATTGAAATTCGGACCATTGAATTGATTTTTTTGTGTTTGATTTCAATTTGATGTTCTATACCTATAAAAAAATTAATTATTTGGAACATATTCGACTTGTCAGAAGGTACCCTTATTTTAAGTACAATAACTTCCACTCTGTTGGTCTTTGTTCCAATTGTTGTGGTATACTAATACACTAGAATGAAACACTAGTGGTGGTACAAAATCACCGTCAGAAAAACTATCTCAAATGTGATAGTTTCTGGAAGTCGTTTTCGGAAAACAAATCTCATGAATAATTCAGATGATGGAACTTTTCTCATGACTCTTATTGCAAGAACTAAATGTTGGAAATAAGCTTGTATGTAGATATAACACACAAATATTGGAATGTGCTCCTAATTGAGAATCATTACAAACATGCGCTAAAATCCAATGACGTCATTTCTGAAAATAACTTTAAACTATTTGTTTAAACTTGAACAGGCAAAGTTCGGTGTCAAATCGAACCCACTACGGGATGGCTTGACTTGCGGTATCATGATGTCATTTTTAAATTAATATAAGTTATCGGAAACACAAATCACATGCATATGCATGTTGAATTATAATTTTGCTTTATTTCAGAAAAAAACATTTTAAAAGAATGTAGAGGCGTATTTATGTGTCAATTTTCGAATTTATAACGTTCGGTCTAACAATCCCCCCGATGAGGTGCAATTTTACTCAAAATTCAAAACTTTGACCTAATATGCTTTTTTCCGGCTTACAAAGTACGTCCTCATTTAGTAGTATACATCCTGAAACTTAAATATCATGCACACATTTTGAAATATATAATGGTAGACGGTGTCTAATGCCCCCTCCCCATTGTGGGGCAATTCTACACATAACCAAAGACGCTTTCCATAGGGACTTCTGAGCTTTGAAATTTGATACCAGCCATTATGTCAATTTGGCTGTCATTTATTCATTCGGTTTTGCCAAATTACTAAGAATGGACATATCAACAACAGTTTCACATGATAAAATTGTTTTAAAAAAGGGTGTTGTGTTGGGTATTCTTTTACGGTCGCCTTAATCGTCCTACCGAGAGGACTATTCGCATGTGGTGGATAAATTTCAATCCAGTGGTTTAACAAACGGTAAGACAACACCCATACGTCGACGTAAGAGCGTGCATTACAATCTGAAGCAGTCTATTATGCGTAGCTCATAAGAAATCTGCCTTTCGCAGAACACAGCTTGGCTTTGTGATTTGAGCCTGCGCCCGTACAAAATTCAACATACCTAGGAGCTGGAGGTAAACGACAAAAGACAACGAAGTGTGTTCACTGAATAGGTTCTCAAGCAGTTGGAAACTGACCCTTATTTTCATCAAAATAAACATTTTCAGCTATGAGGTACCACCCATTCATCCCATTTCTGGATGACGTCAAAAACAACATTGTCGACATATGTATGATACCAATCTACATGAGATCTAAGAGCGTTCAATGCACCCCGAAAATTTCAGTGTTTGGAGTGGATTTTGGGCTGGCATCGCGGGTCATCGGTCCGTATTTCATTGAGAACGACTTTAGCCAGGCCATCACCGTCAACGGCGAGCATCATAGGTCGATGAATACCAACTTCTTTGGGCCATAATTGGATGATATTGACACCAGTGACATATGGATTTAACAGAATCGCTCTATGGTCCAAACAGCTCACTCCTCATTGGAAACTCTTTACGAACGAATCAAGGGGATGGTCATCTCATGTGGAGGTGATGTGAACTAGCCATGGAGATTTTGTGATTTGACCCTGTTAGACTCTTTTGTGGGGTTTTCTGAAGTCGCATGTCTATGTGAAAAAGCCACAAACCACAGCGGCGCTCAAATCCAACATAACCCATACGATCGGCCAAATTCAGCCTGATTTATGCGCCAGATAGTCTTGAAAAATTGGTATTTCGGATGAGCGCTACCCAAAGAAACAGCGGCAAAAATTTGAACGATGTTATATTCGATACATAAAGGCGTCGATAGAACTTTAAAATGAATAAAAATGTCGATAATATCCAGCATACACTTTGTTTTATTTAAATTTAAAGCGATAAATGAAAGTCCTATTACAACCGTGTCAATACTTACAAAAAGTGTACACCTCTTACAAAAGTCACTCTAAAAATGTATCTTGCCCATTGATTTTTTGGAAGGGGTCATTTTTGAAAACCCCTGGAATCCCTATCTGATTATTTGTAAAGATCTGTCGATGTATCAATTTATGGGTTCGTAATATTTCGGTGAAGCGCCTCTCATATTTGAAATATTACTTTTGACCCCCCACAAGGGGCATTTTAATATTTTCTCTAATCCGTGACTCTAAAGTTCTTAGTTATTTACATAATTACTAGACTACAGGTTATAAGTGCTATGGATGCATTTTTCAATTTTTTTGTTAAACCGATCTTTATTTTGAAAAGGGAGGTCAGTTTATAAAAATGTACCAACAATTTTTTTCAAAATTATAATCACACTTTATTTAAATAATACTTTTCGGATAAAATACTTTTGCAAAAATCTATGTAGCCTCAGAAATTAAAAAAAAAAAAAAAACTCTTAAAACATATTTTTTCGATATTTGGCTTTAAGCTTAGATCTACCCCACCCACCACCTTACACAGAAGTAGAAATTACTGGAATAGAAGTTACAGCTGGGAATGTATTAGAACTTCCAGAAGCATTGTTTAACGCCTCCAGCATCCAGGCGGGGAGAATCGGTTGACTGGTCTGTGATCTTGGTGTTGTTGTTGAAGTTGTATTTCCCAAGGCCTCCTTCATCCAATTGGGAAGAATCGGTTCCATCCAATCGGGTATTGGAGTAGTCGTGGTTGTCCTTGGAGTTGTAGTAGTACTAATCTTCGTCGTTGTTGATCTTGGTGTAGTTTCAGAGCCCCAATTCCAAACATTCGGGTCCTCCAATTCGTTGTGAACTACAGTTCTCAGTGTGCTGGTTCCAACCAAAAATGGGTCATCAGAACCTGGACGGAATTGAAAAGGCGCAAGAAGATCAGATAACACATCATTTGTATTTGGATTTAGGTTTTGAGAATTTGTCGAATCTGGTTGCGATGGGAACTGAGCTACTTGTTGGGATATAGGGCCTTGGTTATTTGCTGCTGCAGGATTGAACCATTCAACGTCAGGCCTTTGTATTGGACCTTGTGTATTCATGTTTTGAAAGTTTGTCGCAGCTGGTTGAGGTGGAAACTGAGCTACCTGTTGGAATATAGGCCCTTGGTTATTTGCCGACGCAGGGTTTAACCATTCAACGTTAGGCCTTTGTATTGCACCTTGTGCATTTGGATTCCTGTTTTGCCAGTTTGTTGTATCTGGTTGTGAGGGAAACTGAACAACTTGTTGAAACATAGCACCTTGGTGATTAGGCGCAGTAGGATTAAACCATTCCGAGTTTGGCATTCGCACTGGGACTTGGGTTCTTCCTTGATTTGGACGCCCTCCATTGAACCAACTAAATGCTGTATTCCTTTGATTTTGAACCCTTTCTTGTGGGATTTGATTACCTTGACCAAACCATCCGGTATTAGGTCTACGCGAGCCATTAGGCAGTCTTTGCTGATTCGGCCATTGAACATTAATTCCACCCATGTTCAGTCCACCTCCAACTCCAGGAAACGATGGACCTTGATTTCCCCAGTTGAATTCCTCTACATTATTGTTCAATTGCGCCGGATCCGCTCTATTTTGTCGGGGCCTCTGTGTAGTCGTCGTCGTTGTTGTTGTACGCTTTAAAAGTTTAGATAAATCTAGAAACTCCTCGTTACCTGTTATGGTTACATCCCCGATGACGATGGGACGCTTTGTTGTGGTGGTGGTTGTCGTTGTCGTTGCCACTGGTCGATCTATTTCTTCTCCCCAGCTAAAGATAGGAAATCGGGTGCGTTTTTTTTTTTGCAAGGATTAGCGATTAATGTGTAGAAGGAGAAAGCATAATAGAGAAGGGCTTAAGTGCAAGCTACAGATAAATATTTTCAATTATTTGGTTAGAAACATACCCAGCTGTTCCGCCAGTTGCTGCTGGTGTACCGTCAGTGGGACAGCATATTACCTCATTGAATCCGATTAGGGCGCATCTCACTAGAGAATTGTATGCAATGGTTTTCTTGCGAAGGCCCTCGTAATATGGTTCACAGGTTTCGATTCGTTTGCAGATGCCAGGACCACCAGTTTGCACACGACATTTGTCGCCTTCTGAGAGACCACCTGAAATGGCAAAAAATGTGAACGTTGAAGAAGGATAATATAAAGGGCACGTTACCAATCTGTTAAACAACAGAGTGAGGTTCACTACAAAATGGGCTTCGCCGAAAGTAGACAGGGGAAAATCGTAAGTTAAATTTTTGGGCAAATACCCCTCTTTCACATTCTCGCTAACTAGGGTGGTCGGACTGGGCATGTCCTCGGGTGGTGGATAGAGGGAGCCGCAGAAAGTTATGTATTCGTCATTCGATACTAGGGCGATATGCGGTGAATGGTACAAGGTGGCGCAAAAGTAATCCTCCTATCGTCGACCAGACGACGTGCCACGCAAATGGGTATCAGTCGACGGCCTTTACAGCGAATTTTGGTACAAGATTTGAAGATGTTTCCGTACAAAGTCCAGACGGTGCATCAGCTGTTAGCTGCTGACCGCCAGTCGCGTCTAACATACGCTCAAGCCATCCTTAATCACCACCAAGAGGAAGATGATTTTTCATCAAAATTAATCATGAGTGATGAGGCCCATTTCCATCTTAGCGGGTACGTAAAAAAGCAAAATTTACGCTTCTGGGGCACTGAAAGTCCGCGTGTAACCCACGAAGAGCCATTACACCCGCTCAAAGTCACTGTATAGTGTGCTGTTTTCGCTGGAGGAGTCATCGGACCTTTTTTCTTCGAAGACGTCGCGGGCCAAACGGTTACTGTGAATGGTGAGCGCTACAGACCAATGATCAACGAGTTCTTTTTGCCGCAACTTGATGAATTGGGATTGGAAAACATGTGGTTCCAAAAGGACGGTGCAACGGCACACACTGCACGTGCCACAACCGATATGCTGAAGGATGCATTTCCCGGGCGCCTTGGCGATTTGCACTGGCCAGCAAGATCGCCTGATTTGACCGCTCCAGACTTCTTTTTGTGGGACTTTTTGAAGTCGCGGGCTTATGTCAACAAGCCTCAGACTCTTGCAGCTCTTAAAGACAAAAAGCAATTGTAGTTACACAGGAAAGTAGTCAACCTCGTGTGCCATAATCAGATTTTATGGCACACGAGGTTGACTACTTTCCTGGTTAGTAATGACTTATGAGATTCTGGACTGGGTTGGTTAAGGAACCCATAAGAATGTGCGGAGTCTTACAAAAGGTTAATGTCTCGTACCACTGGCCCCAGAAGCCAATTAGACTTGTTTAAGCCTGATTGAGAGGTAGGCCCTCTTGAAAGAGTAAGTATAGTGGTGGTTGTGGTTACCCAACTTCGTGGGAACGTAAGGTATTCTAAAGTTGGTGGAAAAAAAGGAAAATCAGCTTCGAAGAAAAGAAAATTTGCCCAGCCGTATTTCTTGACGTTTCGCAAGCTATTGACATGGTTTGCCATAAAGGCCTTCAATACAAATTAAGGCAAGTACTGCTGAAAAATTATACAAAATCCTCATCTCGTTTCTTGAGCAGAGACTCTTTTATGTGAAACTTAAAAACGAATATTCAGGGTTCAAATAATAATGGCAGGAGTACCCCAAGGAAACGTCCTTGGACCACGCTATGATTGAGGAAGAAGCAGGAGTTCTGAAAGGAAAGTTTCTTGCCAAACATTCATTACTCGTGATTGCTAAATTTCAATACAAACACAAAAGGGTGGTGGTTTTAATGAGTAACAATCTCACACTTCTGTGGGCACGTACACATCATGTCTATGAAGACATCAAAAATATTATTTTATGACAAAGGCTGATCGTTGGAAAGAGCAGGCAGGAAACGAAATAATATACGTTGGCTGCATTCCTTAAGGTTTTATCAATTTAAGAACTGAAACCAGGCTTGAAGCCTGATCTGGGCATAAGCAACCCATCAAATATGAGAAACTAAAACGCCAAGTTAGATTGCAATCTTTTAGAAGGACCATTGGACATGGAGTACTTTTCCAAACCATCGAAAAATGGAGTGAGTGGTGGGGCTATCCTCTCAGAAAGACACCTCTTTCGTTTTCAGAGGGCAGTCAGGGAATTCACAATATGAAACTACAACCATGTGAACACCCTAAATTCGCAGCTCTGGCAACTGAAGTGACAATTTTTGGAACCTGACCAAAATATTGAATGTGTTTGCTGCCAAGGGATAACAGATACAAATTAGGACCGAGCTTGGATCAGAAACACTTCTCAGCTCCTTACACAAGAGAACGTCTCAGCCAAAGGAGCTATCAAACTAACAAGAAAAAAATAACCGCATTCACATGTCATATGAGGTCCACTCCAGGAATGATTTTCGTAATTTTAACCAAAGTGTAAAACGTCAAAGCAAGGGATACAAATCTGAGACAAAATCCCATCGAGATGAACAAGTAAAATCGCAATTGAGTCACAATTGATGGCGCTTAATCTTATTCACAGGGCACCAGAAAAGCTTGTCTCTCGGCCGAGCTACATAAAGTTGGTGCAAATGCTTTGGTAAGCAACATACAGCAACTCATTAGCTAAATTTGGTCCGGTAAAATTATGCTGGAGAATGGAACCTGAAAATCGTTTACTCAATCGACAAAAAGGTAGCCAAGTACGCCAACTACAGAAGTATAAATCTGCTCAACATCGCCTGCAAGATCCTACGAGCTATAAGGTGTGAACCCCAGAAACCCGATCGGGTCTTATCAGGGCCTTTGGTTAGTAAAGTCAACAACTGATCAAATCTTTATACTTTGGCAGATCGTGGAAAAGATGAAAAAGTCCAAATCGAGCCTGCCACCTATTCATTCATTGCAAAGCCTCATACGACAGCATTTATAGGCACGAACTATATATCTAGTATTGGTATACTGCCCAAACTTTTCCGCCTAGGTAGGACTGCGATGGAGATGCATTGTTGCTCTATCAGCATCGGCTACGACCTCAGCGAAAACCTCCATTCCAAAAACGGACTTAGACATGTCGTGTGACATCTTAAGCATAATTCCGGAGAGATTTGTGAGAAATTCCATAGCCAACATCAAAGACACAACCTTCCCGAAAGCTGTGCAACTGCTAGCATACGCCGACGATATTAACATTATTGGTAATTGTCTGCATGATGTAATCGCCACGTTTGCTAGAGAAGGTAAGAGCAAGAAATTAGTTGAGCAGTAAATAAGGGTAAGACTAAGTAAATCCTGTCAAAATGAAACACACAAAATCGACAAATTTGGACAGAAGGACCCTATTGGCAGATATAACTTTGAGATTGTACAGGACGTTCTCTTCTACGGCTCAGCTGATATTCAACTCTTACCAACAGCTGTTTCTTCTTTCTGGGAAGGAAGTTACACAGCTGTTTTAAAATGACGTATGAGTTGGAGTAGATGCATTGTAATAAGCCCCATGGGGCTTGATTTCCCAAAAAAATAGCACCCGCGGGCTTATTCCTTTATGGATATGGAAATAAGTTTTATTTCCTTTTGTATGTATCCAAACTCGCTCACATGCCAAATCCAACACAAAGTTCAACACAAATAGGCATACAGGATTATAAAGCTGTTAATAAGCTGGCAACGGGAGGATCTGCCACTAACAACGAACCGGCAGATCAGATCCTAAAACTGCCATTATGTGACCTCAATCCAAGGATGAGACAGAAAGTACAGGATAGGAGAATTCCCCTACTTTTTGTCAACCATTAAAGAAGATGGGGCCAGATAATGACAATTCCAGAACCCATTAACTCCTTCTGTTCTGGAAAATCTGGTTCTTCGTTCGTGGACATACTTATTGAACTCAACTTCAAATTGCGGTGATGAAGAAACACACAACCCCGGATTTTCTGTGTCACTCTTAAGATACAAAAAATGACTCTAGGACTCTGACGAAACCATCTGTCGTATTTTTTTTCGATTTGCAACAGCATCTGGATGTAACGGGTGATCCAAGTAGAGATACTTTTTTCAATAGCCTTTTTTGACAGATCACGTGTGAGTCGTGTCATGCTGTCATGTTATTTTTGTTTAGTATTGTTTGGCATTTCACAACGGAAAGACTTACGCGTGAACAACGTTTACAAATTGTTGAACTTTATTATGAAAATTCACGTTCTGTGAGGAATGTGTTTCGTGCACTTCGCTCAACTTATGGTCAACATAATCGGCCTACTGAGCGTACTATTCGCAACACCATCACCCGTTTTTAGACCCAGCATTCATTATTGGATAATATTCGACCGAATAGACCATGTCCAGCACGCTGTGAAGAAAATATAGCGGCCGTAGCTGAGAGTGTACACGAAGACCGTAGAGGGTCGATTCGGCGCCGTTAGGAGCAACTCGGACTGACGTATGGAACGACTTGGCGCATTTTACGTCAAGATCTTAAATTGAGAGCGTACAAAATACAGCTTGTGCAACAACTGAAGCCGCTCGACCTTCCCAAGCGACATCGCTTCGCTCTATGGGCTCTTGAAAAGTTCCAAGAAGATCCGACGTTTTCGAGGCAAATTTTGTTTAGCGATGAGGCCCATTTCTGGCTCAATGGGTATGTAAACAAACATAATTGCCGCATTTGGGACGAAGAGCAACCTGAAGAGATTGAAGAACTGCCACTTCATCCAGAAAAACAACGGTTTGGTGTGGTTTGTGGGCCGGTGCAATCATCGGACATTGGACTGAACGGATTGACATCTGCGACGTAGCAACGGCCAACAGTTGATAGACATAATCTTCAAAAAATAAATGCCTAAGAATGTTCTTTCCATTAAATATGAATTTTCTGTGTTTTTTTCTTTAAAAAAGTAGGGAACCTCGAAATGGATCACCCTTAATAGAAAGAGACAAATGAAGATCAACGTCACAAATAAAGGAGCCACACATAAACGATAACCTCATATGGGTATCACAATGAGCCTATTTTGAGCTGAGTGAGATGATAAATAACGAACAAAATCGGTCTGATCAACCTCATCAACCCAAATAGTACAGCCTGCGATCAGCAGGGCTTAGTTGTAAAAGCGGTACCATGTGCCTTTTCATAACTCCAGAATCGCCCTGAGATTTTGCTTGCAGAAGTTCATTGACTCTACCCTTGAACTGTTATAGATTCAATATTATTGGAGATACGTCTTCTAGGATGCAATGTTCGTTACGTTGTTCGATGGACTGTGTGCCGGTTAGCTGAAACTTCTTGTCTTGTAGGTCGTTCAGATGCAACGAGTCTAGAAATGATTTGTTTATCCGATTGTTCGTCTTTGGATAAATCTAGTAAATAACGAGTATGTTTTGGAACTGAATTCAAAACATGGGAGCAATATTTACAAGCTGGTCCTGATATAGAGAAAAATAAACTGGGATGCTGTAAAATATCTCTTAACTTTAGAAAGGAAACTTAGTTCGGACGACCCAATTGTGATGCCAAGCCGGATTCTTTTGACTTGGTAACTCTATTGTCCTTTTTATAAATGCTGTATACTGCGTTTTCTTTGTGGAGAATTAAACTAAGCAATATATTATAGGTCTTCGTTTGATAGGTTACAGCACTCGTCGTATAGATAAGTCATTTGAGACTGAAAAACTAAAAATAAGTCGTCCTCAGAAGATCAATAATGTGCAGCCGAAAAAGATTTGACTAGACAATTAGTCCTTGAGCCACCCCAGCGTTTACCCAACTGAGGAGACGTCATTTACCATTAGTTGCAATGATCATCCTTCAAGAAAATTGTCCATACATACTCAGTATTTAAGGAAGTCTGTATTCTGGCAATTTGGCTAGCAAATATCCAGGGAGAAAGCTCTCGATTCTTCATGATTTTTCATCGCAGATTATCATAGAACTTTGTATGTTTCCAGGTCTACCACTACCTTTGAAAGTGTGGATGGTAAAACAATGGATCGGTAGTTCTCAGACATTTTATATTTGCTTCCTTTTTTAGGAATCGGTTGGATTCGAGCAATCTTCCATCCACTAGATAAAACGGGTTCCAGTTCAAGTGTCCATTTTTTTTAGTATAATAAGTGGAATTCCGTCAGGTGGCTTTTTACATTCCACTTTTTTTTGGGTGTGTCTTATTTTTGGAGGTCGAAATTTTGCTTAAAAAAACCTTAAGGTTGCGTTGTTATATCGTTTGCGGCACCGCTTGTTCAGTTTATGAAATGTTTCTAAGAAAATCCTATCGAATAAGTCGGTAGCAAATGACCACACCCAGAAAATGATCTCTGTTACTGGCAATGCAAAGGTATTGACATCCATTTGTCTGAAAGATAGATCTTCCCAAGAAAGAGAACCGTGTAAAAGTCGTCTGGATTATCCCTGTTTGTTACTCGATAGTTGCACAAAACTTGTTGATGTGCTGGTATGCATCGATAGATACAAAGAAGGAGCTGTACAGTGTCATAGACCTGGTAAAGGAAACTACACATTTCACGTTTCAGATGGCCATGACATGCATAAACATACATCTCTGGAAAAAAGTACATACAGGTCCTAGTGACTTATGAAAGTGTTACTCTTGGATTTTAGTCAGAGGTGGAGCAGTTAAATTGTATCCGGGAATTGAAAACCAGGGACTAGTCCAAGGCACTAACCACTAGGCACCCAAACAAATATTTGAATACCCAGGTCTAGATCACAAGTTGAAACCGCTCTCAAACAACTTAATGTGCGCAACTGGTGGTAGTTAGGTAGGAACCGGGCTAATTGGAGAGGCATGTTTGTTGAGGCCCAGGTTCATTTCATTAACAACATCACTAAGTCATAAGCCATACATGCCCTTACGCTTCAAAGGAGAACAAATTGAGATTACCAAGGACTGTTTTTCGAGCTCCTGAGCAAAACGTATGAGTAATTACATATTTTCTCCAAACTGTATTTTAGATATTAGTTAACATTCACCTCGTTTCAAGACAATACTAGAGGTATCATCACAGCATAATTATTTTTTCACCTTTTAAACGCAATAATAGACGGTTATGTCTTTGACTTCGGACATCTTACACTCTTTTCTGACCATCTGATCACCAACTTAAGCTTTTATAATTGTCCACACACTGCGTGATCTCCTCGAAAATTTAATACATTTCATCGGTGCATTACCCGTTTGTTTAATCTGGAATTTCCACCAAAAAAAAGTCACAACTGATAATATTCCTTAGATTGAGAGCTATCGATTGCTAATTGGTGTTCAGTATAATTTCATCTCAATGCAATTCAAGATGATATGACTAACCTTTAGGCGGCGGCGGTGCTGTAATTACGATGTGCGATTACTTTGGAAATGCACTCAAAAGGCATCTAAAAGTATAGGAATACAATTTCATTGGCATTCAATTGTCTACTTCATGGAAACTTAAACAATCCGTGACCGATTTAGCTTCACCACAATGTTTTTTTGATAGTAAGTTCAACCAGTTCAAAGTGATAACAAAAGCTTCGAGATATTTATGTACTAAGAATATGTAGATTTATTACGTGTAAACAATATTCAACATGCGTTATTTATGCTTCTGCAGATAAGGTGTCAATTATGTATAGATAGTAAAATAAATTGACTTGGAAATCTGAGCAACGGAATTCCCAGATGGCATATAAAGACAATTCGTGGAAAATGAATGTAAAGACTTGAAACCTGATCAGTTAACCAGTCTTCCCAAATTCACTTTAAACAGAAAGCCTTCCGTTTTGGCTAAACACGTTGGAAATGAGCCTTTGAATTTCCATGCGAAAGTATTGCAACTCAATGAAGTTCAGTAAACATTTTGGATTAAGAATTAGACGCAGTTATAACCATATGAATAGTTAACATATAAATAACAAAAATTTATGTATGCGAGTCCAAAACCATTTCTTATTGATCACAAAGACATACAAATGTAATGTGGGTTTAAAAATACCCCCCTTACCATTGTCATTATCGAAAATCCACCCCAAAGTCGATCGGCAACATATTGCCAACAGCATCACCATAATCCACCAAACTTCATACTTTTTCCGGTATGTCAACCACATTATGAGCTCAAGTCGTCTAGCAACTGGTCAAACCGCCCCTAGTCCGCACTTATATTTCCACGTATGAGTATTGTCTTCAAAACAAGAAATCACCACACACACACGCAGAAAATATACGCCCAACAATGGTTTTGTTTATTTTACTCTAATAAACACTTTTTGTTCAAACAAATGATACTATTCGTATCTTTGAGTATCTATAAGTATCTACCGTATCAAAATGTGTATCTTTTCAAATCAAACTCATAAAATGCACTAAATCCACTTGGTGAGTTGTCAATGAAATTGTATTTAGTAACACCAACTAACGGAATGTTCGTAATAAAACTTCACCTTAGGCTTAAACCGAGCACGATCGCGTTTTAATTGCAACTAAAAACCAAAGTGGATGATCATGCTTGTTAAAAGCTTTGCTACCGCCTGTTCACAAAGTAAACATTTTCGACAAGTTTAAGATGAGGTACTGTCTACAGCAGATGACAGATGACTAGATAAAGCTTTAAAAACCAGAGCTGGCTTATTTGTCATGTTTATGCTTTTCATAATTTATTCTCGCTCGATTATTGATTTTCATCGTCGTGTAGGTGCTGTTAATTTGTTGTGCACTTAAGCGCATTAGCAAGCACATTTTCGATTCGAAGTCGAAGTCCTAAGGGGAATAATGAGAAAATTAAAAATTTTTATGTAGTTTTATGATGATTACCAAATGAGAATGTTGGATATAAGTCTATCATTTATGCAATGTACAGACTATGTAATTATATTAAAATAAAAATTATAAAAAGAAACTCGCAAATATAAAGGGATTTTCAATAAGAGCGCTACAAAAGTTTTTTTTTTAAATAAAACATATCAATGAAATTCTTTATTCCTGTGAAAGTACGTTCGATGCCATAATGTATGGAACTCGATTTCTTTTGCATGGCCACCACGGGCACGCCTGTAGAAGTCCAGACGCTAAACCCAATTTTCGACGGTTTTCAAGCATAAATCGGCCGACACTGATGCAATTTCACGTTCGATATTCGTACGAAGTTCATCAATCGTCGCTGGCTTGTTGGCATAGACCAAAGACATGACGTAGGCCCACAGGAAATAGTCTAACGGCGTCAAATCGCACGAACGACTGGACCATTTCGTGAGATAACACGTTCTCCAAACATGGTTTCCAATAAATTGATTGTGGCGTTCGCTGTGTGGCTTGTGGCGCCGTCCTGTTGGAACCACATGTCCTCCAAGTCCATATCATCCAATTGGGGCCAAAAATATTCGGTTATCATTGAACGGTAGCGATTCCTATTCACAGTAACGTGCCGGTCTTTCTCATCACTGAAGAAGTACGGCCCAATGACGCCGCCGGCCCATAAACCACACCAAACCGTAATTTTTTCGAGACGCAATGATGACTCATGGAGTACGTGTGGATTGCTGCCTGACCAATACCGCAAATTTTGATTATTGACGAAGCCATTCAGCCAGAAATGAGGCTCATCGTTGAAGATGATTTTACGATGAAAATCCGATCTTTTCGCGAAATTCGCCACAACGATGTCACAGAGATGCCCAAAGCTTGAGAAAACCGAAGCCTCAGCGGTAGCAATATTCCCGACACTTTGGGCACTTTTTTGTCTCACTGGCACGGGAACATTTGGTACTGTGCCTGTGGATTCCAATTTTTCCACTAGACGCTCAATTGTTGATCTGCTAGGACGATTATGACGACCATAAATTGGACGTAGCGCTCTTAAAGTTGAGGCCACTGACTTCGAATTTCGGTTGTAAATTTTAATAATTTCGACTCGTTGTTGGATCGTATATCTTTCCATCATGAAATGGCAAACTTTACTGAAGAGAAATGTCAAAAGAGCGGCAAGAAATATTGAGTCGTTTGCTGTCTCTGTCGCTCAACTTTTGTAGCGTCCCTGTTGAAAAACCCGATATATCCAAACTTATCATACAGAAAAACAGTCTTCAAATAAAACCCGTGCTGGGTGCACGCCTGGGTCGTACGCAACTTTCTCTTTCACAGCGTGTTAGATTTGATAGTATTTGTACCGATTTTTGGAAGCCATACTAAGCTTGAGTTTAGATATTGGTATCCTCACTTTACTCAGGTCGGGTGGTTGGCAGTTTTCGCTGTCGTTGCCAATATTGGATGGATCATTCTGCCTGACAGCGGAATGTTGTTCGTCGTCGCCGCTTAACAGTCTGCTGAACTGGTTCTTCCATATCCTCAGCATCGACTGTGTCTCAACTATGATTTTTCCCTGTTTATCTCGACAGGATTCTGTTCGAGCCTTGTATCCTTGGCTTTGACGTTTTACACTTTGGTAAAACTTGCGAACATCGTTCCCCTATATCCTCGATCGCGCGATTTCCTTGCTCTTTTTCTGCTTTCAGAAGAGGCGGTGTTTTTCCCTCCTTCTCTGCCTATAGAGCCAACGGCAGCTCTCGTCTTCAACTGCAGCTTAGCCTTGTAGGCCGCGTTCTTGGCTGCGAGCATCTGTCGGCATTCCTCATCAAACCAGGGGTTTCTTGCTGGTGGGCGCGAGAAACCTAGCACATCAGTTGCGGCTGATCTAATGGCTTGTTGGCATCGTTGCCATTGTTCTTCGACATTCGATGCTGGTGTTAATCGAAATTTTTAGGGATACGCGTTGCGCGGAGGTCTTGGCGGTCTCTTGCGATTGCAGTTTTTCGACATGAAAATTTTCACAGTATTTCTGGGTTGTTGTGGAGTGATGGATATCCGCATTCTAACCTTGGCTGCAACAAGGTAGTGGTCCAAGTCGATGTTAGCTCCTCGGAATGTTCGGACATCCAAAATACTGGATGCGTGCCCCTTGTCTATCGCGAAATGATCAATTTGGTTGACCGTTCATTGATATGGAGACCGCCATGTCCCCTGATGGATATCGAGGTGAGGAAGCCGTGTGCTGGCTATAGTGGCATTCCGTTCCGTAGCAAAGTCAATTAGCCTAAGTCCGTTACCAGACGTATCGTCGTGAAGGCTATGTTTTCCGACAATACTGCTAAAGATGTCTTCTCTTCCTACCTTTGAGTTAAAATCAAAACATTTGAGTTAAATTTTAACATCGTACTTCGGTAGTCGCTCATAGGTTTGGTCAAGGAGCTCATAGAAGCAATCCTTATCTTTTTCCTCCGTTTGGGGCGTGAGTGCATATAAGGCTTGTGTTAACGAATTTGGCCTTGATGCGGATTGTTGCAATGCGTTCGCTAATGTCTTGGAAATATTAGACTTCGTGCTTAAGGCTGACATTTGTAAAAAATCCGCATCCGAATAGTTGCTGTTTCTGCTCACAATAACACGGTCCGTAGTAGATGTCAAAGTTTTTCATCCTCTTTTTTCCCGGCCCATCTCATCGTGATGGCAGTAAATTATGCTTTGTAGCAATTAAGGGCTGCCGCTAGTTGTTCGTTTTTACCTCTCCTGTTTAATGTGTTCACATTCCAGGTGAAAATATGTTGTCGGAGTATGTCGAAACAGCTTGCCTAGGTTTGCCTGGGACAGCAGGCCGGGTATTCATTTCGTGCCATTCTGACCTGGCTGTTTATAGTGTTGTTGTTTTTCGCCGTGTTATCAACACTCGCACTTATCGTTAAGCAAGTCAAATCCGGTTGAATGAGACCAGTGCCCGATGGTTACCACTTGGAGCTTAAAACTAAGTACTTCATGTGTAGTCAGAGTAACAACCACTGGGCATTGGCAAGTTAAAGCCAGTCAGAGTCTGCCCTCGTTCTACAACACCCAAACCACCAAAAAATTAAATTTTATTCAGTTTGGCCAAATGGTTTGCAAGAAATTGTCTTTATATGGCCTAAATGCAAAAATCAGTTACATATATGGATTTTCTCGACAAAACTGGATATGCATATTTTTAAGAACTAATATGCTAATAATTCTAAAAAAGTTTAATTAATCAAGTTTAATCGTTGGAGCCATTTCCGAGAAACTTGAGGTTATGTATAAACTTTATATGGCAGGTACCGGTAACAACATGGCTAAAAGCAAACAAAAAAATTGGCTAGAATTATGACCAAAAAAAAACGCTGGATACGAAGTTTGAAGAAAATCATTCAGGTCGTTAAGGCTGGAGAGACCAGTACGGACAGACAGATCGACGACCGACGGACGTAATTCTTAGAACCATTTTTTTGGGTTCCGCTATCATCGTAGTGTTGGAATCAAACAAAATCTCGAGGTCAAAAATTTTCACGAAAACAATATATTCAATATATACAAATCTAAGGTGGGAACAATTTTTACACCAAATATAGACGTATGGCACATCGTTGAAGAGGAAATTACACCAGGAGTACGGGAAAAATGCTTGATTTGCCGAAATGTGAGCCTGGTAGAAAAAACCAGCATAGCGAGTGTGTGACATTTGGAAAAGACGTCAAAACCGTTCCAGAGATGGCAATGGAGGACTATAAAAAAGCCGATCGAACAACGACCGGGTCTATTCGGAATTCCACCAGGTATCCCATAGTCGTAAAATTAATGAAAAACTAGAATAAAATCAAACCCCCGAGCCGAGGTGGCCATTGCTCAGAGGAATGCGTAG
Organism: Rhingia rostrata; assembly: GCA_949824845.1. NCBI lineage: Eukaryota > Metazoa > Arthropoda > Insecta > Diptera > Syrphidae > Rhingia > Rhingia rostrata. The sequence goes on along the minus strand of OX463755.1, from coordinate 166,536,005 downwards.
TTGACTGCTAAGCCAAACGCTGCGGGTTCAAGCCCCAGCTGCGGCAGCATTTGTTTTCTACTAAGATCGCCAGCTTATCTGAGGCCACCTGTGCGATAATATGAGACCATATAAATCTATGTCTCCTCCTCTGTGCCACGTAGGTTTATGTTATATGTCTTTCCTTCTATGTATCTATCCGTCTCTCTCTGTTGTATAAATGTCTTGATCTGTCCCAGCCGATGGCCTCAGTCGCCAGTGCTGTTATGTGTCTGTAGTTCGTTGCATTCATGTGCGAAGTACTGTGATGTCAATGTCAATGTCAATGTCTCTTTGTAAGAGAAAGTTAAAAACATGCGTATTTTAATGTTATAGAAATAATATACCCCTATGTGATAGGGTATGCAAACAGGGATAGTGAGTAAAACTACCACAAAGAGTCTGAAATACAAATTGAATCTTTGAGTATTATTGCACCTTAATTAATTGCAAATTGTATTTTCCCTAAATCGTCAAAATACAAAAAAAAAACTATTACAATCAAAAACTTTACTCTTCATAATCAAGTTCTATGAGAACTTTTTAAAATGTAGCCTCGGAAAGCATTGACCAAACTTCTCTACATCGTGAATGCGGCAAATAATTAAGAATACATACCAATATAGTGGAGAGTCGCTGAATTGATTTTGGTTCTAAAACCAGGAAAAGGCCGAATAAAACAAAATCTGAAAGACCATTTCACTTCTTCCAATAATTTCAAAAGTTTTTGGAAGGATTTTATTCGTCCGCTTACACCTTATTATCGATTAAAAACGCCTTTTACCTGACCATCAATTTGGGTTTAGACTTCAACATCGAGTTCAAGTACTTCCAATTACCGATGTAATTTATAAAGCTTTCGAAGAAAAGAAAATTTACTCATCCGTTTTTTGTTGACGTGTCGCAATCGCAAGCTTTTGACAAAGTTTGGCATAGAGGTTTCAGTACAAATTAAGACATGTTCTGCCTAAAAAATTATATAAAATCCTCGTTTTGTATCTTGAGCATATACTCTACCGTGTGACACGTATATTCAAGAAATATTGGCAGGAGTACCCCAAAGAAGCGCCATTGGACCACTCATGTACCTCCTATTTACACGTGGTATCCCACAAACAAACGATACAATAGTTACCGCGTTTGCTGACTGCTATACTAGCAGTTGGCACTACAACAGAGGAGACAAATTAAAAATTACAAAACGCTCTTAACGAGGTTAATGAATGGACAAAAACTTGGCGGATTGCACTTAACGAGATAAAATCGATTCATGTAGATTTTCCGTATAAGCGGACAAATAAGTTGCCTGTATTTCTAAATACGGTTCGAGTCCCTTTTACACATGAAGCGAAATATCTCGGAATGACAGTCGATGTGAAATTAAAATGGAAGTCGCATGTAAAAAATAAATGCGAATAACTTAAAAATAAATACAGAGAACTGTGCTGGTGACTCAAAAAATATTCGAAGCTTAACATCGATAAAATGCTACTATTATACAAGAAAGTGCTAAAGCCGGTTTGGACATATGGTATATAACTAAGGGATTATACCAGTGAAACGAATCTAAAAATTCTAAAAACTTTTGAAAACAAAATGTTAAGATCATTCGTCAATGAAGATCTACGCAGAGATCTGGGTATTCCCGCGGTTAATGATGAAACGAAAAATTTTGCAAGTAAACATAAAGAACGTGTATTGGGACACGTTATGTTGTGTTAACGTGTCAAAATAAATTTTTTTTTCCAAAATTCTTGACAAAACAAATTTATTGCGTCGTCTCCAAAGAACTAATCCCTTGAATTTGGTCCGATAAGGACGGCACTATATACTGCAGATAAAGCAGGAACTCTTAAAGTAAAGTTACCTGCCAAACATTCATTACTCGTGTGAAAAAAATTGCTAAATAAGTCACATACTTAGTTGCAATACAAATACAAAAAGGGTGGTGATTTTAGTGAGTAAAAATCTCACACTCTCACACTTGGGCACGTGCTTATCGTATCTATGATGATTTCCAACAGCCCTCGGAAAAAAATAATTAAGCATCGTTTTCTTCAGCCTACAACAAAATACCAATTTTTGGCGCAACAGGCTCGTTAGTGTATACTACTTTCTCGATGGCGGTACCTCCTGTTTTATGCCGACTCCGAACGGCGAATTTGAGAAAAGCTTTTGTTGACATCATCACGAGAGGTGGGCCAGTGCAAAACTAATTAGGTGTTGCTACGGCTGGGAACCCAGATCGAACCCAGAAATTCTGCGTGGCAGTTCATCGCATTAACCATCTCGCCACTGAGCCTATTTATGGCAAAATTTTAATGCTAAAATTGCAGCCCCTGATTCTGTTCCCGCATTGCTGCAAGTCGGTTCCAAATCGGTTTCATTTTCAACTATCCAATCGTTTACATCCTGGGAACAGCCATTAGGGGATAGCTCTTGAAACAAATCATTAATGGACGATATTATTTCGGAGTCTTTTAGTATTTGGTCCCTTACGATACATAGAGGCAGCATATAATCTTCGTAGCAATCATTGCTTGAGTTCATCATTAGCTTGCATTAGGCAAGATCCATGTGCCTCAAGTTAAATGCCCCCAAATCGAATTACCATACAAGCTATCGAGTAAAACGTGACTGAGAATTGTTGATTTGGTATGGTCGAATGGCATGTAGAGCGAAAGAACAACAATACTCCGGCTCGCAGAGTATTCGAATCCCTGTCAGGCTTCGCCTTATATGGCGCGCACAAGAAGAAACCATCCTCAGCCAACTTGAAGTGCGCATCTGGAGGCGGTTAGGCGCAGTTTCATTTCGGAATGTAGCATGATTCCACATAATCTTTTGTTTTTTTTAAATTTTAACATAAGTAACGGAAATTTAGCCAAATAATAAAAATCGTCAACTTCTCGCATGCTTGGTATTAATTCTTACTCCTGTCTTGCAGAGATAGTTAGTTACATACACTCAGTACTAATTTTTCTAGAATTTGGCCTTAATACTCCAAATGCGAAGTTTGAAAAAAATCTGTCCATCGATTTATTTGGCAACCACTACTTTTAGTTTACTTTTTGTAATATACAAGGTGCGCCAAAAGAGATCACCCTATTGGAAGATGCTCTTATTTTTACAAATAGCCGCCAATGTCAGATCTCTTTTGACATTTGTGGACTAGACAATGTAACGGGTGATCCAAGTAGAGATACTTTTTTCAATAGCCTTTTTTGTCAGATCACGTGTGAGTCGTGTCATGCTGTCATGTTATTTTTGTTTAGTATTGTTTGGCATTTCATAATGGAAAGACTTACGCGTGAACAACGTTTACAAATTGTTCAACTTTATTATGAAAATTCACGTTCTGTGAGGAATGTGTTTCGTGCACTTCGCTCAACTTATGGTCAACATAATCGGCCTACTGAGCGTACTATTCGCAACACCATCACCCATTTTGAGACCCAGCATTCATTATTGGATAATATTCGACCGAATAGACCACGTCCAGCACGCTGTGAAGAAAATATAGCGGCCGTAGCTGAGAGTGTACACGAAGACCGTAGAGAGTCGATTCGGCGCCTTTCGCAGCAACTCGGACTGACGTATGGAACGACTTGGCGCATTTTACTTCAAGATCTTAAATTGAAAGCGTACAAAATACAGCTTGTGCAACAACTGAAGCCGCTCGACCTTCCCAAGCGACATCGCTTCGTTCCAAGAAGATCCGACGTTTTCGAGGCAAATTTTGTTTAGCGATGAGGCCCATTTCTGGCTCAATGGGTATGTAAACAAACAAAATTGCCGCATTTGGGACGAAGAGCAACCTGAAGAGATTGAAGAACTGCAACTTCATCCAGAAAAAACACGGTTTGGTGTGGTTTGTGGGCCGGTGGAATCATCGGTCCATATTTCTTTAAAAATTATGCCGGTGCGAACGTAACGGTCAATGGCGACCGTTATCGTGCCATGATAACCGATTATTTGATGCCTGAAATTGAAGCTCGTGATCTCGGCGACATTTGGTTTCAGCAAGACGGCGCCACTTCCCACACATCGCATCAATCAATGGACTTATTGAGAGAACATTTCGGTGAGCACATAATTTCACGTTTTGGGCCGGTCGATTGGCCACCAAGATCGTGTGATATCACACCGTTAGACTTTTTCCTGTGGGGATATGTAAAGTCAAAAGCTTATGCCGACAAACCCGCTTCGATTCAGACCTTGGAGGAAAACATCACGCGTGTCATTCGCCAGTTACCAGTCGAAATGCTCGAACGAGTGATCGAAAATTGGACTCAACGGATGGACCATCTGCGACGTAGCAACGGCCAACATTTGATAGACATAATCTTCAAAAAATAAATGCCAAAGAATGTTCTTTCAAATGATAATAAACATTCTCTCCATTAAATTTGAATTTTCTGCGTTTTTTTCTTTAAAAAAGTAGGGAGCCTCGAAATGGATCACCCTTTAGAACAAGCCATGGAGCGATACGAACGCGGAATAATCGTGTCTATATTTTTGCGTAACAATTCGTCTGTAGTGTTGGCGCAGCGCGAATTCCGTCGCCGATTCCCCGGCCGTCCGACACCGACTGAAGAGTATGGGACCAAACGAGACGTTTCCAAGAGTGGCCGGCCCCGGAGCGCCTGTTGTGCCGAGAATGTCGAGCTGTCGCCGGAAACATCAGCAGGTCGTCCTTAAGCCGAATTTTGGTCATTGCGCATGTTCCCGTACGAAGTCCTGTCCGTGCATCAGCTACTGCCTGTCGACCGTCAAACGCGTGTTACCTACGCCCAAGCAAAGATTATAACTCTCTACATATGACGCACTGCATACAAGAAAAATGGTTCTATGGCGGGTCGTACTGGCACAGCCCGACATATATTTTTATCTAGATTCTCATATGTGCACGTGCACACCGCCCGCCCGTACCGTCAAGCTGTTGAGCAAAAGTTTCTATTTTTTGTTCTCAATGCGTCATTTGTGTGGCTTTATAATCTTTGGTCCAAGCCATCTTCAACCTCGAGGACGAAGTGGACTATTTTTCGACCAAAATCATAATGAGCGATAAGGCTCATTTCCACCCCGTGAACAAGCAAAACTATCGCTTCTGGGGCACCGAAAATCCACGAGTAATGCACGAGGAGCCATTACACCCACTCACAGTTACTGTTACATCCGGCCATTTTTTCTGGAACGCTGCTGGTCAAAGGACAGCAGTGGACGGTGCGCGCTATAGGGCCATGTTAACCAATTTTTTCTGCTGCAATTGGGCGAATTAGGACTGGAGGACATGTGGTTCCAACAGGACGGAGCAACGGCACACACTGCGCGAGCTACAACCGATATTCTGAAGGCGGCGACAACATTGGATTACTTCTTTTGTATATCGATTCGAACTTGTAAATGAACAGATAAATCACAATTCTATGTCATGCAACAGTTAATTTTACGTTTTTGTGGAATATCCCAAGAACCCGATTGGCAAAAGTTCTTTTTAATTGGATGCGAGCTTCAAATTTATATTTCGTTATGAAAATGTTCCTTAGAATATTTAAATAACACATAATTATGTTTCATCAAAAATAATTGGAAATAACAAATTAAACACGTTTTTTTCCATGTAGTAAACAAATCAATTTAACATAAAAGAACATTAATCATGGCGGAGATATTAACTTTTGTTTTGTAAAATTAAGTTTTCACGAACGTTACTAATGAATGGTAATTTAGTCAAAGTCAACGGGGAAATTAAACGCAAAACTTTCATTACAATATAAATACCACAACGCAGGTATCTACATGAATTAAATCGGCAAAAGATTCCCCATAATCTTCCACAGAATTCTAGATTCATCAATGTAAACCACATTGGCTATCGTTAGTTACAACACATATTAAGCCGATACTCATCAAACAGACTTTGACTCATTAGTTACCGGTGAAACCATTGACAAAGTTCAATGCGTTAACCACCATTGTCTGGAAGAAACGGGTCAAAAACCTTCTCCCACTTAAAGGTTAGCTCTACAACTTACTGTCATGCATCCATCCGCTTGACTGGCATGAGTATGTACTCATCATAAGAAACAGCACCAGCAACATCGTCATCCAACGAGAGTTGTACATTTCGATGAAGGTCAACCTCATCTCGTTGGCTAATTAAAAAAGTATCTGTCACCACCTGGTCGAACCGCCCACAATCACTTAAAATCTGTGTCCAGTAAAAATTAAAATCCTCTTTACAGGTAAACACAATTAAAACCAAAAAGAAATATCACGTCAATGAATTTTTTTTATCAAACGTATTAACACAATAAACAGCGAATTAAACATCAAGTATCTGCTGTATCTGAATGAGTATCTTTTTGAGATAATTGTTTAAAAATTCACCACACGCCACTCTCTTTACGCTGTCAAACAATTGCAAAGCACGAAAGTAGATTTTATCATCCGCTAGACCTTTCAAAACATCCGCAAAAGGTCTGATCACGAGCGCGTTTAAGTCACAACTGACCTGTGGGCAGTGAATCGGTTTAAATTCAAATCTTCTCTCGCTGAGCTGAAGCTGGTTCTAGAGACAGAAATGTAACGGAACTATGGAATTGGATCGGTTTAATGTCAGACTTATACCGGGTATAAAATGAGTGAGTAAGACTAGAGGCGATAAGACGTTGAGTCAGTGACGCAGAAGCAGACACATACTTAGTATTTGCTCATCCAGTCGGACTCAGACGTAGTTCGGATCGGAGTTGTTTAACCGGCTCTTGACAAAACGAGCACCTATTTGTGTCGTTTGTTTATTTTGTTTAGTTCATCTCTGTCAAACTAAGCAACAAAAAACGCTAAAGCACGAGTTGGTACCGACGTGATTGTTATTGAAGATACACAAATGAATGAGATCCCAATCTTATTAATGTGTATCTCCACTTCGATGAAATGATATAACCTTCACTTTAAAAAAAAATGGTAAAACTATTCTTTTTGAAGTAGTGCAACGGTAATTGGGGGCACAATTCATAAGCGATGGTCGGGGAAAACACGGAGGCCAAAGCTGAAAGCCGTTGACACAATTTTAATGAATTAATTGTTGAGCGCATTTCAGGGTTGCATGTCAAACATGACTATAGACTGTGACCATTGCCACTGATTCATCTAAGAATCCCTCGAATGGTCAATGACAGGTGATTTACCGGAAGAAGGCAGTGTCAACGAGAGCAACGGGGGACATTCACTTTCAGGATGATGCCTGTTAAAAGAATTTATCTTCCGGAAAAAATGCCAATGACTTAACAAGAGTGTGACTTTCAGATCCATGTGAAAAATTAGAGATTGCATTAATGAATCACTACGGATCTCTGGATGTGCACGACCCACTGATGTGTTGAATTAGAGTGTTGGGACCTTCGATGAATTGCAATGAAGCTTTTTAAATCGAATGGCATTTTGTGGTTTTAAATTTTATTATCTGTGGAATATTTACATGATAAAGATTTATAATTGAGTGTGAATGAGACTACCAGATAAGTGCTTAAAATAGATAGGTGCCTTAAAATAAACGATGACAAACGATTTAATTATTTTCATGAATGAAAAACGGTGGTCGTGCTTTGGGATCATGTGAATGCCACCAGAATTGATTACCATTCCGGACCGATTAATGGTATTTACCATCACTCTTGCCTTAACATCCGGCTATAGCTCCTCGCATTCTGGGCGGTTTTTTCTCTTAGAGGTCTTCACGATTCTGAGTCTTGTTAACAAATTCTCGTGGCTTGAAAACAAAAACCAAATTTTGCAAATCGCTAAAACAAGAGATTGGGCAACCCTCATAATTTCGGTTGTGGGAAGTTGCTCCTGTTGGAATCACATATTTTCCAGTTCAAAAGCCAGTTTATTAACATTTTTAACTCACCAAGAAACCAGAAGCTATCAAGATGCCCATTTCAAAAAAAAAAACAATTTTTTGGCGCAACAGGCTAAGTACCCAGGGCCGAGCTTTCTCACTGCCATTCATGTGTGCGTGTGTACTTCATGCACGATGGCGAGACCTCCTGTTCCGACTTAGAGATAAGCTTTTCTTGATAATTGCTACTTCTCGGATGATTTGTCAGATCATCACGAGAGACGGACCAGTGGAAAATCATTTAGGTGTTGCTACGGCTGGGAATCGAACCCAGACCCTTTGCGCGGCAGTTCATCGCACTAACCATCGCGCAACTGAGACCATTTAACCGTTTAAAACCGCCTATGACCAAAAGTTGAGGCTAAAAATTCTTCAATACCCTAGAGGTATTAACAACTTTTGGTCACTTGTCAAAAATATAAAAAAAAAACATTCGGCCGCATTGTCAGTTATGACGTTTATTCACAATGATATTGTAGCCGTCAGCCTATTGGACAAAGCCAATCAGCTTGATCCGTATTTTGGAGAAAGTTCCCTGCTATGAGAACGTAGATATCTCATTCAAGTTCTGAAGAGGGCTGCTCCTATACATGCCAAACCACTGCGTTACTCGTAAGGAAGGTTTGACGTAAGTGCCAGATTAAGGCAAGAAGTCTTATGTTTTTAAGACAAAAACGAGCGCATTGTAACAATTCGCATCAAGGCCGAATTCGCCAACATAAGCCTTATACCAGCTCACGCTAAAGATTGCTTCTATGAGTTTCATGACAAAACCTATGCCAACTACCAAATAACGTGCTGGGAAATTGTAATGCAAAGTTAGGAAGAGAAGACATCTTTAGCAGTATTGTTCGAAAATAAAACCTAACCGACAACACGTCTGGCAACGGATTTAAGCTAATTGACTTCGCTACGGAACAAAATGCAACTACGAACGGACAACCAAATCGATAATATTGCGATAGAAAATAGGTACGCATCCAGTATTTTTGATGTCCGAACATTCCGAACAGCTAATATCGACTCGGACGACTACCTTGTTGCAGTCAAGGTAAGAAAACGGATATCCACCACGACACAACAATCCAAAAATACTGAGAAAAAATTTAAAGTCGAAAGACTGCAATCGAAAGAGACAGCCAAGACCTTCGCGCAATGCGTATTCCTTATCCTCTCGATTCACCAGCATCGAATGTCGAAGAACAATGGCAACGATGCCAACAAGACATTAGATCAGCCGCAACTGATGTGCCTGGTTTGAAGAGAAATGCCGACAGATGCTTGCAGCCAAGAACGAGGCATACCAGGCTAAGCTGCAAGTGCCAAGCCAAGGACACAAGGCTCGGACAGAATCCTGTCGAGCTAATCAAGGAAATATTGAATTTGAGACAGAGTCGATGCTGAGGATATGGAAATACCACTTTCCGCTGTCAGGCTGAAATATTCAATATTGATGACGACAGCGAAAACTATCCACCAAACGAACTAAGTGAAGTGAGTAAAGCAATATCTAAACTTTAGCTTAACAAAGTTGTCGCAACTGACGGTCTTCCCGCCGAGCGTAATAAAGGCGATGACTTGGGAAGAAACATCCACCAACTCATAAGGTAAATCTGAAGAATGGAACCTCAGCTGCTTTTGCCCGATCCCAAAAATAGAAGACCCTCTGAACTCCGCCAACTACAGAGGCAAAAGTCTCCTCAACATCGCCTACAAGATTCTATCTGCCGTAATTTTGTGAACGCCTGAAATCGTTTACCAACAACCTAATCGACCTTTATCGGTGTGCCAGGAAAGTCCAAATCTTCACACTTCGGCAGATCTAGATAAAAACCCAACAAGCCCAAATCGATACCCACCACCTATTCATCGATTTCAAAGCCGCATATGACAGCATTTGTAGAGGCGAACTATACAGATAAGACTAGTTTTGGTATACCTCCCAAACTCGTCCGTTTGGGTAGGATGACGATGGAGAATTCTCGCTGCTCCACATTCGATACCAAAAAAGGATTTAGGCAAGACGATGCGCTGCCATGTGACTTCTTCAAATTGATTATTGAGAGGATTGTGCAAAACTCCCGAGCCAACACCAGAGGCACAATTTTCCAAAAATCTGTACAACTACTAGCATACGCCAATGATATTGACATCATTGGTAGGACCCAACGTGATGTCATAGCCACGTTTGCTACTATAGAGAAGGAAGCGGCAAAAATTGGCTTAGCAATAAATGAGGGCAAGACAAAGTATATGCTGTCAACACGAAAGGACACACAACTTCGACGAATTAGACAGAACGTCATCATTGACAGATATAACTTTGAGGTAGTACGGGATTTTGTCTATCTCGGCTCCGCTATTAACTCTGACAACAACATCTCGTCAGATATTAAACGAAGAATTATTCTTGCCAACCGCTGTTTCTTTGGGCTAAGAAGGCAATTCAGTAGTAATGCCCACACCTGGGCATTACTACTGATCGTCCCAGTCCTGCTCTACGGCGCTGAAGCATGGACCATATCAAAAGCAGATGAAGAAATCCTTCGTGGATTCGAGAGGAAAGTTCTTTGAAAAATCTTCGGTCTCGTTTGTGTCGACGGGCAATGGAGACGAAGACTCAATCAACACCTTTACGTGCTGTAAAGCGACATATACTTGTCAAAAATCTACACATTGGACGTTTAAATGGCAAAGACATGTAGAGCGAATGGACACCAATTATCCGGTTCGCAGATTCTTTGATTGCCAGGCGGACGTCGGACGCAGTAGTGCTCAACTGGAGGCAATTAGCTAAGGAATGGAATAATTGAAAAGGCATGTTAGTTGAGGCGCAGTGGCGCGATGGTAAGTGCGATGAACTGCAGCGCAGAAGGACTGGGTTCGATTCCCAGCCGTAGCAACACCTAAATGATTTTACATTGGACCTCCTCTCGTGATGATCTGACAAATCATCCGAGTAGTATCAATTGTCAAGAAACGCTTATCTCAACTTAGCCGTTCGGAGTCGGCATAAAACAGGAGGTCCCGCCATCGTGCTAAGAAGTACACACGCACACATGAATGGTTGTGAGATGAAAGCTAGGCCCTGAGTACTAACGAGCCTGTTGCGCCATAATTTTTATTTTTTTATGTTAGTTGAGGCCCAGGTTCATTCCAGACTACAGCTCCACTTATGGTGGTAAGTATGCTATAATTTGTGTGTCAAAACTATTGTTTAGATATTTGAACAATAAAATAATAAAAGATAGTCACAGATTACCTCTTGTCACATAGGGCTATAAGTCATCACGCGGCACTACCTTTCCCGAATTTGTATTCAGCGAATTTGTATTTCAAATTAGTTTCAGATGAATTTTTACATGATAATGGCATGTCCTGTTCTTGGGGTTTTCCCCATTTAAATACGTTCCATCGTCATTGGAAATATCTCCAAATGCCGGATACTTGTATATCCAGATAATAACAAAATCTTTAGAAAAAAATTCAAAAAATGGAATTTGTCACTCGAACTATATACAAATAATTCGATATACAGAACAGTCCATCTCTCGATATACTATCTGATTTTGTTGTTAACCTTTAGGAATGCTGTAGAAAATATTTTTCAAATGATTTAAATTACTTTGTCATATCAAAGACCGGTAATCGATAGAACAATGGACCGCTTGAAATGCAGGGTAGGAGCAAACTTCAAAGGCCACTGAACGCAGGAGCAATGTTCAGTAATGGAGTGCCTGGCTCTTGAGAGGACAGTCCAGTTTGGTTGAAGCCATGTGATGAATTTCAATTGACTTGCATTGTTTTTTTGGTACTCGATCTCGTGCTTAGCCTGGAGCATCTTATAGCAAACCTGAACATGTTATGACTGTATAAATCGAGAAGATTAGTATCATCTGGGGCACTGGCATATAATGGCTACGGTTCGAATCACCCATTGTTTACGACTTGAACTAGTGTCCGATTATCTACACACGACTCAATAAGGTGAACATCCTTCAGGATATTGGCATTGGCAATGTGCTATTAAATTTTTTTTTAATCTGAATTTAAGTGTTCAGGTTGAATTGTCGTAATGTCACAGTAGTCATATTTTATATCATATAATATAATCTGACCATTAAAAACGATAACAAGTATCGGGTAATTGCCTTTACGAAAAATTGTATCTTTCCGTTTACTCGTTGAATACATTATTCGTTTGATGAGTTCTGGAAGAGTTCCTTTATATTATTTTATCGTTTCAACAAAAAAAAAGTCAACCAATGTATGCTGCGGTTATCTTGTTTATCATATGTTCGATTTCACATCTTTTGGGTGCTCAATATTTTGCCTAAAGCCCAGGATTGTATCTAGAAATACAAACTCGATTCCGCTGCGCTTATGCTTGCTTAATCTCTGACCGGGCTAATTGGAGAGACATGTTGGTTGAGGTCCAGGTTCATTCCAGACTGTAGCGCCACTTAAGTAGGTAATCTCTGAAACCCTTTCTTATGAAATGTAAGCATGATTGTTTGTGTATCTAGCGTAATTTATCACAGCTCAACATATCAAATAATGAGAGCAAATAGTGACAATAGGTAATGAACACGGCAAATGCGGCGCTCATCGATAGGAAACTTCGATATCGGGTTTTTCAACAGGGACGCTACAAAAGTTGAGCGACAGGGACAGCAAACGACGCCATATTTCTTGCCGCTCTTTTGACTTTTCTCTACATAAAGGTTTGCCATTTCATGATGGAAAGATATACGATCCAACAACAAGTCGAAATTATTAAAATTTACAACCGAAATTCGGAGTCAGTGGCCTCAACGTGAAGAGCGCTACGTCCAATTTATGGTCGTCATAATCGTCCTAGCAGATCAACAATTGAGCGTCTAGTTGAAAAATTTCAATCCACAGGCACAGGCACAGTACAAAATGTTCCCGTGCCAGTGAGACAAAGAAGTGCCCATAGTGTCGACAATATTGCTGCCGCTGAGGCTTCAGTTGGGTCAAGCGTTGGGCATCTCTGTGACGTCGTTGTGGCGAATTTTGCGACAAGATCTTGGCTTACATCCTTAAAAGATTAAATTGACGCAAGAACTGAAGCCGCTTGACCACCAGAAGCGTCGTATGTTCGTGAATTGGGCTGAGCAACAACTTGAAAACGATTCGGATTTTCATCGAAAAATCATCTTCAGCGATGAGGCTCATTTCTGGCTGAATGGCTTCGTCAATAATCAAAATTTGCGGTATTGGTCAGGCAGCAATCCACACGTACTCCATGAGTCATCATTGCATCCCGAAAAAATTACGGTTTGGTGTGGTTTATGGGCCGGCGGCGTCATTGGGCCGTACTTCTTCCGTGATGATCAAGACCGGCACGTTACTGTAAATAGTAATCGATACCGTTCAATGATAACCGAATATTTTTGGCCCCAATTGGATGATATGGACTTGAAGGACATGTGGTTCCAACAGGACGGCGCCACAAGCCACACAGCGAATGGCACAATCAATTTATTGGAAACCAAGTTTGGAGAACGTGTTTTCTCACGAAATGGTCCAGTCGCTTGGCCGCCTCGGTCCTGCGATTTGACGCCGTTAGACTATTTCCTGTGGGGCTACGTCTGAATACTCTGCTTGCGGTTGCTTAAGACTTACCGTCTGGCAACCACTATGTCTGGTTTCAATCAATATGCCTCTTCACTTAGCCCGATCCTAGCTAGTTTGATCAAGTTTTGTATTGCAAGTTTGCTGGGTTCGGCTACGACTTGTACTTGCCACTTTTGGCTAGAGTTCGTCCACTGCATCGGACGTTAGTTTGGGCAACAAAGAAGCTGTTAACACTGTTAACACTTAAGCTTAAGGTTAAGACCTCTCTATGATGTCTAACCAAAGACTATAAAGTCATACAGATGACGCACTGTATAGAAGAAAAATTGTACTATGGCGGTCGTGCTGGCACAGCCCGTCATATGTTTTGTCTAGTTTTTCATGTGTGCACACTGCGACCGACCGCTGGTACAATGAAGCAGGTGAGCAGAACTTTCTGTTTTTTGTTCTCAATGCGTCATCTGTATGACTTTATAATCATTCTGTCTGATTCGGGAGAATTTTGTTCAAAGCGAAATTGACATTGCTGACAACGCTGTACGCTCGAAAGTCCTCTTGGCTTTAGCATTACTATTCAAGTTCTCAATTTGGCGTATTGGATACTGATGGCGCCATGTCCTAGGGGTATCTTATAAATTGGAGCTGTCCCTGGTTTGTACTTTGGTTTAACTTCACACCCATGACAAAAAAACTATGTTACGAAGCAACCAATAGCCTCGGAAGGCAATGATTTTATTGTTGACGACCCTGATAAACGAAAAAAGGACAACAACGTTCGAATCTGCACCTGTAATGTGAAAACATTAAACAGGAGAGGTGCAAGCGAACAACCAGCTGCAACCCTAAACTGCTACAAGGCAGACGGTACTGCCAGCCAGCAACTACGATAGGATGGGCCGGCAAATAGAGGATGAAAAACTATGGATTGTGTTATAGTGAGCAGAAACAGCTACTATACGGATGCGGATTGGTTAAAGGTGCCAGACTTGGGCAAGAAGTGTTATGTTTCCAAGACATTAGCGAACGCATTGTAACAATCCGCATTAAGGCCAAATTAGACAACATAAGCCTTATATGCGCTCACGCCTCGACGGAGGAAAAAGATGATTAAGCTACAAAAGGCTTCAACGAGCTGCTTGGCAAAACCTATGAGCGAATACCGAAGTACGATTTTAACGCAAAGGTAGGAAGAGAAAACATCTTGAAATAGTCTACACGACAACACGTCTGGTAACGAACTTTAGGCTAATTGGCTTCGCTATGGATCGAAATGCCACTATAGCCAGCACACGGTTTCCTCAACTCGACATGGCGGTTTCCAGATCGAGGAACGGTCAACCAAATTCATCACATTGCGATAGACAAGAGGCACGCATCCAGTATTTTGGATATCCGAACACTCCGAGGAGCTAACATCGACTCAGACCATTACCTTGTTACAGCAAAGGTAAGAATGCTGATATCCACCACGCCACAACATTCCAGAAATACTGTGAATAAATTTTATGTCAAAAGACTGCATTCGCAAGAGACCGCCAAGACCTTCGCGCAACGTATATCTCTTAACTTCTCGGTTAACATGAAGAACAATGGCAAGGATGCCACTAGATCAGCGGCAACTGATGTGCTAGGTTTCTCGCGCCCACCAGAAAGAAATCCTTGGTTTGATGAGGAATACCGACAAGACTAGGCTGCAACTGAAGGCGAGAGATCCCATTAAGCTCTTTAGGCAAAGAAGAAGGGAAGAATGCCGGCTTTACAGAAAGAAGAAAAAAGAGCAAGAAAAGCGCGCGATCGAGGATATAGAGAGATGACTTGGTAAGTAACATCCACAAATTCACAGGCCAAATATGAGGATACCTCAGCATCATTTGCCCGATCCACAAAAAGGAGATCCTCTAAACTGCGCCAACTACAGAGGCATAAGATCCTATCTGCCGTAAAATGTGAAGGACTGAAACCGTTAACCAACAACCCGGCCCTTATCAGTGTGGACTTAGGCAAGGAAAGTCCACAACCGATCGAATTTTCACACTTCGGCAGATCCTGAAAAAAATAGAGAATTAACTGACAAAAATGGGTTTAGCAGTAAATGAGGGTAAGACCAAGTTTATGCTGTCAGCACGAAAGGACACACAAAACCGATGAATTATATAGAACGTCACCGCATTGGTAGATATATCTTTGAGGTAGTACAGGACTTTATCTACCTCGGCACCGCTATTAACTCTGACAACAACATCTCGTCAGAAATTAAATGAAGAATTACTCTTGCCAACCGCTGTTTCTTCAAGCTAAGAAGGCAATTCAATAGTAAAGCCTTCACTCGAACTACTGAGGAGATCCTATATAAGACCCTGATCATCCCAGTCCTGCTCTACGGCCGGTGCTGATGCATGGACCGTCTCAAAAGCGGATGAAGTCCCCTGTTAATCTCGAAGGTGGAACTCCAGATCATCTTCGATTCCATAAAGAAAAAGAAGTCAGCGGGAGTCGATGGTATATCCAACATTGTACTGCGACACTTACCCCCTGAAGCTGTGGACATTTACGCCACACTGTTCAACAACGCGCTGAATAATGCATATTATCCAGTACGTTGGAAGACGGCGGTGGTTCATCCTCTCCCGAAAAAGGGAAAGGACAACTCCAATCCGGCGAATTTCCGGTCGATAAGTCTCCTTCCGAGTATCAGCAAGGTTTTCGAAAAGATTCTCAATCGAGCACTGTTCAAGTGGTCTGAGGACAATAATATTGTACCAGAGAACCAGTTTGGCTTCAAGGCTGGTTGATTTAGAGAAGGCTTTTGACACCGTATGGTTAGAGGGCCTCTATCTAAAGCTGACCAGACTTGGCATACGTAAACCACTGCTATATATGCTTCATGACATGCTGACTGGTAGAACGTTTGTTGTCAAAAGTGGCAATGTAACTTCTACCACAGAATTTTTCATTAAGAATGGTCTGCAACAGGGAGCGGTAAACTCGCCGATTCTCTTCAGCATTTACACCAGTGATATGATAGGTAGTCTTACTCAGGCAATTGCGTATGCGGACGATCTTATCGCGTACAGAACAGCCTCTACTGTCGAAGTCATTCGAACACTTTTGCAGCGGGACTTCGACAAGATCCAGAGATATTGTGATGACTGGAAGTTGAAAATCAACTTTCAGAAATCATAAACTATCCTGTTTAGGACACCGTTGTCTAGGGCCTCTAGGGATACGAGAAAGAACTGGCGAAAGCTGGTCATCGTTGGACCAAACGGACAGCCACTGGCGAGTAAAAGTGTAGTAACCTTGGCATCTGGATAGATCAGTATCTATATTTCGGAAGACATGTAGATGCTGCTCTGGCTAGAGCTAGGGGAGCATTTGCCCTGACAAGACGATTGTTTTATAGCAGTCGTCTTGACAGCAGGGTGAAAGTGATTTGCTACATGGCCCTCATTAGGCCGATGATTGCCTATGGGTGCCCGGTGTGGTTCAACGTTGCCCCATCTCAAATGGAAAAGATACGGGTGTTTGAGAGGCAGTGTCTGAGGAGCTGCCTGGAACTTCACAGAACACCAGTATCTGACTACACAAAATACTATTCCAACCAGGTCCTATACAACGGGGCCAACATAAACCGAATAGACAATTTTCTGGTGAAACTCATTCGGTTTCACGCTGCAAGAGCGATGGCTTCGAACAATGATGAATATTTTGAGAGTGCGCGTTTAAGCGGCTTTATTCCGCCCGAAGCTTTCCTATATTTGGATAGTCGAGGGCTGATACAGGATAGATCGGCGCTTCCGCTAATCTACCACGTCTTCCGACGAACTGTGGATAGGCGCCTCCTGTACGACCGAGACGTCGTCACTCAGAGAGGAGGAGAGCGCCTGCGGTTCAGCAGGAGTGTGTCCGATTGGGACCGCCGGAGTAGGTTGCAACAGGAGAACCTGTTGTGGTGGTTAACGTAGTTATAGTTACTTTTGACTTTTGAAAAGATATGGCCGACTTGCATAGTTGTTTAGGTTATGTTAAGGGAAACAGTCGTGGTGGCACCAAAAAAAAAAAAATCAAAATGCTTGCTGTGGCTGTTCTAGTTTTTAAGTTTAATTTTTTATTTAGTTAGATGTAAGTAGTTTTAAGTAGTTTAAGTTAGTCGACTTATTAGATAATAGGCCGAAAGGCATTAGAATTAAGTTGTTATCATTTAATTTAGGGCGCCCGCATAGGGCCAGTAAGTTATTTAAGTAGTTGATAAGTAAGCTAGTTTTTCATGAATTTTTGTCTAGCATGTAAGTTAGTTTTAAGATAAAGTAAAATAAAAATGAATATCAAAAAAAAACGGATGAAGAAATCCTTGGTCGATTCGATAGGAAAATTCTTCGTTCTCGATTCCGTCGACGGAGGCAGTTAGCTAAGGACCGTGCTAATTGGAAAGTCATTTTGGTTGAGGTCCAGCTTCATTCCGCGTTGTGGCGCCGCTTAAGTAAATAATGTCCATCAGGATGATCACCATTTGCAACGCTACTGAGCGAAAATGTTTTTTTTTTGTTACGGAACACGCATTTTTCCGGTCAAAACCGAAGACTTTCACAATTTTTTTTTTTTCAAATTTCTGAAGAAATGTTTTCTCCAAAACCAGACTAGAATAAACCATATGAATTATAAAAAAAGATTTCAGTGTAAGTTGATTTCGTATATTCGAGCCTCACCTGACCCCTCAGTTACTTATTTATTTTTATAGAAAAAAAATTGATATATGAACAAAGAATTAGTTCGTAATAACGAAGGAATACCCTTGAAAGTGCTGTACATTTTTTATATAATCTGCTGTAGAAATCCAATTTTTAAGAGCTTGACAATGCGTCGCAATTGTAAACCTCAAAACGATGCCGAATATAATGACCAATTCCCAGAATTTATATAGAGCAGCCAAATAATTTGAACAAGTGCCTACTGAGAATTGTAATGCGTATTCCAAGTACGAAATTTCTTGAAGTTTTTTCACATATTTCCGCTTACTTCGACAAAATACCTCAATGCCATTGCACTTCCTCCAGCACTCATTCGTCAACAGAAAATTCCAACTAAGGAGCAATGTCCTTCAACTAAGCAAACAAACACGAATTAAAAAAAACCTCAAGCCTTTCATTACAACGCAGTTAAGTGGACATTTTTTTAAATCTGTTTTTTCGTTGACGGAACAACTTTGACTCACATGAGCAGCTTTGTCTCGAACCTCTTATCGCCACTTGAAAGTTTCCCAAAAGCCTGATATCTGCTAAAAAAAAATAAATCGGATATCCATTCTCCAACTGCGGCCTTGACACAGAATCGTTTCGTTTTGTTTCCAGAATCTGTAGTCCGTCATTCAGTACGGTCCAAACCGCACTCCAAGAATGTTAATGTGCCATCGCCCCTACCTCTACCGGAGTCGTCATCCACGCTATGAATATAATCATCTATTCGCGAGTTTTATTGATGCGCGAGGCTGGGAAATCCCCTCAGTGCCATCCGCAACGGTCACTGGTCATGAATACGCAATACATTTGAGAAAAAGTCATGATTGTGAGTACCGGCCGGCCGGTGGCTGAACTGGTGGTTTATTTAAGACTTCTGAAGAAAGCTGCTGTTTGTTCTGGGAACAGTCTACGTATAGGTACAACATAGTCCCAAGCGAGTTTGCGATTTAATTGAAGTACGTTCTGGGAGTTACTTATGTGTTGGGGCATCGCCACTGTTAACTGAGGCGTGACTGGAGATGTTGAAAGATACCGACTGCCTCCTCTGTACTACTCCCGTGGGAGATGCATAAAAAGTTGGGGTTGATTAAGACTCTTAGCACGAAACAGCACGGTGGACATCGGCTGTTAATGACCTGAATCAGGTTGTGTATCTATGATGTGTTGCATTAATTTTAGAAGAGAAGAGAGAGTGAGTTGTTCTTCTGGTTTCGCATAGGAAGTCGATTGGCAACAACTGTCATATAAATAAATTCTTAAACTTTTTTTAATTAGTCAGGATACAACTGGTTTTTGATGATTCGTAGGAGGTTAAGGGCCTTAAGGTTCCATCGAAACCCATAAAGTTCATTGGAATGCAGTTTCAATTAGTAGTTTTATAATCTTAAATAAAGGTCGCTGAAGTACGACGGACTTAACAACGTCGTAAATTTTTTGGAGTACATAAGACAGTTTATAACTTTTGCATTCTAAATAAATTTTGTAGGCAGTAAGGAAGGTGATTATCCTTTGGAAAAATTGTTTTCTTATTTGGCTTAGATTGCAAATATAAACTGATAACAGATATTAAGTAGGCGCCCCGAACTGTTATCCCCCCGAGTGTTGAGCATGCTGTGGGACAATTTAAGTTACAACTCATCTCGGATTGAATTACGAAATTTGTAGTCGCTGCTTTGACATTGCGTAGCTATCATGCCGTTAGAGCCTTTTCACACTTAGCCGGCTACCGGTTGCCCGCCCAGCACGTTTAGACGGTTTTCTTAAAAAATAAAAATGTTATCACACGCATCCGGCAGACAGCAAGTTATGAAATGTGAATTATGTTCAATTCGTGAAGATCTTACTTACTTACTTTAGTGGCGCTACAGTCCGGAATGAACCTGGGCCGCAACCAACATGCCGCTCCAATTAGCCCGGTCATTAGCTAACTGCCTCCAGCTGCGCACTCCAAGTTGGCTGAGGTCGGTTTCTACTTGTGCACGCCACTTAAGGCGAGGTCTTCCTCTACCACGTCCGACGTCTGGCTGGGAATCGGGAATCGGAGAGTTATGCCTTTGTAGTTGGCGCAGTTTAGAGGGTCCTGAGGTTCCATTCTTCAAGCAAACTTTCGTCCTAGTAGAATTAACTTATGATTTGGTAGATGTTACTTACCAAATCATCTCCACCGGCTTTATAAAGCTCGGCGGGAAGGCCGTCATTTCCGACAGCCTTGTTAAGCTTGGGTTTAGATATTGCTATCCTCACTTCACTCAGGTCGGGTGGTTGGAAGTTTTCGCTGTTGTCGCCTTTATTTAATGGTTCGGCCTGACAGCAGAATGTTGTTCGCCATCGCCGTTTAACAGTCTGCAGAAGTGGTTTTCTATATCATCAGCATCGACTGTGTCTCAATTACGATATTTCCTTGCTCATCTCGGCTGGATTCTGTTCGAGCCTTGTATTCTTCGCTTTTACGTTTTACACTTTGGTAAAACTTGCGGACATCGTTTTTGGAGTGCCAGCTCTCTATATCCTTGATCGCGCGCTTTTCTTGCTCTTTTTTCTTCTTTCTGAAAAGCCTGTGCTCTTCCCTTCTTCTCTGCCTATAGCGCTCAGTGGCAGCTCTCATCTTCACCTGTAGTTTAGCCTTGTAGGACTCCTCGATCTTGCCTGAGCATCTGTCGGCATTCATCATCGAACCAGGAGTTTCCTGATCTAATGGCTCGTTGGCATCGTTCTTCGGCATTCGATGTTGATGCTGGTATGGTGTTAATCGAGCGGTTAAGGGATATGTCTTGCGCGAACGCATTGGCGGTCTCTTGCGGTTGCAGTTTTTCGATTTTAAATTTTTTCACAGTATTTCGGGATCGTTGTGGCGTGGTGGATATCCGCATTAGCTTGGCTGCAACATGGTAGTAGCCCGAGTCGATGTAAGCTCCGCGGAAAGTGCTCACATCCAAAATACTGAATACGTGCATCTGGTCTATCGCAATGCAATCAATTTAGTTTACCATTCGTTGATCTAGAGACCACCATGTCCCTTATAGATATCGAGGTGAGGAAACCATGTGCTGGCTATTGTGGCATTTTGTCCCTTAGCGAAGTCATCTAGCCTAAGTCCGTTACCAGTGTTGTCGTGAAGGCGATGTTTTCCTACAATACTGCTATAAATGTCTTCTCTTCCTACCTTTGCGATAAAATCTCCCAGAACGATTTTAACTTCGTATTTCGGTAGTCGCTAATAGGTTTTGTCAAGGAGCTCGTAGAAGCAATCCTTGGCTATATCATCTCTTTCCTCCTTCGGGGCATAAGCGCATATAAGTCTTATGTTGGCGAATTTGGCATTGAAACGGATTTACACAATGCTTTCGCTAATGTCTTGATAAGACTTCTTGCCTAAGTTTCTGCTCACTATAACAGGGTCCGTATTAGATGTCACAGTTTTTCATTCATAAAAACAGTCCTTTCCGAGGCTATTGGTCGCTTCGTAATATATAGTTTTTTTCATGGGTGGGTAGATAAACTAAAGCACAACTTCCATTCTGGAGGACCAGAATGAGAGTGACCCCTAAGACACGGGGTCATCAGTATCCACTACGGGATTGAGCGCTGCCGTTGGTCTTTTGGTTCATCCGCAACCCTGTCTGTTCAAGGAGCCTGACTTATCCAAACTGGGCAATTATTCCGTGCCATTCTGATCTGTCTGTTTGTAGTGTTGCTGTTGTTAATCTTCTTATCAATACTCGTTCTTATCGCTTAGCAAGTATCGCTTAGCTAGTTGTGGAATACTCTTTTCGAAAAGTCCTGCTTATTCAGCTTTTATTGCCCCATAATCCAAATTGCTGGACTAGCCCTAAAGGGTTATCACCAATGGCTCCATTGAATTACGACGCTGCAGTCCTTATTTAAGAGTACATTTCATTGAAGTGCACCTACATAGGGCTTAATTTCTGCCGTCGATGATGGAACTTGCTTTTCGAAGAACGAGTTCTGAGTATAGCTCTTTGGATGAGATATACTTTTTCCGATATTTGGTAAATCTAGAATTGCAACGGCAAGTACTAAACAAAAACAATTAGACGCCTTCTAGTAAAAGTTTATTTTTTAAAAAAAAGTTCGAATTCTCTCAAAATTCAACTTAAAATCTCACAAAGCATCTACTTATTCAGACCATACATGTAAATGGTAAAATCTCCATCCCGAACGCCATTCGTTATAAGGCTTATATTCGCAAAGTCAGTGCCACATCCACCCTCAACAGCAATAGAAACGAAACCACTATTCTCCTTAACCTCCATATGTATATGAGTGATTTTGAAGGGTGAATGGGATCCATCTTGAGGGTAGTTTATGTCATATCTAACCTGACCATCAAAGTCTATGTCTTGCAGTCCATGAGTAGATTTCCAAATCAATTCGTCACCTAAAATAAACACGCCTTTAGAAAGCTACCAT
The DNA here is from genome assembly GCA_949824845.1 of Rhingia rostrata. NCBI lineage: Eukaryota > Metazoa > Arthropoda > Insecta > Diptera > Syrphidae > Rhingia > Rhingia rostrata. The sequence continues at coordinate 166,513,313 of OX463755.1, read as the reverse complement.
ACAACCTTAGGGTTTTCAATCTTACCGGCGACTCGAGAATTGAAATCGACGACCTGAGTTTGTCGATTGGCCGATGCCAATGTGAGGGCAAGGAGGGCCAGTGGAATCAATATTAACCACCGAATCATGTCCATAAAGTTGTGAAAGCTTCTCAGTACTGGCACTTCACGAATTATGAAAGTTACCTTTATATAATAATCTACAGCTATCAATGTCGAGTGGGTAAAATAATATAGAAAGTCAACAACTTGGTAGGCATTACGTCCTCACATAGCTCTTATCAATTGACTGGAGAAGTAAATATTTGCAAAAGTATTCTGAAAGGTGTTTGCTCTCTCTATAATGGGTAAAGTAACTCAATTTTGAGTACACGTTTCCCCTTAGAGTGTTCATCGGGTGTCACCATCATTCAATCCTATATAAGAACTTTCTCCCTTTAACGGCATCTAGTTGCTCTTGGAAATATTTCTAAAAATGTTGCGAATTGTTGTAGTATCCTGTTTAGTTCTTGTGGTATTTGCCAAAAATATTCCACTTGAGTTGGACACCCCGGTAGAAGGAAACGCTGTTATTCAAACGTTTAGTGATGGCCAAAGGCAAGATGGTGAGGTTTTAAATATATTAAGTGATTTTATAATTTTTTAATGAATTCTTAAATTCTAGGCGACGAACTTATTTGGTCAGAGAGTGGTGGTGGTCAAATGAATGGTAAAACTAAGGAAATTATTACAATGCCCTCATTCCCAATGTGGGGCTTGAAAAACAACGCGGTGATCACTCAAATCGTTGCCAGCACAGAGCTTGATTCCGGAGAAAGTCAGTTTGCGATTCAAAGTGGAGGTGTTGGAGACAAATATTTCAAGATGAAGATAGTAACGACTAATGCTAGCAAGATGAGATATAAGTTGCAGGTCTATGGAAAGTATGAATAGATACCAATGAAAAAAAGTATACCAGAATGATATTTTGATAAAATTATTGCTTTTTCGAAAATCCTATATTGAGTTTGTAATTTATTTTGTTTCAATTGGAGTACAACCTAACACAACTTTTGACATGCAGTCCAAATAGCAGCGAAAAGAGGAACACAATACCAAAATTCCAACTGCCAATGGACAACCAAAGGAATGGATGAACCGTCAGGAGGCATATTACCACCAATGTACAATCTCCAACAGTGTTACCAAAAAAGCAATTCCGTAGCCCGCACCATGACCATGCTTAGCAGTACTATGTTACGCACATAAAGTTGTGTATGACGTGGAATTTTTCTAAGGTGCACATCAGCCATCCGTTTGGGAATTAAGTGCTCCGTCATTTTAAGCATCGACTGTTTAGTTTTCTCGACGATACCTACGATTTTCTACAACGCTTTGAGTCCATTGTTAAATCTCCGTTTCTATATAACCCGTCAATGCCGTCAACTAACGAATTCCATACTCGAAACGAAACTATTTTTTTGGTCCCCGAGGGTTGGTGGAAATCTTCATAGACCCGTTGAACACATGCCCAAAGTTGTGTGAGATTTTTACTCACTTAACCCACCACCCTTTCTGTATTTGTATTGTAACTAAGTATGCGACTTGTCTAGCAATTTTTTTTTATCACGAGTATATATAAAAAAAATGCATTTCTCTTGATCCGCCCTTGATCCTTGATCTTCGTAAAGTTGGCAAAAATCTGTGTCAAAGGCCTCAAGAAAGCCATGGTCCAAAATGAACCTGTTTGTCAACCAACATGCCGTTCAAATTATCTAACTTTCTCCAGTTGCGCACTATAAGTTGGTTGCGGAAAGATTTCTACTTATGCGCACCATGCAAACCATGCAGTTATGTAACCAATTAATCATAGGCCTTCCTGTACTGTGCCTGACGTCTGGCTCGGAATCAAACAAATCTTCGAGCCGGGGAGTATTGCTTTCCATTCGCTCTAAATGTCCTAGCAATCTTAAACGTCCAATACGGATATTTTATATGTCGCTGTGCAGCTCGAGAAGTTTTTTTTTGTGGAATTTTCGTCTTTATAGCCCGTCAACGCAAACGGAACCAAAGATTTTTCGAACTTTTTCGACCTTTTCCACTTTTGATACGGTCCATGCTTCACCGACGTAGAGCCGGACTGGTGTGAGATAGGATCTTCTTGGTAGTTTGAGTGAGGGCTTTACTACTGAATTGCCTTCTTAGCCCAAAGGCACAGAGGTTGACAAGAGCAATTCTTCTCTAAATTTCTGATGAGATTTTGTTTTCAGAGTTAAAAGCGGAGTTGAGGTAGAAAAAGAAATCACATGACAGTGCATCGCCTTGCCTAAATCCTTTTTTTTTTTTTTTGGTATCGAATGTGTTGGTGGCCAGCGTGAGGGAGCAGCGAGAATTTTCCATAGTTATCCTACACAGAAGACAAGTTTGGGCTGTATACCAATACTAGACATGGATCTGTATAGTCGTCTCTATAAATCCGTTCGTATGTGGCTTTAAAATCGACGAATAGATGGTGGGTATCGATTTGGGCGTCTTGGGTTTTTTTCCAAGATCTGCCGAAGTGTGAAGATTTGAGCAAATGTCGACTATCCGGGCCTCGTCTCTATAAATCCTTTCGTATGCGGCTTTAAAATCGACGAATAGATGGTGGGTATCGATTTGGGCGTTTTGGGTGTTTTTTTTCCAAGATCTGCCGAAGTGTGAAGATTTGAACAAATGTCGACTATCCGGGCCTCGTCTCTATAAATCCTTTCGTATGCGGCTTTAAAATCGACGAATAGATGGTGGGTATCGATTTGGGCGTCTTGGGTTTTTTTTCAAAGATCTGTCGAAGTAAGAAGATTTGAGCAAATGTCGACTATCCGGGCCTAAAAGCACGCTGGTAAATGCCAATCAGGTAGTAAGCATCGGCTTAAGGCGTTCACAAATTACGGCAGATAGGATCTTGTAGGCGATGTTGAGGAGATTTATACCTCTGTAGCTAACGCAATACAAATGGTCTCCTTCTTTGTAGATGTGCTAAGCCATGCTGTGAGTCCATTCTACAGGTATACTTTCATTTGACTTTGTTTGGCTTTTGATTTCGTGAATGTTACTTACCAAGTAGTCTCCACCGGCTTTATAAAACGTATACGGCAGCATTGTTAAGCTTAAGTTTAGATATTGCTACCCTCACTTCGTTTAGGTCGGTTGGTTGATAGTTTTCGCTGTCATCGCCAATATTGTAATAATAATTTAAGGAAGAAGGAAAATCTTTAAGAGAAATTGCAAAAATAATTGCAGAACTTATCAAGGTGTTAAAAAAATTAGTGATATATATACAAAAATTCAAAACAAGTTGAAGATCGTCCACGCCCTGGAAGACCCAAGCGACTTACCAAATCTGAAGTAAGATCCATTGTGCGAGAAGTGAAGAAAAATCCATCTGCTAGTGCTGTTAAAATATCAGAAGACATTGAAAGCGAGTCAGGTGTTCACGTTAATGCAAGTACTATTCGAAGAGTACTACATGATAACGGACTACATGGCAGAGTACCACAAAAAAACCATTTATATCAGCAGTAAATCAAAAACGGCGACTTCACTTTTTAAAAAAGTACGAGGAAAAAGATGTTCAGTGACGAGAGTAAGTTTGATGTTTTAAAATCAAGACAACCACCAAAAATTTGGAGAGCCAAAAATAAGGCATTCGATGAAAAAAACATTACCCCCACAGTTAAGCATGGAGGAGGTTCGGTTATGGTCTGGGCTTGCAAGGCGGCAACATGTGTGGGAAACCTAGTGTTTAATGATTACACAATGAATAAATTGGATTGCTTAAATATTTTGAGGGAAAACATACAGCCTAGCGTCGCAAAATTGAACTTTGACAAGACATGGGTATTCCAACAGGACAATGACCCTAAGCACAAGGCCGAAATTGTAAGGGAATGGTTATTGTACAGAAACCCCGAAGATGTTGGACCATCCACCGCAATCCCCAGATCTTAACCCCATCGAAAATTTATGGGAGTATCTCGACAGGCAAGTTCGGAAAAGGGTAATAACAAGTAGAGACGCACTTAAGTCCGTGTTGTTGGAAGAGTGGGAAAAAAATTCCATCTGATTTTCCAAAAAAATTGGTGCAATCGATGCCCAGGAGGTTGGAGGCCGTTATTAAGGCCAAAGGAAAACAAACAAAATATAAAATTCACTCCTTATCGTCATATTTTGTTATTTTTCTTTGTACTGTAAACTTTTTTTTGTTTTTTGTTTGTAAAATATTTGTGGTTGATTGTTTTGTAAACATTTATTTATTTATTTATTTATTTATTTATTTATCTACCGAGCTTAACTCTAACAGATTTGGATTTAAATAATATTTCCTTTTATCATATTTACATAAATAATTAAATTAATTCATAAAAATTACATTATTAGCGATCAGCGGATTTATTAAAGTTCAAAATTTATCTTTTAGGATATATTTATATTTAAAATTGACAGTTTAAATTTTATTCTATCATCACACAAATCTATTTCAGTACAAACAGAATTAAAAAGTTTTATGCATTTTGTTATTGGTTCATGAAGACCATAATTGTAAAAATGCCTAGGATTCAATAACAAATTTCTGGTTCGAAGACTTCTTTCTGGTGCATATAACTTAAATTGTTCAAGGATATCGGGACAAATTATACGATAAGAAAAAACATCATATATAAATAGTATACAATGAACATTTCGTCTTTTTTCTAAGGAATCTAAACCAATTAACGCACATCTTGTTGAATAAGACGGCATTCTGTCAAGGTTCCATTTCATTTGTCTTACAACAAATCTTGTAAAAGACTTTTGCACTCTTTCCAGTCGCATTTGACAATTCGTGTAGATTGGACACCAAACCATAGAACAATATTCAAGGAAAGGACGTACTATAGACATATAAACAGACTTAAGGGCATATGGGTTAGAGAACTCAGCACATGTTCGTTTCAGGAAACCAAGCATTGAATTTGCTTTAGCAACAACGTAATCGATGTGAAGTGAAAAAGAAAGTTTCGTGTCAAAGATCACACCAAGATCTTTTATTTCAGTTTTTCGAGATATGCAGGTTCTGGATATTGTGTAGTCATAAATCATAGCCCATAGGGACTAATATACGATACACAGAAAAAGAATGACATTTATTTATGTTTAAGGTCAGGTGATTAAGCTCACACCAATAAACAAGTTTGTTTAAATCATTTTGAAGACGTTCACATTCATACATACTTTTAACACGCAAAAAGATCTTAAGGTCATCGGCATACATTAGGCAGTTAGCATGACTAAGCAATGAGGGGATTTCATTAATAAAAACATTGAAGAGCATAGGCCCTAAATGGCTGCCTTGGGGGACACCAGATAAGACCTCAATGAGTCTAGATTGAGAAAAACCAATTTTTACGTACTGCTTCCTATTGGAAAGATAACTCGAAATCCATTTAAGAAGCATCGAGTGTATGCCAAATGATTTTAATTTTGTAATAAGGATATTATGACATATTGTGTCAAAAGCTTTTGTGAAGTCGGTGAAAATAACATCCACTTGATATCCTGACTCCACAGAGTCAAAGAGATATTTTGTAAAGAGTGTCAAGTTGGTTGATGTGGACCTACCAGAAACAAATCCATGTTGTTGCAATGATATTTGTTCCTTTATTGAAAAGTAAAGTTTTTTTGTAACAATAGACTCAAACAATTTAGGAACAGCTGAAAGTTTAGAAATTCCACGATAATTTTCAACTTTATGTCGAGATCCAGCTTTAAATATGGGAGTTATGAATGAAAATTTCCATTCATCTAAAAACATCCCAGACTCTAAGGATAAATTGAAAATTAATTTTAATGGAAGGCACAAGGATAAATTGCATTGCTTAAGCACATGAAATGGAATACGGTCTGGACCTGCACTTTGGCTAGTATTCATACAAGTTATGCCTTGCAAAATATCATCTATCGAAAGATTAAGTGATCCTAAACTTATATTGCCATTACATGGATTTATATTAGTATCAGAGGAGACATAATGATTCGAGTGATCGACATAAACTGACTCAAAAAACTTAGCAAAGAGCTCACAGGTTGAGTCAATACTACAGGAGACAGCACCTTCGAATTCCATATTTTGCAGAACACCATTCTGCTTTCTTTTGTTGTTTAAAAATGTCCAGAATATATATATATTTTATTATTATATGTCATTCGATTGAGAATTAAAATTTAAACGAATATCTTAAACTAGAAATGGGAGGGAGAAAATGGGAGGTGTAAACTTTTTTTTGACGCTCACGGTATGTGCCTTTTTTTACCACGACTCGTGTGACCTATATTATGATTGTTATTGTGGATGTCATGAAGGCGGTCTCTAGATTCAGCCTGTGACGCTTAGAAAGTGGATAAGATCTTGTATCCTTTTACCCGAGATGTCACTAAGGTTGTCGAAAAATGGTTGGTCTAATGCACGCAATCTGTCTCTTGCTAGTGCCCGACATTTGCAGATGAAATGGGAGAGGATTTCTCTCTCATTTGTGTTCCCGCCACTGCGGCATTGAGGGTTATATGGGATCCCTAGTTTGGCCGCATGGTCTGCAATTAGCCAGTGCCCTGTGACTATCGCCGTAATTGTTGCGATATCTGGGCGGGTTCTAAGGTGGGCCAAAAGAAGTCAGCCGATGTTGTTTGGCTATTCAAAATATATCGGTTGTGGCTCACGCAATCTGTGCCGTTACTTCGTCCTGTTGTAACCACATGTCATCCAGTCCTAATTCGTCTAATTGCGGCAGAAAAAACTCGGTTAACATGGCCCTATAGCGCACACCGTCCAATGTTGTCGTTTAAACAGCTGCGTTCTCGAAAAAAAATGCCCAGATGACTCCTCCAGAGTGAACAGCGCACCATGCAGTACCTTTGAGCGGGTGTAATGACTCCTCGTGCATTACTCGTGGATTTTCGTTGCCCCAGAAGCGATAATTTTGCTTGTTGACGTACCCGCTGAGGTGGAAATGATCCTCATCGCTTGATAGCTTGGACCAAAGATTATAAAGCCACACAGATGACGCATTGAGAACAAAAAACAAAAAATTTTGCTCTACAGTTTCACTGTACAGACGGGCGGTACGCACGTGCACATATGAGAATCGAGATAAAATTATATGGTGGGCTTTGCTAGTACGACTCGCCATAGAACCATTTTTCTTGTATGCAGTGCGTCATATGTATAGCTTTATAATCTTTGTTTGGGCATAGGTTACACGCGTTTGTCAGACGACAGGCAGTAGCTGATACACGGACTAGACTTTGTACGGAAACATGCGGAAGTCTTTGACCAAAATTCGCCCTAGTAACGACCGGCTGGCTGATGGTTAATTGCGATGCACGGTGTCTGGTCGACAATATTCGGCGGCAATATTCTCGGCACAGCGGGTGCTCCGGGGCCGGCCACTCTTGGCAATGTCTCGTGTGGTCCCATACTCTTCAAGGTTGGTGGCCAAACAGCGCAGTGTTTGAGCAGTCGGTGTCAGATGGCCGGGGAATCGGCGACGGAATTCACGCTGCGCCAACACTACAGACGAATTGTTACGCAAGAAATTAGAAACAATTATTTCGCGTTCTTGGGGATAGCATCGCTCCATGGCCTTTTCACTTGTATTCTACATCTGTCTAGTTTACAAATGTCAAAACAGATTCGACATTGGCCGCCATTTGCAAAAATAGGAGCATCTTCCAATAGGGTGATCTCTTTTGGCCCACCTGTATAGATAGTTTGTTCTGTTTTTGTCGTAGGAGGGCCATATGATATGACGCAATTTCTTAACCTTCTCTATTCGGAGTCATCCTTTTTCAGGAAGCATGAGTGTATTTTTCCCATAACCGCACCTAGCGGGATATGCACCCTTGCCACAAGTGAGCCGTGAAGAGCTGAGCATTGTCTGGCTTGGTCGTCTGCACGCTCGTTTCCTTCAATGTCACTGTGCCCTGGAACCCAGAGAAGTGTGATCCTGAAGCGTTCGCCAAGGTGGGCAAGTTCGTTCCGGCATTCCTGTACCAGTTTGGAGGATATGGTAGTCGAGTTGATGGCCTTTCTGGCCGCTTGCTATGAGAATAGCAATATTTTGCTTTTCCGTAGTGTCACACCCCATTAGCGTTTAAGCCTCTCAGATAGCAAGTAGTTCAACCTGGAATACGCTGGCTAAAACCGGTAGGCGATATGAAACTGATATTTTCGGTGATTCTGAGAAAACTCCGGACCCCAACCCACAGTTCATCTTAGATCTGAAGGTGTAGTGTAGACGACCGTGTCGAAATCTCTCACTACTTCGTTTCTCTTCCACTGATCTCTGGTAGGAAATTCTACGTGGAAGCCTTTCTTGAAGCTTAGAATAATTGTTATGTAGTCTGTTGGAAACGTTACCGCGCTCTTTGGTAACGAGTCCAGGCTATTACTGTGGCCATACGGCCTTGCATTCTAGCATCCTAGCATTACTTACCTGCATAAAGCGTTATCTTTAATGTGTAGGTCGAGAGGCAAGAAATGCAATATTACTCTAAGGGCATCCGTTGGCGCCGGCCTCAGCACGCCAGTGGTACCTATACTGGCTGTTCTTTGCAGCCTTTTTAGTTTTGTGAGGTTGTAGCGCTTACTCAATGCGGGCCATCATACTGGTGAGCCACATGTCAGAATTGGACGTACTACTGCTGTGTACATCCCCAAGGTCATCTTTGGTTAAAGTCCCCACTTCTTTCCAAAGGTTTTGCTACAAGCATAGAAGACAAGACACGCCTTCCTTACTCTATGCTCGACGTTGTATTTCAAGTTAAGTTTTGGGTCAAGCATGATACCCAAATACCTAGCGCTGGAAGATAGTGTGATAGTGCAAGGTATACAAAAATGATGATTGAAACTGCCTTCAAGTTTCGTAGCTTGCTGCTTTTGTCGTAAAACGTGATATTTTCGGCTTACTTCTCAGTTATAGATCCTGGGCTGTCCTAAAGAAACATTCAATCCTTAAAGATACACACAATCTGCGCATCGGTTTTTACGACAGCTAGGGTATATCATTAGAGGATGGATATCTGCACAAACTTATCTGTTAAGGATAACGACAGAAAATTATCATTATTCCGTCATGCTTAGCAACGATGTCAGAAACGGTTGTCAGACCGAAGAAGTTTTAAACAAGAAAACAAAAAACATTTAATGTCATGAAGGCTACTTCATTTAAATTGCATATTTTCAATTTTTAAGCTCAAAAGCCAACCAGATAGAAAAATCTGTGGGCGTACTCCAAGATATTTATATCATTGGATCAGCCGGATGTCATTTCGAAAGACCGCTGCGTTTATGGTCTTTGATGGGAAGCTGCAGTGAACAATCTAAAAGGCTATAATGCGATATCAACCCTGTCAAACCGTACTCATTTAGACGGATATAGCTAAAGCTAATATATGAATGCTAGAGATCTCAAAGTGTTTCATTTCTATCCAGGTGGTATCACCACATAGTACAACTCATCTTGGACAAAAAGAACATCTGTATGAACTTGGGCAAAAAAATACCTATTGGATGAAAGTCCCACATCTTATCAAATTTATATTTGACAGCTTTTTTAACAAAACCATCAAGCAAAATTTTAAAGCCTTAGTTTTCAAAATATCAATTTATTTTCCCAAGCCAAAGTCGTAGCTTACTTCTTCTTGCCATAAATAAACATTTCAAAGTCAGCATTCTGTATGGAGTTAAAAATCATCTGCATCTTCATGTGATCGGCTCCAGGTCCACCTTCATTGAATTTAACATCAATATAGCCAGTGTCATCCTTTCCTTGTAACTCGACATGACTTAATATGTAATTTGAGTGCGGTAAATTGTCGGGGTACCTGACTTCCACGCGAACGGTCGCATAAAAGTTCAGATTTTGCACAGCATGCGTGGAATGGAACAACAATTGGTCACCTTTTTGAAAGGGGAGGTTTTTCATAAAATTATTTGTTTCTGTGAATGTGTACTCACCAGGAACTCGACCATTAATGCTGACATTTTCATTGTAGAATTTTGCTTCTGATTGCAAGACCAGGAGCCCTAGAGCCAACGACAGAAATGCTAAACCCTTCATTTTGAACGAATTAATGAATATCACAGAGCGTGTGGTCCTTCTTATATACGAAAGTGATAGTGTGTTATCTTTTAATTATTCTCAAGTGAGGTGTGCTAAGAGCTCTTCAAACTTTAGTTTGTGATTAAAGGTTTAATCTTTTGAGTGGATGATGCTATGTGGACAATGTGTCAAATCATTTTGTACTTGAGGACGTAATTAGGATGGACAATGGAACGACTCCAAAAAGGAGGATAAAATCTATGGTTTTGAACTTGAGTCAAGCACAATCTGTATAGGTAATATTCTTGGCCAATGAAAGTGTAAACTCTCTTAATGATCGTATTTGAGAATCGATGATTCCATTTTTTCATCTGTATACCAGTAAGGTTTCTTCTACTTTATAGATTGCCTGGGGACCACCTCGTAAAGCATTGGTTTTACATTTTTTTTTTTGGAATTGAGGTTGAATTTCCAATTCATAACAAAAATCCTGAAACGTTGTTGTTTTCAACCTATAGAACAACAAAAATTCACTACCCATGTTGTATTCATAGGAATCATAGTGTAACTTATCAAAATCAAGCCAAAAATTGTATGTTTTTCTGATCTCAACTTTCGAGAAAAATAAAAGGAATCTTCTCTTGGATATTTTCAAACATTTGCGACTGATGGAGTAGTTAAAAAAAACATTTTGAAAGTCCAGCAGCGAACAAAATCAGTGAACCCATGATCAGTAATCTAGCATACTAATATGCTAAGAACAGAGGTGGTACACTGTCACCATATCGCTTTCAAAATTCTGAAAATATGCCTCGATATAACGGTTGAATTTTTTAGAGATTGGTTTTTCAAATAGAGATAAAACTGATATTTTGTGGTCAAATCGGGCAACTCTAATGGCATTTATGTTCAGTTTGGTTTGCCATTTCATCATAAACAGGTTGACAAATGAACAACGCTTGCAAATCGTGTAAATTTAGTTCGAAAATAGTGGTTCAGTTCGCGAAGCTAACCGCAAGCTCCGTCCATTTTATGGTCGACATAATCGTCCATCAGAACAATTAATTCGGTTAACCATGGATCCTTTTCGCACTTCATTAACTCTATGTGATAATACGCATCCGCAGAGATGTCGAACAGTGCGCACCGAAGAAACAATTGCAGCTGTAGGGCTAAGTGTTGAAGAGGACCCCTATGAATCGAATCGACATCGTGCACAGCAATTGGAGCTTTGTCCATCAACTTTATGGAAGATTTACGACCTTATAAGATCCAGCTTGTGCAAAAATTAAAGCCGCGAGACCATGCAATGTATCGTGATTTTTGTGTATGAGCCGAAAATGAGATTGATCTCGATTCGGATTTTCATCGCAACATTTTGTTCAGGGATGAGGATCAGTTTTGATAAAATGGTTACGTCAACAAGCAAAATTGCCGCATTTGGAGTGAAGAGAATCCAAATGAGACCCTTGAGACGCCATTACATCCACAAAAACTGACTGTTTGGTGTGCTCTATGGGCTGGTGGAGTCATTGGGCCCTACTTCTTCCGAAATGAATCTGGAGAGTAGGTTACAGTTGGAGACCGATATAGAACCATGATAACAGAATATTTTATTCCCGAATTCCATGGCATGAAGGTAATGAGATGTGGTTCCAACAAGATGGCGCTACATGCCACACAGCGCACGTCACAATCGATTTATTGAAGGAAACATTCAATGAGCGCATAATTTCCCGGAATGGACCCATCAAATGGCCAAAAAGATCGTGGGATTTGACACCAATGGATTATTTTCTTTAAGGATATGTGAAGTCGCTCGTCTACTCCAATAAACCAGAAACGTTAGGGCACTTGGAAGCCAACATTCGTGGCGTTTTTGCTGACATACGGCCCGAATTGCTCGAAAAAATTATTGAAATTCGGACCTCTAGACTCGGCATTATTCGAACAAACCGCTGTGGCCACCTGCCCGAAATCATATTTTATTTTTTTATTTAATTGCATAAAATTATCCTTCCAGGCCAAGCCAAAATGATTGACATTAAAACGATTTTCTTGTGGTTTTCAAATTCTATACCCTAACACCCTGTGTATAGAAAATTGTTCACGTATGTGTGACACGTTTTATTTGACTGATTCGGTTCGGTCAAATTCCTTGGCTTAGTTTTGTAGATATCTTGGACACTCCACAACAACCAATCTGTGGCAGTCAGGTCGGATGCGGGTGGTGGAGTTTTTGGATATGTTATGGTTTCAGAATTTTAGTTGCATCTTCGCCGTAACCGACCTGGCAGTGTGTGCAGTTGATCTATCTTGGTGGAACAAAATACCTCTTCGGCGCAGGGACTGTTTCACTTTTTTTTTCAAAGAAATATGAACCGACAATGCACACCACACAGTGATATGCTCTGGGTGCAGTTCCGACTCATTGATTATGTCTTTCTCGTAACTCAGTTGTAATGATCGTCTACTAACTCCCTTTTGCGCGGATAAGTTTCGTGTCGAAATGCTCATGTTTACCTATATTGATGAAGATATAGCCACGACTGTGTCCTGAACAATCTGGGGGCAGTCAGATCAGATGCGGGTAGTGGAGTTTCTGAATATTTGTATCAGAATTTTAGTTGTATCTACGCCGTAACCGGTCTGGCATTGTGTGCATCTTGCTGGAACCAAATACGTCTTTGGCGCAAAGAAATATGGGCCGACAATGCGAAGTGACTTGCTCTGGGTGCAGTTCCGACTCATGGAGCATTTCTTACTCGTAATTCGGTTGTAATGATCGTCTGCTAACTCGCATTTGCGCGGATAAGTTTCGAGTGGAAACGCTTATATTTGCATGAGCATAGGGATCTGGATGGTACGGTTTTCGTACGTTTATTCCAGACTTCAAACATGTTAAACATCCTCATAATAGTCCATCTACTCGTGCGGGTGCCGCCAAATTTCCTCATAAACTTCCTTTGGCAGGTAATGAGAGATTTCGAAGCATGGTACTGCTGTACTCCGAATACAAATACCTACAAAGCCGATTACTCACACAGGTAGTATGTTTTTGTTTTGTATCACGATTTGCGCGCCACCCTGTTTTATCGGGATTGTTTATTAATTCTTGATATATCTTCAGAGTCACCAATCCTAACACCTAGTTTCGGCTACTATCCAGAAAATAATAAGCACTCAGCTCAGACAGATAATATAAACCTGGATCTGCCGTTAACTTTGGACTTCTATTTAAAGAACAAGGTGGATGAGGTTTCACGGCATTACGAGCAAAGCTTAGAAGATTATACCATTCTTTTGTCAGATACCGCCCTTTTCATTTGATGTCGCTCAAGGCTGATGGGCTCCACAAGCATAAACTGACATACGTATTATGGGTTTTAAATTTGAAGAATCCACATCCAGGTCAAATTCGCCAACATGGTGTTCGCAAGTTTTTTCGAAAATGTAAGCCCTATGAACTGCGCTAACTACAGTCGCCTAGAATATCATATCAGCAGTAATATGTGAACCGCCTGAAACCATTTACCAAGAACCTAATCGGCCCTTGTCAGTGTGGTTTTAGGCCAGGAAAGTCCAAAACTGATCAAATTTTCACACTTTGGACGATCCTGGCAAAAATCCAAAGTAATCTAAATCGCTACCCATCACCTATTCTCCAAGTTCAAAGCCACAAACGAAAGCATTTATAGAGACGAACTTTACAGAGCCATGTCTAGTTTTAGTATGCCGCCCAAAATCGTTCGCCTGCGCAGGATAACAATGCGGATTCTCGCTACTTCATAAGACTCGATAGCAAAACTTAGGATAAAGACAGGTCATGGGTCTTCTTTAACATCATTCTTGAGACGATTTTGAAAAACTCTCGAGCCAACGTTTGAGGCATACTTACTTAAGTGGCGCTAGAGTCCGGGATGCACCTGGGTATCAACCAACATGCCTCTCCAATAAGCCCAGTCGCTAGCTACCTGCCTCCAGTTGCGCACTCAATGTTGGTTGAGAACGATTTCTACTTGTGCGCGCCAATTAAGGCGTGGTCTTCCACTACTACGTCCGACGTCTTGCTGGGAATCGAAGACTCTGCGAGCCGGAGTAAACGTCCAATGCGGAGTTTTTTGACTAGGGAAATGCCGCTGTATAGCTCTTGGTTGAATCTTCGTTTCCATAGATCGTCAACGCCAATAGGCCGAAGATTTGTTCTCTCATTCTCTGTCCATGCTTAAGCGCCGTAGAGCAGTACTAGTATGAGCTGGGCCTTATACAGGATCTCCTTAGTAGTTCGAGTGAGGGCTTTACTACTGACTTGCCTACTTAGCCCGAAGAAACAGCGGTTGGCAAGGGTAATTCTTCGTTTAATTTCTGACGAGATGTTGTTGTCAGAGCTAATAGCGGGGCCAAGGTAGACTAAGTCCTGTACTACCTCAAAGTTATATCTGTCAATGGTGATGTTCTGTCCAATTTGTCGATGTTGTGCGTCCTTTCGTGTTGACAGTATATACTTGGTCTTACCCTCATTCAGTGCCAAACCCATTTTTGCCACCTTCTTCTCTTTATATAACTTTGACATCACGTTGAGTCCTACCATTGATGTCAATATTGCGACGTATGCTAGTTGTTGCACCGATTTTCGGAAGATTTTTCCTCTGATGTTGGCTCGGGAGCTAAGCAAATTCCTCACCAAAATCAAAGTAAAGAAGTCACATGACGCTTGAAGCATAATCTTCCATAAATCGGTGCAAGTACAAGTAATATACGCCGACGGTATTGACATTATTGGGCATATACCTATATAACAGGACGTCAATGCGATATTTTCTAGTATATTTTAACACAAATCGGGGATAAGACCATATACCTACCGACACAAAAAGACACATAATATCGGCGAATATCTGTCAATTCATCCATTTAAGGTAACAGGAACTTTGTCTACCTCGGTTCCCCTATTAATTCTAACATCGACGTCTCCAAGAATTACTCCTGCCAACAGCTGTTTCTTAGGTCTGAGAAGACAATTATATGGTAAAGCCCTTACTCGAACTATAAGGATTTCCAATGTGTGACTGATAGGACCGTAACCGTGACCGAGATAAAGATACATATATGAACGTTATGAGTTGTTCAGTGGCATAAAGCTAGTTAAAAAAACGGCGTTGGACGTTAAAGAATCTGGACCGCAGGCTTCGATTCTCAGTCAGACTATGGATACAGTTAATGAAAATCTCGCTTTAAGTAACGCGCATAAATATAAAACGATCTCAACGAACTTAAAGTGCGCAACTGTATGTAGTTAGCCAACGACCGTGCTAATTGAAGAGGCATGTTGGTTGAGACCCAGGTTCGTTCCGAGCTGTAGGGCCATTCAAGTAATCAAGTAACTCAAGATTTATTCTGAATTAAAACTGAATGAACTGAGCGCGAGTTTAATCCCGAAGCCAGGAAGATTTCACACTGGAAAACTCTCCTTAACAGGGCTAAATGTTTATCTTCTCTAAAGTATTTCAAACAATGTTTACGGCTCAAGAAATTCAATTAAATTAGATCTTGACGTTGGTCTTATCACTTGTCTGGAGTATGAGAATATTTACAAACATTCACCACTTGGCACGTGTGAGACGTTGTTAGACAATAATACCTCTTTAAACGTACTTGATCGAATTCGGGTAAGAGTACCCCTCTCGAGATCCCGGTTATATATAAGAAGCTGTTCAAGCTCTAATAATTATAGTTCCACTATAAACCGTTTTCATAACATGTTGCGAATTGTTGTGCTTGTCAGTTTAGTCCTTGCGGTTGTTGCCGCCGAACAAGTTCCAGTTGAGTTTGACGCTCCCTTGGCGAGGGCCAATGGTGGTGGCATTCAAAAGTTCAATGTTGGCAAAAGGGTAGCTGGTATGATCTTTTCAAGAGTTTTAGTCAGACATTTAAATTGGAATCTCGTTTTTAGGTGACAAACTTATTTGGACTGGCAGTGGACATCAAGTCATTGATTTTGCAAAACAAATCGTTCTAGAACTGCCATTCCCACAGGAAGGCAAGCCCAATAATGCCGTCATTACACAAATTGTTGCAACCACTGCACTCGATGCGGGAAACACTTTGTTCGCCATGGTAAATGGAGGTGTTGGACAAAAGCAATTCACATTGAGAGCTACCACCAACTATGCAAAGAAGGTTAGCTACAAGTTTGAAGTTTATGGCAAATGATTTAGAGAATTGAAATAAATTGGTTTTCGCATTTTGGAAATGGGCTTTAATTTCGAAAAAAAATGTCGAAGTTAAATTCAATGTTTATGTGTTTTTCTGGTAAGGATATCATCCGGGTAAGGATGATATCCTCATCATAAAATAATGTTTCGAAAGGCAATCCCGTTTTCGCCTTTGTCACTGAATTTCCATAGAATTGCGGAATTGTCAACATACAAAGGAAGAAAAAAAACTATTTAACGCTTGACATAGGGTCAGGGCCTGAATGAAACAACTATATTTCTCGGATAAGAATATCCACAAGGTCCACAATGCATATTAAAAGCCTGGTAGGAAACTACTGTTAAATACGAAGAAAAGGCTAAAGTTGAAGCTTTTCTTTACCATTTTACATACTTTCAGTTAACTTTGATGAAAGTAAACATGTCTTGGAACCGTCATCATCCAAGACCAGGATGTATTTTTGATCATCATACTTTGACACTTTTGAGGCAGTTATTCAGTCCAACCGCTCTGGCATCCGCGATCACTTGATCCTTAAACCGGAGGATCGGTTTTTCATGCCGCCTAGAATCTGAAAGCTGGGATTGTTTAGAAATTTCAAGGGTAAGTCTGGCTCCTTGAACAGAGATGGTTGCAGATGAACCGAAAGGCCAATGGCAGCGATAGATCCCGTAGTGGATACTGATGGTCCCGTGTCCTTGGGGTATCTAAGAAATTGGAACTGGCTTTCCAGGTTGGGGGTTGTGCTTTGGGTTAACTATCCATCCATGGAAAAATTTCACCACTTACGATGCAACCAATAGCCTCGGAAAGGATTGATTTTATTGTTGACGACCTTGTCAAACGAAAAAAGGACAACGACGTTCGTATCTGCACCTGGAATGTGAGAACATTAAAACGGAAGCCCTTAACGGCTACAAGAGGCACGCATCCAGTATTTTGTGTATCCGAACATTCCGAGGAGCTAACACCGACTCGAACCACTACCTTGTACAGCCAAGGTAAGAATGCGGAAATCCATCACGCCACAACCATCCAAAAATACTGAAAAAAAAATTTGATGTCGAAACACTGCAATCGCAAGAGACCGCCAAGACATTCGCGCAACGCGTATCCCTTAAATTCTCGAATAGCACCTTACCAGCAGCATCAAATGTCGAAGAACAAGGACAACGATGCCAACTAGCAATTAGATCAGCCGAAACTGGGTTTCTCACGCCTACCAACAAGAAACCCTGGTTTGATGAGGAATGCCGACATATGCTCGCAGCCAAGAACGAGGCCTACAAGGCCAAGCTGAAGGAGAAGACGGAGCTGCCATTGAGCTCTATAGGCAAAGAAGAAGGGAACAACACCGGCTTTTCAGAACGAAGGAAAGAGAGAAATGCGCGCGATAGAGGATATACAGAGTTTCTACTCCAGGAATGATGTTTGCAAAGCCAAGGAAACAAGGCTCGAACAGAATCCTGTCGATATGAACAAGGCAGTATCGTAGTTGAGACACAGACGATGCTGAGGATATAGAAGAACCACTTCTGCAGCGTGTTTAACGGCGATGACGAACAACATTCCGCTGTCAGGTAGTACGAAAAATTCAATATTGGCAACTATAGCGAAAATTGCCAACCATCCGACCTGAATGCAGTGAGGATAGTAATATCTAACCCCAAGCTTAATAGGGCTGTCGGAAATGACGGCTTCCCCGCTGAGCTTTATAAAGCCGGTGGAGATGACTTGGTAAGATACATCCACCAACTCATAAGCCAAATCTGGTAGGAAGAAAGTATGCTTGAAGAATGGAACCTCAGCATCGTTTGCCCGATCCGAGGCATAAGTCTCCTCAACATCGCCTACAAGATTCTATCTGCCGGTATAAGTGAACGCCTGAAACCTAATAGGCCCTTACCAGTGTGGTTTAAGGCCAGGCAAGGCCACAACCGATCAAATTTTCACACTCTGGCAGATTCTGGAAAAAACCCAAGTCCGATGTCCGAATCGATACCCACCACTTATTAATCGATTTCAAACCCGCATAAGACACCATTTATAGAGAAGTGGATAAAATGGGTTTAGCAGTAAATGAGGCAAGACAAAGTAGGTACATGCTGTCAACACGAAAAGACACACGATATCGACAACATTGACAGACATAACTTTGAGGTAGTACGGGACTTTGTCTATCTTGGATCCATTTAAGCAAGCAAATTCATCCACAGCTCATAATGTGCGCAGTTGTATCTTCTCCTCCATTTGTCTTCCTCGCATACAGGACCAACAATTCGATGGAGAATTTTTCTTTCGAAAGTTCCTAATATTTGCTCCGATTTCCTGTTTAGTGCCTTGTACTCGGCGCGGTAAAGGTAAGATTAGGAGACCCTATGTTTCGCTAAGTTGTATTGGTTTCCTGGGGATAGTCTTCGATGTTGACTCCGAGGAATATGAACTAAGTCTTTAATTACCGCAAAATATTTGCTACCAACAGTGGCATTTTGTCCAGTGGTGGTGTGCGTCGACAGTACTTTATTTGCATAAACTTTGTCATGTCCTCGGTATCTACAAAAGTTGAAGCTTTTCTTTACCATTTTACATACTTTCAGTTAACTTTGATGAAAGTAAACATGTCTTGGAACCGTCATCATCCAAGACCAGGATGTATTTTTGATCATCATACTTTGACACTTTTGAGGCAGTTATTCAGTCCAACCGCTCTGGCATCCGCGATCACTTGATCCTTAAACCGGAGGATCGGTTTTTCATGCCGCCTAGAATCTGAAAGCTGGGATTGTTTAGAAATTTCAAGGGTAAGTCTGGCTCCTTGAACAGAGATGGTTGCAGATGAACCGAAAGGCCAATGGCAGCGATAGATCCCGTAGTGGATACTGATGGTCCCGTGTCCTTGGGGTATCTAAGAAATTGGAACTGGCTTTCCAGGTTGGGGGTTGTGCTTTGGGTTAACTATCCATCCATGGAAAAATTTCACCACTTACGATGCAACCAATAGCCTCGGAAAGGATTGATTTTATTGTTGACGACCTTGTCAAACGAAAAAAGGACAACGACGTTCGTATCTGCACCTGGAAAGTGAGAACATTAAAACGGAAGCCCTTAACGGCTACAAGAGGCACGCATCCAGTATTTTGTGTATCCGAACATTCCGAGGAGCTAACACCGACTCGAACCACTACCTTGTACAGCCAAGGTAAGAATGCGGAAATCCATCACGCCACAACCATCCAAAAATACTGAAAAAAAAATTTGATGTCGAAACACTGCAATCGCAAGAGACCGCCAAGACATTCGCGCAACGCGTATCCCTTAAATTCTCGAATAGCACCTTACCAGCAGCATCAAATGTCGAAGAACAAGGACAACGATGCCAACTAGCAATTAGATCAGCCGAAACTGGGTTTCTCACGCCTACCAACAAGAAACCCTGGTTTGATGAGGAATGCCGACATATGCTCGCAGCCAAGAACGAGGCCTACAAGGCCAAGCTGAAGGAGAAGACGGAGCTGCCATTGAGCTCTATAGGCAAAGAAGAAGGGAACAACACCGGCTTTTCAGAACGAAGGAAAGAGAGAAATGCGCGCGATAGAGGATATACAGAGTTTCTACTCCAGGAATGATGTTTGCAAAGCCAAGGAAACAAGGCTCGAACAGAATCCTGTCGATATGAACAAGGCAGTATCGTAGTTGAGACACAGACGATGCTGAGGATATAGAAGAACCACTTCTGCAGCGTGTTTAACGGCGATGACGAACAACATTCCGCTGTCAGGTAGTACGAAAAATTCAATATTGGCAACTATAGCGAAAATTGCCAACCATCCGACCTGAATGCAGTGAGGATAGTAATATCTAACCCCAAGCTTAATAGGGCTGTCGGAAATGACGGCTTCCCCGCTGAGCTTTATAAAGCCGGTGGAGATGACTTGGTAAGATACATCCACCAACTCATAAGCCAAATCTGGTAGGAAGAAAGTATGCTTGAAGAATGGAACCTCAGCATCGTTTGCCCGATCCGAGGCATAAGTCTCCTCAACATCGCCTACAAGATTCTATCTGCCGGTATAAGTGAACGCCTGAAACCTAATAGGCCCTTACCAGTGTGGTTTAAGGCCAGGCAAGGCCACAACCGATCAAATTTTCACACTCTGGCAGATTCTGGAAAAAACCCAAGTCCGATGTCCGAATCGATACCCACCACTTATTAATCGATTTCAAACCCGCATAAGACACCATTTATAGAGAAGTGGATAAAATGGGTTTAGCAGTAAATGAGGCAAGACAAAGTAGGTACATGCTGTCAACACGAAAAGACACACGATATCGACAACATTGACAGACATAACTTTGAGGTAGTACGGGACTTTGTCTATCTTGGATCCATTTAAGCAAGCAAATTCATCCACAGCTCATAATGTGCGCAGTTGTATCTTCTCCTCCATTTGTCTTCCTCGCATACAGGACCAACAATTCGATGGAGAATTTTTCTTTCGAAAGTTCCTAATATTTGCTCCGATTTCCTGTTTAGTGCCTTGTACTCGGCGCGGTAAAGGTAAGATTAGGAGACCCTATGTTTCGCTAAGTTGTATTGGTTTCCTGGGGATAGTCTTCGATGTTGACTCCGAGGAATATGAACTAAGTCTTTAATTACCGCAAAATATTTGCTACCAACAGTGGCATTTTGTCCAGTGGTGGTGTGCGTCGACAGTACTTTATTTGCATAAACTTTGTCATGTCCTCGGTATCTACAAGACCAACGCTTTCCGCCGCTTCCTTAAAGGCAGTAAATGCTTCACAACGGTGGGAGCGACGAATAGTCATGATGTCATCTGTATACCCAAGTAGCTGGTCGTAGTTGTATTAACTTCTGCTCTCCGCACTATCTGTTCAAGTACGAGATTAAAGAAATCGCATGGTAGCATCTCCGTTTAGGAATCCGTTTCAAGTTTAGAAAAGCTCTGATGAGCTCTTTCCAAACTAAGCGTTGCATCATATGTTCTTTGATGTTAGGCTACATAGTTCTAATTCATCAGTTCCAATGGTATCTGTAATTCCACAATCGATTTATAAAGCGGTCTTCAAATCGATGAAAAGATTGTGTGTTTCGACTAGAAGTTCGTTAGTTGCTCGTTGGACATATAGAGCTGATATTCCAGTCATAAGGCACGCTCTCATCCATCCAGACTTTCTTGATGGTTTTGTGCATGCACACTTCCAAAGCAACACCTCCATAGCTTCAGAGTTCTGCTGGTGAACCATAAGAACCAGCTGTTGTTCTTCAGTTTTTTTGAGGGCTGCCCTAACTTCTTCGATACTGGGAGGGGGCGTTACCTCTTCATTGACTGGATGGTTGGTATCATTTTCTATGGCTAGGTTAGCTTATTGTGGCTACCAGCTAATTCGTCAGCACACTTAGACCACTCTTTTGGTCCATTGTAGTACCACGTGGATCCTGTTCATTCTCATTATCATTACCTGTGAGAAAATCATTCTGAGGGCAGTTTTCATTTTCGTGTTTGTCAAATCAATGAGGTTTTTAAAATCCGTAAGCTCCATGATAGAGCTTCCTTTTGCTTAATAGAGCCGGGCAGTTACAAAGGAGATGAAGTTTTCTTTCTTCTTTCTCTTCGTCCGTACAGCTCTTATAGACGTATGAGTAGAGGCCTAGTTTTTCCGCATACCAGCTTGTTAAAAAGTGTCTGGTGGTGACACCTATGGGTGTATCAAGCGTAATCAGTCCCTTTCTTACTTACTTACTTAAGTGGCGCTACAGTCCGGAATGAACCTGGAATGAACATGCCTCTCCAACTAGCCCGGTCCTTAGCAAACTACCTCCAATTGCGCACTCCAAGTTGGTTGAGGTCGGTTTCTACTTGTGCGCGCCACTTAAGGCGAGGTCCTTCCTCTACTGCGTCCGACGCGACGTCTGGCTGGGAATCGAAGACTCTGCGAGCCGGAGTATTGGTGTCCATTAGTTCTACATGTCCTATCCATCTTAAACGTCCAAAGCGGAGTTTATTGACCAGGGGCATGTCGCTGCACAGCTCGTATTCTTGGTTGAATCTTCGTCTCCATAGCCCGTCAACGCAAACGGGACCGAAGATTTTTCGAAGAATTTTCCTCTCAAATCGACCAATGATTTCTTCATCCGACGGTCCATGCTTCAGCGCCGTAGAGCTGGACTGGGATGATCAGGGTCCTATATAAGATCTCCTTAGTAGTTCGAGTGAGGGCTTTACTACTGAGTTGTCTTCTTAGCCCGAAGAAACAGCGGTTGGCAAAAGATATTTTTCGTTTAATTTCTGACGAGATGTTGTTGTCAGAGTTAATAGCGGAGCCGAGATAAACAAAGTCCCGTACTACCTCAAAGTTATATCTGTCAATGGTGACGTACTGTCCAATTCGTCGATGTTGTGTATCCTTTCGTGTTTATAGTATATAAACCCATTTTTGCCGCTTCCTTCTCTATACTAGCAAACGTGGCTATGACATCACGTTGAGTCCTACCAATGATGTCAATATATCGCCAGCGTATGCTAGTAGTTGTAGAGATTTTTGGAAAATTGTGCCTCTGGTGTTGGCTCGTGAGTTTTGCACAATCCTCTCAAGAATTAGATTGATGAAGTTACATGACAGCGTATCGCCTTGCCTAAATCCTTTTTTGGTATCGAATGTGTCGGTGTGGTCGTTTCCGACCCTGATGGAGCAGCGAGAATTCTCCATCGTCGTACTACACAAACGGACAAGTTTGGGCGGTATACCTAAACTAGACATGGCTCTGTATAGTCTCTCTAAACGCTGTCGTATGCGGCGCTTTGAAATCGATGAATAGGTGGTGGGTATCGATTTGGACTTCTTAGGTTTTTTCCAGGATCTGCCGAAGCGTGAAGATTTGATCGGTTGTGGCCTTTCCTGGCCTAAAACCACACTGATAAGGGCCGATCAGGTTGTTGGTAAACGGTTTCAGGCTTTCACATATTACGGCAGATAGGATTTTGTAGGCGATGTTGAGGAGATTTTGCCTCTGTAGTTGACGCAGTTTAGAGGGTCTCCTTTTTTGTGGATCAGTCCCTGTCATCTCATCAAAATGGCTTTGGCCAAATTTTTTTGGTTATTTGACACGTCGTGCCAAGACTCCATCTGAGGTGCACCGGTCCGTTACTCTCCCATGACAATCTGTCTGGGATTGTGAGCTGGAAGTTCTTATCACAGTTTTACCTGGTAAGACTGGTTAGGGTGTAATCGTTGTTTTCAGGAATATTTGTATGTTCGTGTAGAAATTTTGGATGGCCAGATTGTATATTTCACCACTGTTGGATGGCTATAAGACGTATGGCTGGGTAAGCTTGGCAGCTAATAACCAGGATTTTAAAAGCAAATTAATCAACATTTCAAGTGACTGATCGACTTTCAGACACGCTAGCGCCTCAATGATCGCTTCCGAATTAACGTTGTTAAAAGCACCTTCAATGTACAGGAAGGCAACATAGTATAACTCTTTCCAGCAAAACGATTTTTCGATATCAGTCTCTCGACATTATGTCCATTAACCAGCTGCTGGAAATACTGTCTGAATACATATACAATTCCCTGCGCGTCAGTGACTAGTTTGCTTATTTTGAAGCCAGCTGTATGTTGAAATGCCCACTCTTTTTGGCATTTGCAAATATCATCACGCCACGGACATCTCTTCGATAGTGGCTGGTTGCATATTGTGGTTTCGTCTGTATCCACTGGGTATTTAGGTTGAGGGCACAGCGAGGGGACTCTATCACTCAGTTTTTTTATGTAGACTGTGGCAATCTTCGGCCCTCCTTAGACGCAAAACGTAGTCTATTTTTTTGCAGCTTGTTCTCGTTGGACAGTCAGGCTCTGAATTTTGTCACAGTCAACGTTTGTCCCCCTGAATGGTTATACACCCAGTTGGATGGTGGATTTGATTGGCGGTTCGACCATCTAGAGATCGGCAATTTGCTTTGTGGATTCGAAGTCGTAAGAACCTACTGATAATAGTATTACATGCTGCCGCGAAGTCTGTTAGCCGGGATGAATCTAGGAATCTTCAGTTGAAATTCGTAAATGCCCGAACATGTCCGAATATGTCGAAGTAGCTCATTTAGGTAACTCACTTTGTCCATTCAAACTGAGACTGTTGGCGCCACTGTTGACTCCATCTTGGGCGATCTTTCTCTGCCTGGAATACATGAAATAGAATTTATGTGCATTACTGTGAACATTTCTTTCCCCGCTTTCATCTGTTGCCACGAAGACTTTACACAGGGTTACGGTATTGAGCGGTCGTCACGGGAAATCTGAGAGTCCGAGTTGGTTGCCATCAGGTAGGTGAAAACTCAAGGTTTCATATACATAATCACATTGGCTACCATGTGACCGCAATCTTTGAACCTAATCCAACAATAATCTCGGGTAATGGTTCTGTACATAACAGATGCCTTGAAAATCTATGGATTGTTAGTTGATATAGACAACATATTCAGCTGATGGTTGTTGAATGTCTATGACAAAAATTATAAAGTTGGCAAGCAGATCACTGGTGTTGTTCTCTATGCACCAATTTCAAAATGTGTCATCAATAATTATGAGATTGCTAGATCCTTCGGATACAGACAAAATGATACAAATGTTTGCCTCATTATTCTCATAACGATTCAGAGCGTATATTTTTCTCCAAAAAAGTGATCGGCCCTAGCGAGGTATCCGTCGGAGCGGAAAACTCTCCGATTTTGTACGATTCGGAGGATTTTAGCTTTGATGTTTTCTCCCGAAAAGCTGTTCGGAATATTTCTCCGACATTTTGTAACGCACCCCGGCGAATTGCATGAAGTGCGTTCAGGTGCGTTTTTCGTGCAATTTTTGACATCTAAGTGGAGTTCTTTTTCCGATTTCCTCCGACACAAATTATGAGCGGAATTTATAAGCGAATTGTAGTGAAGAGGTTTTTATCCGATGACATATACCTCGAACCGAATTTGCGCCTCCGACGAAGTATGCATTACGGTATATTTTCCTCTCCAACAAATACCTCGCTAAGGAAAAATATGTGACTTTGCGCTTCTTTCAAGATGTCAGGACCTCCTAATATGTACTTGTCATTCAATACAGTGAATAAAAATATCTTGAGTCAAGTTGTAATGGTTGGATTTCTGAACGAACTTTATGATTCGAACATTGATATCGACCTTGTCGAAAGTGCCCGACTTTCCACTGTTTGTGTTCAAAAAAACCGAGGAAAATAAAGCAACGATTCCAATGACCTTTCCATATAAACTTTTTATAACTTTTTTTCAGAAACCACACCACAACAAGACAAATATTGAGCTAGAACCTTTCCCAAGGCACGTACTGCGCACAATATTTTCACACCGAATTTCAACGCCAATCATAGATCAACGCCTCGTGTCTGTCAAATGCAATCAATTGTTTCGATAATAACATTCAAATTTAAATTTATCACCAATATGACGACAAACGCATAAGCAACTTAACAGCACCACACATGGCATCGAAAATGTCCTCTAAATCCACAGATAAGATACCCAAATCCAAAGATAAGATACAAAAACGAATAAAAGAATTAAAATTGATTTTTAATTTAAGAAATGTATCGCCAAAAATATCTGGTTTTCCCAAGCAAAAAGAGAAATACAAAACAATATCCAACGACGCACAATAAATGAATGCGTGAATTTTTACTTATTATTTGTTTGTTAAACTTTTTTTTTTTTCATAGAAAAAATAATTCAATTTTCTCTCTCTCTCTCTCTTTTTCTCTTTCTCTCTATCTCCTTTTAAATTTACATAAACATCTCTTAAACTTAGGTAAATTGATTTAACTTATCCTTGGATAAAATACATACAAATCGATCACAGATATGGAGTCTTTAATGAATTTCAAGTTTTAAGGATTTATGTGTACAGCACATGTCAAGCATATAATTGAAATGAGTCCTTCCCTTGACTTTGGAGCATTGAATCGTCTCAGAGAACATAAAAAATCCAAACAATTAATATCCGTAGATGAAAATTTCATAGGAAAAGTCAAAAGTCTGATTGCACTCCATCAGTAATGCGAAGTACTTCTTGGTTATTCCTCCGTCGAATAGAAACGTATCGGCATTTTCTGATGTAAGATCGGCAAGGACTTCAATGAAGGTTATGGTCTCGGCAACTCCTTCAGCTGGATAGCGAAGACGCACTTGGATATCTTCGGCTTGGCTGAAACTTTCATCATTGTAAAAGTTTAATAGTAGGCGATCACCTGTTGGGAAAAATAAAAGAAAATTTTTAGAAAGTGATTTTTAGATGGGCGGTTAAATTCGATTGTCAACACATAAGACATTTAACGGAATTTCGAGGAAATAGTAACTATTTCGGTGGGTGAAATCACTTTACGGTGGGTGTATCATTCATTCAACAGCTCACCTCTTAGAGACAGTGTAAGAATTTTCAAATTCTCGGAATGTACATAACAATACTGGCGAAGTAGTTTGTCTTTGCGAATGTCCCTAAACATTTATGAAAATTTTTATGAAGAAAACGCCTATCTGAAATTGGTGTGGCTCAAATATTGATTGCGACAACATATTGCATTTGGGTTGTCTGAATACACAGTCGATGCTGAGGATATGGAAAAACCACTTCTGCGGACTATTAAACGGCGATGAAGAACAATCTCCTGAACGAATAATTCAATATTGGCAGGGACATCGAAAGCTACCAACCCTCCTACCTAATAGAAGTGAGGGTAGTAATATCTAAGCTTAAGCCTAACAAGGCTGACAGAAATGACAAGGAAATGCCTTCCTGCTGGATATGATTTGGTAAGTAACATTCACCAACTCTAAATTTGGTCGGAAGAAAGTATGCCTGAAGAATGGAAATTTAGCATCGTTTGTCCGATCCACAAAGAAGGAGATCATCTTAACTGCGCTAACTGCAGAGGCATAAGTCTCCTCAATATCGCCTACAAGATCATGTGTGCCGGTATATGTGAGCGCCTGAAACCGTTTACCAACAACATTATCGGCCCTTATCAGTGTGATTTTAGGCCAGGAAAGTCCACATCCGATGAAATGTTTACACTCTTGCAGATTCTGGAAAAAACACAAATCCGAAGTCCGAATCGATACCCACCACACCTATTCATCAATTTCAAATCCTCATACGACATCGTTTATAGAGACGAGCTATAAAGAGTCATGTCTGGTTTTGGTATGCCGCCCAAACTGTGCAGGATGAATGACGATGGAGAATTCTCGTTGCTCCATTAGCGTCTAAATCAACTTCACAAATATTCGATACCAAAAAAAAAATTTAGGCACGATGATGCAGTGTCATCTCATTCTTGAGAGG
Organism: Rhingia rostrata; assembly: GCA_949824845.1. Taxonomy (NCBI): domain Eukaryota; kingdom Metazoa; phylum Arthropoda; class Insecta; order Diptera; family Syrphidae; genus Rhingia; species Rhingia rostrata. The sequence continues at coordinate 166,485,622 of OX463755.1, read as the reverse complement.
ATTGTGCAAAACTCCCGAGCCAACAACAGAGGCTCAATCATCCATAGATCAGTGTAATTATTTGCATACCCCGACTTTATTGACATCATCGGGCGGACTCAATGTGATGCCATAGCCACATCTGCTAGTAAAGTGAAGGAAGCGGCAAAAATTACCTAATGACTGTCTAACGAAAAGGACTCAAATAAAACAAATTTTTATAAATTTTTTGCATAGCAGGCTCGTTAGTAGCCAGGGCTTTCTCACAACCATTCGTCTGTGTGTGTATACTTTTAGCACAATAGTGGGACCTCCTGTTTTATGCCGACTCCGAAGTCGAATTTGAGACAAGCTTTTCTTGACAGTTGATACTACTCGGATGATTTCTCAGATAATCACTGGATTAGGGCCAGTGAAAAATCATTTTGGTGTTGCTACGGCTAGAAATTGAACCCAGACCTTTTGCGCGGCAGTGGGTGGCCGCGGTGTAGTGGTAATGTGTTCGTCTGTTGAGTGGAAGGTTGCGCGTTCAATCCCAACCAATATCCATTTCACTTTTATTTAAAAGAAATAAAAGGTCGGTTTAATACCTAAAAGTATGCACACCATCTTGAATTTCTTCAAATTTAACGAACTCAAGAAAAAGTGACTCCCCGAAGCTAGTTCGGACACCACCCATGGAGTTTAAGTCTCCACTACATCCAAAATCTTTCCTATCCTCTCTTTCTTCCCCTTCTCTAACGCTCGTACTATGGTAACATATAAAAGGGTATTCATAACCCCTTGAGTACGTGTAAATTATAAAAAAAAAAAAAAGTTCATCGCACTAACCACCGCACCACTGAGCACGTCGGGGAATATTCATGGGCCATATTACTTTGAAAATTGTTCGGGTGCCAAGTTACGTTCAATGAGTACCGCTAGAGGAAAATGCTTCAGGGTGCTCTTTTTCGACTTGTGCAAGCCTTTCGCACAGAAATCGCTCAAATTTAGACGGCAAAACTTCAAAAAGTCATGAAAAGTGTTATCAATTCAGTCTATGAGTGCATGGATTCTAATGGTGGCCACGGAACCGATATGATTTTCCATAGATAATTTTTAAAAAAAATTCCATGAAATAAACTTTTATTCGTAATTTATTTTATTAGTTTTTATCATTTCGTTAAAAAGTTATTATACGTAGGAAAGTGACATTTGAGTTACGGGGTGACAAAACAAACAATCATTTTGAATGTACACTAAGAGAACATTTAATTCTATTAATACTTAATAAATAAAACAACTAAAAATATTGTTATCGTATCAAAAATAATAGCGCCGTTGTAAATTTTGATAAATCATATAATTTGGGAACAGCTTTATCGAGTTTATTAGTACTAATGAACTGATTTATCTAAATTTAACCATGAAAGGGCAATCAGACGTTCAAAACAACTAGGCCATAAATATTTGTTTAAATAAATAAAGTCCACATCTGAGTCGTACGTAACTTTGCATTTCATTAAGATTTTACGTTACAGTTTACTTGGTATTTAATAAATTTACTTGTTTACTACAGTTTACTTGGTATTAAGTAAATGAAAATAAGAGTTCCGACACGCCAAACATTTTCAGGAATTGACGAGAGTATTTGTGTATGATATGGAGTTTGATCATATCAATAATTGAAATACTTGAAGTAGAATTTTATTTAAGTTTCGAACGCTTTATTTGTTCTGAGAAAATTTTGCTATTTTACATTTCCTACAAAATAATGGGTACCTACCAATAACTTTGAGCTAAATTTTGAAATGAATTCACAAAAATTCTTAGAAACAAAATTAAGTAAGCAGATGTATTTAGATTATCCCCATCAAAATATACCGTTGTATGATAATATTAGGGTGTTATTGTGAATATATACTATTGTTTGTCATCGTTTTGGTATGCAGATCTGCTTTTATGAATCCCACAAAGAATATAACAAAATTTTATCAAAATTCTACGTTCTATTATTAAGAAATCATAAAATTTTTCACACTTTTCACTATCCCAGCTATAAAATTTTATTAAAATCATTAAATCCGATTTTGAGATAGTAAATATTTAAAAAAAAAAAACATAAGAAGGCTACAATCCACTGTGCGGATCGTTTTATACCCTATCCCATCCCATACTTAAAATTAATATTCCTAAAATGTGGGCTTTATGGCGATGAAATATAGAAAATGTCTTTGTCAGAATATGTTGTTCAGATAGTTTATTTAAGTTTTTAATGGTTCGACAAAAAACAACGTTTTTCGCCTGGTTATGCTATGAAGTAGTTTTTGTATGAAAACGCCCCCAAAAAGTAAGCGTGGGTTAAAATGATATAAAGAAGAAATGATTATAACGGGTGATCCAAGTAGAGATACTTTTTCAACAGCCTTTTTTGACAGATCACGTGTGAGTCGTGTCATGCTGTCATGTTATTTTTGTTTAGTATTGTTTGGCATTTCATAATGGAAAGACTTACGCGTGAACAACGTTTACAAATTGTTCAACTTTATTATGAAAATTCACGTTCTGTGAGGAATGTGTTTCGTGCACTTCGCTTAACTTATGGTCAACATAATCGGCCTACTGAGCGTACTATTCGCAACACCATCACCCATTTTGAGACCCAGCATTCATTATTGGATAATATTCGACCGAATAGACCACGTCCAGCACGCTGTGAAGAAAATATAGCGGCCGTAGCTGAGAGTGTACCCGAAGACCGTAGAGAGTCGATTCGGCGCCGTTCGCAGCAACTCGGACTGACGTATGGAACGACTTGGTACAAAATACAGCTTGTGCAACAACTGAAGCCCTTCGACCTTCCCAAGCGACATCGCTTCGCTCTATGGGCTCTTGAAAAGTTCCAAGAAGATCCGACAAATTTTGTTTAGCGATGAGGCCCATTTCTGGCTCAATGGGTATGTAAACAAACAAAATTGCCGCATTTGGGACGAAGAGCAACCTGAAGAGATTGAAGAACTGCCACTTCATCCAGAAAAAACAACGGTTTGGTGTGGTTTGTGGGCCGGTGGAATCATCGGTCCATATTTCTTTAAAAATTATGCCGGTGCGAACGTAACCGTCAATGGCGACCGTTATCGTGCCATGATAACCGACTATTTGATGCCTGAAATTGAAGCTCGTGATCTCGGCGACATTTGGTTTCAGCAAGACGGCGCCACTTCCCACACATCGCATCAATCAATGGACTTATTGAGAGAACATTTCGGTGAGCACATAATTTCACGTTTTGGGCCGGTCGATTGGCCACCAAGATCGTGTGATATCACACCGTTAGACTTTTTCCTGTGGGGATATGAAAAGTCAAAAGCTTATGCCGACAAACCCGCTACGATTCAGGCCTTGGAGGAAAACATCACGCGTGTCATTCGCCAGTTACCAGTCGAAATGCTCGAACGAGTGATCAAAAATTGGACTCAACGGAAGGACCATCTGCGACGTAGCAACGGCCAACATTTGATAGAGATAATCTTCAAAAAATAAATGCCAAACAATGTTCTTTCAAATGATAATAAACATTCTCCATAAAATTTGAATTTTCTGTGTTTTTTTCTTTAAAAAAGTAGGGAACCTCGAAATGGATCACCCTTTATTATAATAAACAATGATTTTGTATCAAAAACTTTTTCGAAATGATTAAATTTTTACCATAAAATGTTTTTTATTACAGAAATCGCCCCCAAAAAGTGGCCGTGGCAAAGTAGAAGAAATATAGACATTAGAATTGTCTAGACATCTTATCCAGACATTTTTTCAAAATCTTTAATAGTTTGGCCTATAAATACGTTTTTTTTAAAGGGTGTTTGGCAGTGGGCGGATTTCAAAAATGTTTACACTTGTTCTGCTTCATCAGATAAAGAGTCTATATACCAAATTTCACAGACGGACGGACAGACATGGCTAGATCTACTCAGCAAGCGATTTTGAGTCCATCCATATACTTTGAGGTATATCTGGCGAAATTATCTCACTATGTTACAAACTTAATGTCAAAACTAGTTTACCCCTATAGGATAGATAGGGTAGGGTGTAAAAACACAGAAAAATGTATCTTTACGTAGAATAAAATAAAGTCCCAAAATGTGAATGAATTCGCTTATCTCGATAACTGCTGACGGATTTCGGATTTGGTTTTAACCTTTTTTGATCTGCATTTCCTTACTATAATGTATTTAGAATCCAGCTTACAGGAGCTTAGAATTCGAGGAGCATTCAAGTTCTAAGTGGCAGAAATTCAATTATGTATCAATAAAATTGTACCAGGGCGAAGTCGGGCCGGGTTGCTAGTTGTTAATAAAATATTTTTGAAAAATTAAAGTCCATATCCATTAATTATTAACATATTTGTATTATACTGCATACCAATTTTCATTTAAATCAACGGGACTCCTCTTGAAAAATCATAAATTTTATGCTTTTTGACGAAAAACTGTTTATTTCATTTTATTCCAAAATTTTGTGGAAAATCATTAATCAAAAATCAAAAATCAAAATGAAATTTATTTTCACAAATAATTAAACAGAAATCTCCGATATCATCACGTTTTGAAAATACTGTTTAATGGGTGCTACCGTTCATTTCGGGGCTATCGTCCTCTTATCCTCTTATCAACGGATAATTTGGGGACAAATAAATAAGAGACTCCAGACTCCAAGCGGCCGAAATACACTTTTTTGTAGAATAGTTTTTCAACTCAGTGTAGCTCAAGACAAAAGAAATTGTTCAAAACTCAACTTTGAAATTTCGCGCGATCTCAATACTTCCCCTATTCTTGTATTCAAGTACTTAAAATGAAAACTGGTTGGAATAGTCGGAATACCCTCAGAGTACAGACAAAACTAAAAATACCCCTACCCAACTAACCATAAATCTTCTATAAAGTACAAATTTCTAATTTTAGGAAGCAAATTCATCTATTAAGCATGCTTTGTACTTGTACGGAGATGTTCATCTTGTTTAACAACTCATCCATAGATTAATCCACAGACCTTATAGAAGATGAAATAGTATACCGATGTATCTGTTTTCATGTGAAGGTTGAAAAGATGTCTCGGTAGAGCTACCACCGAAGTAATATAGAAACATAATATGTATAGAGCTTGTGGCTTAAGGCTTATATCTACTGTGACTATTTATTTTTGTTTGCTATGAACTACCACGCAATTATCAGTTGAGAAATAGTTTCCATAGTGCCAAGTCGCAGGGTAATTTTTAGTAGGGAAGTCTTTAAAAAGGCATATAAATTTTGTAAAAAACTTTAGTTAAGTTAAATCAAGCCGATGATTCTCATTTCTAAGCTGCTGAGGAGGGAATAGTACATTTGACGAACACAATAGGTGTACCAGTGAAGCAGGAAAGAACGAGTAATTAATTTTGTTATGAGTATAGCCTCGCCGATAAAGAATAATATGAAGACGTTTACAAAGACCGTGCTATCTTGTAACGAGCCACAATTCTTATATTTTCGAAAATTATATAGACACATCGTGAAGTCACAATAAAATGGTATCAGTTTAAAATTGTATTAGCTCCATCAATCATAGTACATTTAGTATCTATCAAGGTCAGAATGGTGACGTTACAGACACAACGTTCCCAACTGAGAGAAATCGAATGGATCTTGACGATGTGCGACTATCAGTTTCGTCTACCATAGTCGATTTGGTTTTGAGAATATTAAAAATGTTCACGTGACGGACGTAACGTACCTTCTTTTAATCTGTTTGCTTGCTTGTGCCATTATAAAGAAACTTAAATTTACTTATCATGGCAGCTTTCGATTGCAGAAAAGTTATTGATAGTGACGTGTCGGACGAAAGTTTTTCTAATATGATAAGTGGAATTAATTAAAACCTTCTCTTGGTTAGTGACGCAAGTCAGTGTCCACTAACTTGTCCACTGGTATTTTGGTAAGGTAATTCAAATTGAATTATTTCTCCTGGCTACAAATTTCGTCCATTATAGTACTACTAGAATCTAAACGTGACGGAAGCAACTGGAAGCGTCGCATCCTTTAAAATGTTAAAAGCCAGTATTCATTTTAACTTTCTACGTTTCCGATGCACGTCAGTGTCCTCAACAGTTTGCTGGTAGATATTTTTGTAAAGAAACAATAATTATAGAACTTTCGAGTCCAAACAAAATCAAAAATGATGCTTCACACATGAGAAAAATAAAACAGATAAAATAAAATTGATTGAAACTGCATACGTAACGCACGTCAGTGTGTTATGTTGTTTATGATGGTATTTTTGAATGCATAAGAGTCAGAATAGTGATGTGACAGATTTTTTTTATTGATCCTACTGAGAGAAGTTGGATCAATATAAAAATTCAACGTGCCTAACGCATGTCTGTTTCCAGCGTTTTTTTGGTCGTATTATTCGTAAACAAATATGAAGTAACATATCATAGTACTCTTCATGTTTAAAAGTGTAACAGTGACAAGTGTACAGAAAATCAAAGTCCACTTTTAACGTCTCTAACATACTTCAATGCCCACTGTTGTCTGATGGTATTTTCGTAAGGAAATTTGAAATTTCATACCCTATGCCAATAGGGGTATATTAGTTTTGATACATAGTTTGTAACATAGAGAGATATTATAGGTAGATATGCATTAAAGTGTATGGATCGACTCAAAATCGCTAGCTGAGGGGACATTTTGGGGACATTTTCTTAAAATTTTAATTAATTTTTTAATTCATTTAATTTTTGGTAAAATTTAAGGAAAAATTAAAAAAGCGTTCCATGAAAATATTTCGAGAATAATACTATGAATATTACGTCTATTGGTCATTTTGACCCACGCCCTCTTTTTGGAGGCGGTATTCTAAAAAAACAATTTGTAAAGCCTGTCCCATAGCATATCCATAAAAAAACGTCGATTTTTGCAGAGTTATATTATTGTTGCAATGTGGGCGTGGCACTTTTTGAGGATGTTTAGCTTGGGGATGCAATGGGATAGCGTATTAAACGTTTCGCATAGCGGTTTGTCTTCTCATATGTGTTTTTCAAAAGAAACCCCTTCCGTTACGTTATTACGTTGCATACCGGGTGTTAAAATTGGCACATTGAAATTGATGGCTGAAACATAATCTAATCACGCTTTCGAACTTCGCTTTGCCAGCTGCTTTGCTCACATTTTGACATATTCACTTGCTATGCGGTTTTAACTTCTTCTAACCTCAGCTTAAAAATGGGAGAAATGATAAAAATGTTTGCAAAAAATATCGTACTCTACAACCCTCTCAGAAAATAACCTAGAAAACAACAACAAATATTTTGACAATTCACGCTTTACAGCACCATTACGTTGACAATCTTGACATTTTACGTTTTTCATTTAAGGTTGAAACACAAAGACAAAGCAAAATTGTGATGGATAACTTTGATTTCATATGGTTGAACTGGGTGCGTCAGTCAAAGCGTGGATGTGTTTCAGCCATGATTTTTCAATTCGTAACTGTCACCTCAAAATCGTAACTATATCTGTTGTATGTGTAATGGCCTTGTAATTAGTTAGATAGACTATGAAGCGCGGCGTTCCTGCCTAGAATCCCGAAAAAGGAAATACTTGAGTTTTTTCACTGCTCCAGCTCTTGCGAAAGTTTGACAAACATCAAAGAAAAATACAAGAAGCTTCAAACTTTGCAGTTGGGACTCAGTGTTAAACAGAAGTTTCGCACTTCTGGGGTAAAAATTAAATCATTTCACACACAACTAAAGGGTGGCCCTCTATGTGTCGTTAATGAGAGATATTTCATGTTTCATTTTCCTCGGGCGGTGGATCCATACATTTCAATGATGTGCAATACTAATATCAACAATTCCGCTTCACTTTTAATGTTAACTCAGGTATTCCAAATCCACCAAGAGCGCAAAAAAATACTGACAGTCTTTGAAGCAAAACCACACTCTGCAAATGAGTAAGACGGATTGAAAAATGTAAATTATATGTCTTTGACCATAAGATGGCTCTAATTTATATATTTTGTCATGTTTGTCATGTATCCAAATTATTTTTACTTACAACAATTTTTCAAATTTTAAATTTTTATTACTAAAAGTCACAACCCCGGGTGTCAATCTGCATGTCATAACAATTTAAAATACATCACCCTCCATCAACCACCACTTACATATCCCACTTACAGTTATTTAATAAAAACATTTTCACACTGAAATCTCAAGTAGATACCCATAACTGTTTGTTTACGCTGTCAGACTATAGAAAAACTTCCTCAAGTTGTCACCGCATAACTTGTTAGCAAATATAGAAAAACACTTTCAACGACCTTTCAACACTTACCGGTAATGCGTTGTCCTTTCGAGAAGTAATAGTTTCCCTTAACGTGGCGAATTTTGTCAAATACATCTAATTCCACGTCCGGATATAATGTCTGAAAGCGAGTTTCATTTGTCACGACTGTGATTTCCGAGTAGTCCAATTCGTGTCCATTTACAGAAAATGCCGCACCGATAAATATTACACCGATAAGAATTCCCAACTTATTGCATGAGAAACGTGCCATTTCAGAGTTCACAATTTTTTTAGTGTTCCTCTTTCTTTTCTCTTTTTAAATGAACCGCTTAAAAGCAAGAATTTATGACGCTAAGATACGAGTATTTGTCCGATAAACGTCAAGTTCTTAATTCAATGGGCTGTTGTGTACTAATAGTTACTTCTCTCAAATGTGTCCAATATGTCAGCGATGGCGGACTATTTGGCCTTTATATTTGAAAGATATCGCGTGTCGCGATCAATTGATAAGTTTTGCAAAATGCGAAGCTTTTCGCACGAGATAAGATTTGGTTTTTTGGAAACGCTGATTATCCAGAGGTGTCACGCCCCAAACAGGGAGTGTGGTGAATGTTTTATTTTTATGCGACTTTATTTGTAATAATTGCCGTTATCGGATGTGTGATTGATGGTTGGTATGTTTTTCTTTTTTGTGGGAATAGTGTGACCAGACCTAGGTCAAAATCAAGCAATTTTACTATGGGAGAGGAGTCTATCTCGCCCGCTAAGGAGGAATGGGCAATTTAAAAAAATGGCTTAAAATAAAAAAAATAATAAAAATTATAAAAAGTTTTTGAAAGCCAGAAACCAGTTCTTTAATCCTCAATTTAATTTTTATTAATAGTTTTTGAAAAATTGGAATGCAAACTCAAAGTTATGATAAAAAACAATTTGTTCTGACAGTTTATCAAAAACTTGTATGGTCCGACCAAAAAAAAAGGTTTTTCTCCTGCATATGGCATGGCGTAGGGTATACAATTGGTTTTTGTATGAAAACGTATCCAAGAAGTAGGCGTGGGTAAAAATGATATATGGAAGAAATGTTTACATTACCAAAACCAATTAGTTTGCATTAAATTGTTTTTTTCAAAATTTTTAAAATTTTACCGAAAAAAACGTTTTTAATTAAAAACTTTGTATAGACAAAATATAGTCATAAGGATTGTCTAGATATCTAGTTCAGACACTTTTTCAAAAATTTTTTAGTAAAACCTAATTTTAGGCCAAAATAGGTTTTACTAAAAAGAGGGCGTGGGAGTTGGCGGATTTCAAAAATGTTTACACTTGTTCGAGGTAGGAGGTAGGAAGGATCTGATGTACCAAATTTCATTATCCTAGCTCAAAATTTAAGGCCCAAAAACCGGTTACCTACAGACGGACGGACGGACGGACGACAGACAGACATGGCTTAATCGACTCAGCTAGCGATTCTGAGTAGATCCATATACTTTGAGGTATACCTAGCTAAATTGTTTCACTATGTTACAAACTACATAAGTTTAGACCAATTTTTTTTTTTCAAAATTGTGAAATTAAATGCTTAGTTGCTTAATGCTTTGTGGTAGTCTTATGTTTTCTAGTTATTGAGAAAATAAGAGATTACTAAAACAGTTTTTGTATGATTTTTGTTTTTTTGGTATCGCACTTAGAGGATTAAAGTTCATCTTTGTAAGTAAAGTACAGGAAATCAAGTGCATTACATTTTACAACACTACACAAAAAAAAAACCTCGCATCCATCTTATATCCTACCGTGAGTCCAAGCAGGTTTATACGCCGAATTAATTTAAGAAATTTTCATTTTTCTCAAAAACTAGAAAACATAAAATCATATACTTTTCAGTTTTTTGATTAAGAATGCATTAGAGCAACGAAATTTAGAAAACAAAAAATTTAATATAATTTTACAGTTTTGAAAAATTACACTTACAATTAATTTTTTAATTTTTTTCATAAATTCTGAGTGCAAAACCTGTTTTTTTAAAAACTATGAATTTTTTTTGATTTACCGTTATTTTTTAATATATATTTTTGTTTAATTCTTTTTTTTAAATTGGCCCTACCTCCTAAACGGGGCGAGATAGAAACCCACCCACGCCGACGATATTGACACATTTGGAAGTACTCAACGTGATGTCAAAGCTACGTTTACTAGTATAGAAAAGGAAGCGGCAAAAATGGGTTTAGCAGTAAATGAGGACAAGACGAAGTATATGCTCCCAACACGAAAGGACATACAACATCGAAGAATTGTACAAAACGTCACCATTGACAGATATAACTTTGAGATAGTACGAGACTTTGTCTACCTCGGCTCCGCTATTAACTCTGACAACAACATCTCGTCAGACATTAAACGGTGAATTACTCTTGCCAACCGATGTTTCTTCGGGCCAAGGAGATCCTATATAATACCCTGATCATCCAAGTCCTGCTCTACGGCGTTGAAGCATGGACCGTCTCAAAAGCGGATGAAGAAATCCTTGGTCGATTTTAGAGGAAACTTCTTCGAAAAATCTTCGGTCCCGTTTGCGTTGACGGGCTATGGAGACGAATATTCAACCAAGAACTATACGAGCTGTACAGCGACATGCCGCTGGTCAAAAAACTCCGCATTGGACGTTTAAGATGGCTAGGACATGTAGAACGAATGAACACCAATACTCCGGCTCGCAGAGCCTTCGATTCCCAGCCAGATGTCGGGCGCAGTAGAGGAAGACCTCGACTTAAGTAGCGCGCACAAATAGAAACCGACTTCAACCAACTTGGAGTGCGCAGCTGGAGGCAGTTAGCTAAGGACCGGGCTAATTGGAGAGGCATGTTGTTTGAGGCCGTGGTACATTCCGGACTATAGCACCACTTAAGTAAGTAAGCAAGAGCTTGAGTTTCTCTTTTGGCCCAGAAGTCTCGATATCTGTAGCCTATCTACAGCCTCCAGTGGGATTTTAACCAGAATACATTTTGTACTTTTATTCCTTTATATCCTTTGTATCCTGTCCCACGCTTAAAGGAAATTCGTATCAGTAATCTGTAGATGCCTAATCAAGTTTTTCTCGTCATCACGCGGAAAAACATTTCAAATAATTATACTTTTGCTTATCTGGAAGATATCGCTGTCTTTCAATTGTGCAAAAAAAAAGGAACCGTGACCTTTGCCAGTTGAATGTTTGATATATTATCCGACGTTGAATTCAGTTTTTCCAGAAAATTGGTTTTGAAGCCGAGTCTTCTTCATTTTCCATGGACGGTTTTTCACAAATGGACTCATATAAGTTTGAATGCGTATTGAAAAACTTTGCTAATATATATGAAATAGCAACACTGGCCACACTAATAATTGCTCGTTTTTTTATTACCCCCCACCACAAAATAAGGACCCGTCAATACGATGACTGTGACGCCTATGGGAACAACCGCATGCATACGATAATAATAATTTTGAATTTCTTTAGATACCGTACATTTAAAAATAGACATGAGCACGATACAACTAGTACAATTATATCAATTGATTTGAGATTAATCAACGATTAAGCTATTATACTGATAAGGGGGATTTTTCATGTTAAAACGAGTCCAAAAGTTGGTGTTTTGTTGTTTAAAGATTTAGGTGAATTCATACATGGCATACCGACAAGCTGTCTGACATGAAAACTGATAATCGAGGGTTTTTTCTTCATTAATACCTAGGAAGACATATTGATATGTCGATAAGACGTCATTTATCGTGCGTTCGTTTTTTTTTTTGTGTCAAAAATATTTAGCTATAAATAAAAACAGGCGCCACCACGCCGCTGGAGATAATAATGTGTTGTCTCCCTGATTTTGATTAAAGTCTTATGACAGCTGTGGAAATGGCAAATAATTATATGTCTGACTAAAGAATCGCATCTTTGCCATGCCTCGAAACTACTAACAAAATCAAAACTAACCTAGTGCCCTCATAAATTGGCGTTTTCCGGTCCAAGAGCTCAAATCAATCGTTCTACAAGTTCACTATCATTTGGCAAAGGTTTACTGAGCTTTTTATGATGTTTTCCTCTTCAAAAGCTATAAATAAATCGTGACACTTGTGACGCAAATATTGGCGGGAACACAAACGTTTTTCAACAAGTTGTTTATATCGCTGACTTTTAATTGCCATTTGATCGATTTATCACAGCCGATTTAATTTTTTCAATTGTTTTACAATGGTATTTTGAATAAGATAGAAACACATATAGAGTATGGCTTTTGTTAATATTTATTGGGGGCATTATATTTTTGGATAATTGACAGCTTCGTTGATTATTAACACATGGCAGTCTTAATTATGTAATCAATTTCATTTAAACGATTGACACATTTATGGCGTGCATGTTAAACTATTTAGTTACCAACAATTGCATTTAAAGCTACACCACTAACAACTTAATCCAGTTGTGATCATATTTATATCTGAAGTTGCTAGCCATAAAGAATAATCGATTGGGCTAAGTTTAAAAATTTTACAAGCTTTTAAATATGCGAAATTTGTCATCGCTATAAGATAAGGGTTTTTGAACACATTGCGAATCGTTCTGGAACAACCATGCGTGTTCCAATCAGCGTTGGGCTTGCTTTTCTTCGAACAAAAAAGTCCTCTGATCGTCATTATAACGATTGCACCGGGAGATTAGCTTTAGTAGTAGCTGTTAAATGGGTTTAATATTTAAAATAGGCCGAAAGACGCCTACCTCCAATAATGGAATAGGATTTCTCACTTATTCCCTCCATGTTGTTATAAGGTATGTCCGATGATTTGAATATCTAATCCACTGATTCCATCTGTAAGAAAGGTGATCAGATGTCTTTCTCCAACCACTGAGGTAGACTAACTTACTTACTTAAGTGGCGCTACTGTCCGAAATGAACATTGGATCTCAACCAACATTCATCTCAAATTAGTCTGGCTGTGCATTACAAGTTGGCTTAGTACTTTTTCTGCTTGTGCAAGGTAGAGATCCGATTCAGTCAATGTTAGCATCTCGGCTTGTTGATCGTTTAATGATCTGGAGACCAACATAGTAAGGATACCCTCATTTTTACATTAGCTGCAGCAAGGTAGTGCTCCAAGTCCCTGTTAGCCCTTTGGAATATTCGGACATCGAAAATATTGGATGAGTGCCTCTTGTCTTTCCCAATGTGATCAATTCTGTTGCGGCAAATTTTACCGCAACAACGCTTTCTTATTCCCCTTTAATCCCTTCGTTCCCTCTTTTCTTTGCGGTTGCAAATCCCGAGTTTAAAGGAAGTGGCGGGCAGCCAGGGTTCCATCAGCCACTGGTCCACGACCTTCAGACCTGGTAATGCAAACAAAAACAGGTATAATGAGTGCGGCAGAGGAGTCCGCTGAAGGAGAAGATTGCCCAACTCTGTTCGGTGCAGGGCTAGGTAGATTAGGGAGACTCACGAAAGAGCGGCGCCACACAAAACGCGCGACAGAAGTCCACGAGGAAACGCCGTCGTCGAAACCCAATGAACGTGGGAGACTCGCGACGAGCAGCATCGGATAGGAACGGTCCGAAAAGTTCGATGGGTGAGGGAGGACGATCCCTCGTCGACCCGAAGACGATGATGACGGATGGGAGAGGACGATCCATGGAACCTACACCACATCAACTCGTTTGCGCCACCGCATTATTGGCGCAAACACAAGAAAAAAGTACGATGACATGGAGTAGACGTGTTTAGGCGGACGGCCAGGTACAAACACTCTCAATACACTAAACAGGCACACATGTACACCAAAGACATGGAACATCATGTCTAAAGACAGTGAAATGATGACTGTCAAAGTGTCCAAGGGCAGCTGTCACATTATCCGACAGCTGTCAGAACAGCAAACGGCTTTCGAAGGGGCAGTGAAACGTGTCCAAACACCAGCGACACCGAAATCAAAGGCATAGAGCCTAACAAAAACAAAATTTATGAAAATATGGCACACGAAGGGAAATCTCTGACCCCAAAATCTGAACGCGAAATCACCAACATAGTTCGCGGAAATGTTGTTTTTTTGACAGTTCATCTTTTCCTACTTCCTCAAAGCTCACTGCTTCTAAGAAAGTGCGGTTACCTCCTTCCTTCCTTCGAATATTTAATCTTCTCCATCATAGTTCTGGTCGTCCGGTTTTCGGATTGGTCGCAGTCAATCAAACATCGGGATTTTGGGCAAATGTTTGATTGACAGAAAATAGTTCTCCAGGATTGACACCGAGGTTTTCCTATGGAAAAGCCGGTGTGATTGTTAAAATCCAATTGGAATGAGAAAATGTGAGGAGCGATAGCACGCGTTGTGGAAATATCTGACGTCGAGGAGTTAAAACGCGCAGTAAGACCAGTCAAATGTGAACGCGGGTAACTCGAAATAAGTAAGCGCGAACACACTTTCCAGACAAAGGGTAGAAAGTGTTAGAAGTCGCATTGAGCTTACGAGTGGAGAGTACTAAGTGTGAATGTATTCGTGTGAATGCATAAAAGGGATCGATTCTGGACAAAGGGATCGTTTTAACAAAGAAAATCCACTTCTTGCATATCAAGCGGTTGACGTGCGTTTTGGAGTTATTAAAAATTTCATGGAAAAGTTCGTGATTTCGATTTTGTTTTAAAATGTTTTGCGGTTACAAACCCTGTGCGGCAGGAGTAGAAGACGATAAGGATATCGAGATGGGCAGAAGGAAGAAGAGCAGAAGTAACAGGAAGAACGGAAGAGCGTCGGAGAAAGGAAAAAAGAAGAAAAGATAAGTAGAGTGGTTAATAGCGAAAAATCGAGTAGTGCAAAATAGTGCAAAATAAGTTGGTTGTTCCGTGGCCGATAAAAAAAAATCCGGGGAAAAGACGAGACACGCGACCTTTTTCGAAATATTGCTTTTGTTAAATCATGGTACACTTAGTATCAACAACCGAATCCATCACAATAAAATTTAATTGGTCGCACCACCCCCATATCATAACGTGGGTAAAATATTTTCTTTTATTATTTTTTTATTTCCTACCATTGGCGTTAATATTCACTTCGATTTCTTTCAATTTTCGTTCGGGTTATTTTCGGGTTTCGTAATTTTTCCGAAAATTACGTGGAGTCCAAAAACTTCGATTGAGTTTCGTGTGGACACGAAATTTTCAAGCACGAATTGAACATCGTACTTTGGTCGCTCATTAGCACAAAGCTCGTAAAAGTAGTCTTTTGCTATATCATCATTTTCGTACGTCGGAGCTTGAGCTCATATAAGTCTTTTGTTGGAAATGACTTGAAAATATAAGGATTCTTGCCTAAGTCTGACGATTATAAAAAATTCACATCCGAATAGACGCTATTTCCGATCACTACTATGCAGATGCGACAGTTGTTGATCCTATTTTTGCCCTGCACATCTTATCATATTTCCTGGATGGCAGTAATGTATGCTTTGTAGAAGCTTAAGGCTTCCGCTAGTTGTTCACTTGCACGTCTCCTGTTTAATATTCTACAGAAACGAACGTCGTTGTCCTTTTTTTCGTATAGCATGGCCCTCAACAATAAAATCAGTCCTCTCCGAGGTTACTTCGTGATAATGGTTTTTTCCGTTGGGTGGTTTGTTAGGCCAGAACACAACCCCAACCTGGAGAGGCAGTTCCAATTTATTAGATGCCGGTATTGCCATGAGTATACACTTCTGAATTAGGAGCTTCCGTTAGCCTTTCGGCTCAGGTGCCAACATCTCTGCTCAAAAGTCGTGACTCACCCTACGTGATCTGTTGTCCGAATATTTCGAATCATATGTCGAATCAACTCATTTTGGTCATTCACTTTGTACATCGTAACTGGGACTGTAGTTGCAACCGTTAAATCCATCTTTGGAGTTCTTCAACTACCCCCTGAAAATAGAACATGTGCATTAGTTTGAGTACACTTCTTCCCCGCTCTCATCTACTACCGTCGAGACCTTACACAGAGGTTGAGACCCTGTCGACGGTCAAGATAGTAGGTAATGGTGCAGGGAAATAACTTCACGGGCAATAACTACGCATGAGAAATAGCCATTCCTCGAGTGGAAAGCAACTTCACTTTTTTGGAAGTTATTGCCCACTGAAGTGGAGCAATTACTCCACCGTACATTTTTTTAAGTTATTTTCCACATATAATTTGAGAACATCGCTCGATTTGGGTGTTTGCAAACTTTGAATGCGTGCGGTGGGGCCTGCTGTCCGCCAGCAACTCCATTTCATGGGTTCACTGTTTGATTGGGTAGAATAGATAGTGCATAAGGCGGGTGTAATAATGGAAGGCACAAGCATTAACAAATCTGCTAAGCTATCCCAGTGGCAGCTACCATTTGTAACTGAGGAAGTCGTTCAGGAGCAATTACAGCAATTGATGACGATACAAAGTATATGCTTTAACAAATAAAGTAAAATCGATCCCCAAC
The DNA here is from genome assembly GCA_949824845.1 of Rhingia rostrata. Lineage (NCBI taxonomy): Eukaryota > Metazoa > Arthropoda > Insecta > Diptera > Syrphidae > Rhingia > Rhingia rostrata. The sequence continues at coordinate 166,468,876 of OX463755.1, read as the reverse complement.
GTTGAACAAAACGTCCATGTTGATAGCAACGACTTTGAGAAAGCTACGAATTTATTTTAGCCCTTAGTGAACGATAACCCTGTGAAGATATCTAGATTGACTCTTGAAAAGCAATACTACTTTGCTTCAGCGAAACAAAGTAAAAGCATTGATTTGCAAACACCCATATTGGGCTATGTTAACCAAAATATGATTCTTTGACTTGCGACATACCTCCATTTTATCTGTTCCTGACCGCACCTCAAAGTAGATCATTACCCTGAAAAAAAAGCTATTTGAAATGCAAAACGTCACAGACACAAATATAAATAATTAATTTGTTTTATAAATACCAAGCTAATTCAATCAATCAATACTATCTCAGGAGATCTTCACGATCATGAACGATATCGAATTCATTTAAATTGTCATAAAAAAAAAGTTACACATACGCCACCGAATGACGTGCATACATTTAAAATTTCCAGATACTGATTATGGATCGTAAAATCGAAAACGTCAAGATAGTACAAAGGAATATGGGATAATCGATTTATTGCTCCCAATTTGTCGATTATAATTTTTGAGAGGCAATTAGATTTAACGCGGTACCAATTTAAATACGCATTCGACTATTTTTACCAAAATTATACGAGTTCAATGTGTAGACACGTAGTTTTGAGATTTAATTAGCAGGACATAATTCACAATTTAATTATGTGTCCACATTCAATATGTATATCTTTTTTTTTCTTTGAGAAAATTGCTTTTGGGACATGCAGTTGTTCTTGGGAAACTATTTGTGCTAGTAGTCTGAAGAAACGTTATTATCTTGTGACGGATAAATATAATTGAATTGCTTTGTTGAATATTGATATGGGCCAGCAAGCATCCTTTTAATTATGAAGGCATATGAAATCCGATTCTGATTAGGTTGTTCTGGAAATTATCTGTATCCAAGAGAAATTGAATCGAAGTCATCCTTCTTCTATAGTTTCTATACAAATAAAAATCAAATGTCGTTCGTTGGTAACTCGAAAACGGCTGCATCAATTTATCTTTTTTTTTTATCTTCTCCATAATCCAACGTTCATTTTTAAAGAAAGAAAAATTGACCACGCCCACTTTTAAGCCCAAATTCTTTGATTTAGCTAAAATTGGAGAACGGCTTTGTCATAACCTAACTTAGGTTCTTACGCAAATAAAAAGTGAACACGCCCACTGTTTTTGAACCCCTTGTCGTCTGGTGAGATACCACCACATCATGCTATAGGCTCCGTTAAGTGGTTTTTACTACGCTTCGGATTTTGGAAGATAGGTTTGAATCAAAAGTGATTTCTGGTGCTAACTGAACCACAAGTTTTCTGAGGAATTTTAAACCCATGTGCTGCAACTATCACTCCTCAGCTAACTGCCTCCAGTAGCACACTCCAAGTTGATTTAGGTCGGTTTCTAAATGTGCGCGTCACTTAACACGAGGTCTTCCTGTACTGCTTCCGATGTCTGGCTGGGGATCAAAGACTCAGCGAAAAAGAGTATTGTGTCCATTCATTCTATGTACCCTAGTCATCTTAAACGTCCAATGCAGACTTTTTTTACTATGGGCATGTCGCTGTACAGCTTTTATATTTCTTGGTTGAAATTTCGTCTCCAAAGCCTGTCAACGCAAACGGGACCGAAGATTTGTCGAAGAATTTTCCCCTCAAATCGACCAAGGATTTCTTCATATACTTTTGAGATGGTCCAGCTTCAGCGCCGTCGAACAGCACTGGAATTAACAGGGCCTTATTTAAGATCACCTTAGTAGTTCGAGTGAGGGCTTTACAGCGGAATTGCCTTCTTAGCTTGAAGAAACAGCATTTGGAAAGAGTAATTCTTCGTTTAATTTCTAACGAGATGTTGTTGTCAGAGTTGATAGCGGAGCCGAGGTAGACAAAGTACTGTACTACCTCTAAGTTATATCTGTCAACAGTGACGTTCTTTCCAATTCGTCGATGTTCTGTGACCTTTCGTGTTGACAGCATATACATAGTCTTTCCCTCGTTTACAGCTCAACCCATTTTTGTTGCTTCCTTCTCTATACTAGCAAACATGGCAATGCCATTACGTTGAGTCCTACCAATGATGTCAATATCGTCGGTGTATGCTAGTAGTTACACCGATTTTTGCAAAATTGTGCCTCTGGTGTTGGCTCGGGAGTTTTGCACAATCCTCTCAAGATTCAGGTTAAAGAAGTCAATTGACAGTGCATCGCCTTGCCTAAATCCTTTTTTGGTATCGAATTTGTCGGTGAGGTCGTTTCCGACCCTAATGGAGAAGCGAGAATTCTTCATCGTCATCTTACATAAACGGGCTATTTTGCGGCTTTGAAATTGATGAATAGGTGGTGGATATCGAAGTGTGAAGATTTGATCAGATGTGGACTTTCCTGGCCCAAAAGCACGCTGATATCGGCCGACCAGGTCGTTGATAAAAGGTTTCAGGAGTTCACATATTACGGCAGATAGGATCTTTTAGGCGATGTTGAGGAGAATTACGCCTCTATAGTTATCGCAGAGGTTATCCTTTTTCGTGGATCGGGCAAACGATGCTAAGGTTCTATTTTTTAGGCATACTTTCATCCGACCAGATTTAGCTTATGAGTTGGTGGGTGTTACTTACTAAGTCATCTCCGCCGGCTCCGCGCAAAGGCCGTCATCTTCGGCAGCCTTGTAAAGCTTGAGCTTAGATATTGCTATCATCACTTCACTTTAGTCGGGTGGTTGGTAGTTTTCGCTGTCGTCACCAATATTGAACGGTTCGTTCTGCTTAACGATCCTCAGCATCGACTGGGTCTCAACTTCAATATTTCCTTGCTCATCTCGAAAGGATTCTATTCAAGCTTTGTATCCTTGGCTTTGTTGTTTTACACTTTGGTGAAACTTGCGAACACCGTTCCACGAGTGGCACATCTTTATATCCTCGATCGCGCACTTTTCTTGCCTTTTTTGCTATTTTTTGAAAGCCGCATTTCTTTCCTCCTTCTATGCCTATAGAGCTCTATGACAGCTCTCGTCTTGCAGCTTAGCCATGTACACATCGTTCTTGGCTACGAGCATTTGTCGGCATTCCTCATCAAACCAGAGGTTTCTTATTGGTGGGCGCGAGAAACCAAGCGCATCAGTTGCGGCTGAACTAATGGCTTGTTGGCATTGTTGCCATTATTCTTCGACATTCGAAGCTAATAGAGAGGTTAACGGGTACGAAATTAAATTTTTTCACAGTAGTTTTGGTTTGTTGTGGCATGGTAGTCATGGTAATATTAGAATCGATTTAAATCTACAAACATTTTCTCATAGGAAATTTACTACAATATGTAACATGTTGATTCATTTTTAGTAATAATAATCAAAATCCAAGCACCCCAAACAATAACTGAATATTAATAAGACTGCACTATTGTCAATACATTCCATATAACCATGTCATCAATAATAATGTTTGTATCCCAGAGTATAACTTACATTTTTAAAATTAAACGAATTACGCCTAACAATATGCACGTGTATTTTTATGAAATTTTGATTAGAAGTCATTCAACATCAGCTTTTCCATTGTGGCTAGTTCACAATTATTGCTTAGTTTGGATTATTTATTTTGTATGTAAAAAATCGAAACTGTTTTTTTGGCCTATAATAAGTTTTAACTTTTAAGCATCTTCTTCGTTTACTGTGAGTTTGGCATTCTTTTTAACTTTGACTACATTAGAGTTGTAAGATATAAGCAAAATGATTTTTATGATATTTAAAGTTATGAAGAAGCTACAAGGTTTTCCGTAACAATGCGCCAACTGAGTTTCCTTAAGATAACATCAAAAAGTATTTTTGCCAAAAATTGAGTTATTAAGTCGGCGACACGTAGGTGGTATGCTTCTTAGTCTGGACGCAAAATAAACGCTCCATCTGTCGTCGATTACAATTTGTTTCCTCTCTGACTACAGATGAGATATCACTTTGCACGCCATGAGCGTCGATTACGTAGGAAACGCTAATTCAATATCTTCATGTCGTCACACAACTACTATTTCGATGACGCCAACAGCTGATCAAATTTTCAAACTTCGGCAGATCCTGAAAAAAAACCAAAAAGGCCAAATCAGTGCCCACCACCTATTTATCGATATCAAAGCCACATACGATAGCAATTATATAGCCGGGTCTGTCCAAAGTCACACCTCTGTGCAGAGTGAGTTTTAGTCAAGTTTGCTAATAAACAGAATGAAGTTAATGAATGTAAGACCAAAAATATTTGCTTCCAAAAAGAAGGAACACACAACATTGAGTAAGTAATGGGCTTTGCCAACTTCGTTTCAGTTATTAACTCTGATATAGACATCTCGTCAGAAATCAATGAAAATGTCTCTTGCCAGCCTCTGTTTATTCGGGTTAAGAACACACTTTTGCAATTTAGCTCTCACTCAAACTTCTAAGTTGATTATATATAAGGCCCTGATCATTCCAGCAAAGACCGTATCAAAAGCGCATGTAGAAATCCTTGGTTGCGTTGTGCGAAAAATTTTTCGAAAAATATTTTCCCCGTTGGTGACGTAGATTCAACATGGAGCTTTACGAGCTGTACAGCGACATAGAAAAATTAAATTGCTAGATTAATTGCCCATATTGAGACTCAAGCCAAGCTTATCCTTTCATTTGGGGGTACCCAGATGGTTTTTTTTTTCAACAAAAAAGAGGAACCCCCTGCTTAACCACGAAACCGACCAGAAAATCTAAGAAGTTTCTCATGACAGTTCTATCCTCTTGGATTTTTGTTTGACTTTGATAAAAGACGGGCTCAGTGACACGATGGTTAGTGCGATGAATTGCCGCGCAGAAGGTCTGTGTTCGATTCCCAGCCGTAGCAACACCTAAATGATTTTACATTGGATCAATTGTCAAGAAACGCTTATCTCAAATTCACCGTTCGAAGTCGGCATAAAACAGAAGCTCCAACCATCGTGCAAGAAGTACAAACGCACACATGATTGGTTGTGAAAAAGCTCGGCCCTGGCTACTAACGAGCCTGTTGTGCCAAACATTTTATTTTTTTTTTCGACAAAAGGTAAAGAGGTGAAAAAAAAGTTGGTGTTGTCACCAGGGCCACACAGCTAGTCAAAGAAATCCGCATTGGACATTTATGACGGATAGGACATGTAGATTGAATATACAGCATTACTCCGGCTCGCAGAGTTGTCGATTATCTGTCAGAAGTCAAATGCAGTATAGGAAAACCTCGCCTAAATTTGCAAGTAACGGGTGATTTTGTAAGCGCAGTCTTTTTTAAATATTGAATAAAACACTCCAATGTGCATCAAATAGTAAAATATGTTATTGTAATCGATAAATAGGCCTTTGCCATTTACGTTTTAAAGACAACTTCATGTAAATGGTGTCCGCGGCTTCATTTCAAATGGTCCATTCGGAAGGTCCAATTTTGCGTCACTTTTTCGAGCATTTCGGCCTGTATTTCACGAGTTACGCGTGTTATGATATCCTGTAAGGCTTCAATCGTATTCTGCTTGGCCGCATAGACTAACGACTTTACATAACCCCACAAAAAGTAATCAAGAGGCGTTAAATCGCATGATTTTGGCGGCCAACTCACAGAGCCATTTCGAGAGATAAGCTTCTCACCTAATTCATCCGTCAACATTTCCATTGTTTCACGATCTGTGTAGCATGTGGTACCGTCTTGATGAAACCACACCAACCAACTGTTGCAAAAAAAACGTCGCATGGCTCGATATCGTTAGCCGTCGACGGTAACGTTTCTTCCACGGTCGCCTTTGAAGAAAAATGGACCGATGATGCCACCAGCCCATAAACCATACCAAACTGTCGTTTTTTCGGGTTGCATCGGTAATTCTTGCATGGCATGTGGCTGTTCATCACTCCAGATGAAAGTTTTGCTTATTTACGTATCCGTTGAGCCTCATAGCTGAACACAATTTTTCGATAAAACAGCAGATTTTCATCGAGCTGCTCTAGCACGAATTTTGATGATAAATTTGAATAATTTGCAATCGTTGCTCGTTTGTAAGTCTTTCCATTATTAAATGGCAGAGTATACTTAAAACTGTTCACTTTGACAGATGGCATTTGGACGCTATTACTAACCAGTGCTGCCAACCTGAAAAACGAAACTCCTAAAAAATCACACGTTAGAATCTAACCTTAACCAACTTGAAGTGCGTATTTAAAATCAGATGGTTTAGGTTAGGTTCATTTGGATTGTAGGTTTTCTTAAGTAAGAAAGAGGCTGCATTTGATATGTTTCCGCATTCGTGCTCCGCTGATGGGTGAGGGTGCCACCAGTAAAATATTTTGTTTCCACTTTGAGACTTTTGTTTCGATGTAGTACTGGCTTAAGAGAAATATTTTCAACTTTTTGCAAAAAAAAAAAAACAATAACTTCAAGATTAATCATAATAATTAGTAAATGACGTTTCGATTAATCCCGAAATAACGATATGACAGGTCTTTTCCACTACAATATTATGTTTACTAAATATTTACTGCATATGGTACGCCAATGAGGCAGAGTAAGCCCCGAAAATACTGGAAGTCATGATCACAAATAACTAACAAGCAAAATTGGTGTCTCTTCTATATCCTAAGCTTTATTAAATAAATCACGTTCTTAATCCTTTCCATAGAAATGAGCGATATATCCAAAGTAGTCTGTTTCCTGAGCTTCAATGATGATTGCGATGAAACGCTGTCCAATGCCACCGGCAACCACATAGGCATTACCCTTGTCGTTACTCTGATTGGTAATAATCTCCACAAAGGTCACAATAGCACCGGTACCGCTCTCTGGGTAAGTCAACTGAAGGCTGACATCGTTCTTAGCGGGATAATCAATGGTATTGGTCCCTTGAGCCACTAAACCATCACCTAAAAAAAATGTTCACATTTGTGTCAAGACCCTTGAAATGTTTGTAGAAAATAGTAACTCACCAGAGACACGTCCTCCCAAAACATACCGAATAGACTGAGTGCGGGCACTGCTCTCCTGCCTATCCATTGGTATGATCTTCATTCCTGGATGATTTTTGGCGAAATTTCGAATATCCTTGACGACGGTTATGTCTTTCAGCTTCTGAACGGATGATGTTGTAACACTCTTTGCACTGACCGCAGCCACAAGGACCACACACATGAGACTCAATCGAATTATAGCTGACATCTTCTTTTCCTTGAGATTACTGAACTTGAGCGAGTTTTATTAAAGGATAATGCTACGCTGAGCGTTATATTGATAACTAATTTGAAATCGATGAGCTTTGTTAATTTATATCGATTGGGAATTGTTTGCGTTCGTCTCCAGGTGGGACAAATTGGTTTTCCAGATATCAGGGGCTGCGGTAACACGCTGATAAAATCGTTACACCTGTGATTTTTATTTTTTCATCAAAATGATAAGAACTGGGTGCGGACGCCGAATTATAAGTGAATGCGATAAAGAAATCGTAGTTTCCCTTCCGTTGAGTGCGTGGTAGTGGGGAAAGGGACTTTTTGCCAACCATCGATTAGCTTCCGAAGAAATTTATAACGAGTGTGTCCATTAATTGGCAGGTTCATTTCTTTGCCGATATCACTAATTGGCAAATTTTGTTCTATTGTTTGCCTTAGGGTGGAGGGAGGTTTCTGTTTTATTTTTCCCAAACGGATGCTTGCTGATAAGATGACTGATACTAAAGTTTCTTTTGAAATGAATCAATGCCACCGTCATCCTCATAATCATAGGCATGATGAATATAATTAAATTGCACAATTTGTAAACATGTTGATGGTTTTGATAAAAAAAAATTCATCAGAAACGTTCATGGAATCGCAATTTGTTTGGTTTTCTTATTTTCGATTTTATTGCGCTTATCAATCACTTTTGGATGATATCTTTTGAAATTTCATCAAGTTATAAGTTTTGTTTATTTTTAAGAAATCACTTGTTAGTCATAAAGCTATAAGTACTACTGACACCGAAAATAAAGTGACCATAAAATCGTTGTGGAAGTGGAACAGCAATAAAAATATTTCTGAGTCATTAGAAGGTATGAAGTAAGGACGTTTTGGAGAAGGGCAGCTCAAATCAGAACAGATTTTCTTTCGACTGCAGGTGACGGTCTTTAAGAGACCTCTTGTCAATTGTCACTTCTTTAATGAGCTAAAAATAGATATTTACATTGAATCAGTGGTCCAAGTCCTCGATTTGGATTAGTGTGCCCTTTGGTTGAAGATCAATCCAACCTTGCATTGGAATGTTGTGATTTATACGTACAGTCAAGCTGCAACCAGTTCCATAGTCTTCAACACCCTTAAATCTAGGGTAGTGAAAGACTCTGCCCAGCAGCGCAATGTGACATTATACTGGTCTAAGACATTTCAGTGAACATTTCAGTGAACCGCGCAGCTGATAATGACCTGTCAGGATGAGGCTCTCAAAACCTAAACAGTGGGAAGTTTGTCTACATTGACGTAGCATGCGTTTTTTCCTAATCACAAAACTGGAATATAAGTTTGTCCACACCGAACATCAGGTGGTCGCAGTTCGGCTACTGCTCCTTAGTCCAACAATTAATTCTTCTATTGCTCCTTAGTCTAACATTTAATTCTTTCCCAAACCAAATAACACCATGAAAGAATACAAAATGTTAAGCAAGCATGTATTTTGGCGGGATATTACCTGCAAATATTTTAGCAAGAGTTGCAGACACTAAGAGGAGGAAGAAGCAATTGCACACTTCTTTTGCAAGTGTCCCGCTCTCTCAGTAATCAGAAAAGGCATCCTAGGTGTATATTTCTACAGCGATCTTAACGATTGACTGTCAGTATGGCAGTATGGTGAAATTAAAATAAAACATACAATCCAGTCACGAATGCTTGTATGTACATAAACTAATCTTGTAAAATGGTCACGCTCTATTTAAAGGCACCATGAAAGCTCAGAAATCCTATCTACGAGTTAATTTACTTAAGTGGTGCTGCAGACCGCTTTATATCGGAAGGAAGGCCGTCATTTACAGCAGCATGGTTGAGCTTAAGTTTGGATATTCCCACCACCAATTTATTTAGGTCGGGTGGTTGATAGGGTGCAGGGAAATAACTTCACAGGCAAAATAACTTCACAGGCAAAATAACTTCACAGGCAAAATAACTTCACAGGCAAAATAACTTCACATAGGAAATAACTTCACATTGAGTGGGCAATAACTTCACTTTGTTGTAATTGCCCACCATAGGTGAGGTTTGAATACCCTTGGAGGGCACGCTGCCCCCCTGCAGCCCTCCTGGTTGGGCTCAATTTTAAATTAAGGTTGCGTTCGGGCTTGGATGTATTCAAAGTTGAAATATGTGTGCAACTCTCCCGCTTGGGATCACTGTTGGTGGGGACTTGTGTTTTCATATACATCTCACGCAACCCAAATCCAACAGTGAGCCCAAGCAGGGAGGTCCAAGGGGGGCCAATTCCCCACACACTCATTTAAAGTTTTCAAACACCTAAATCGCTTGGTATTCTCAAGTTATAGGTGCGCAGTAACTCCAGAAAATTGATGGTGCAGTGCATTAGTGAGATTGTCTGCGTTCTGCCTGACAGCGGTTAATCTTTCGCAATCTTAGTTAAAAGGGCATCCAAGAATGCGTATCAGTAGCTGGCACATGTAGCTGTACAAGAGTTAAAAACAAGACAAGCCGTAAGCGCTTACACAATGTGAATCTGTAGCTTGAAGTTGAATGAATGGCAACTTCATGCAAGGAATGTATCTTTTTTTTGACAGCGATACAAGATACCAGCTGGTCGGCCCTTTACAGTCTACATTAGTCTACAAAAATATAAATTTTCCATATTCTTAGCATCGGCTGTTAGTCAACTACAAATTGTCCTTGTTCGTCTCGACTGGATTCTCTTCGCTCCTTTTATCCCTCTATTTACGAACACCTCTTCATTTCTTCGATCGCTCGATTTGCTTTTTTTTTGTTTTTTTTTTTCGAATCTTATGCTTATGGTCTCGTTTTTGGCTGCGAGTATCTATCGACATTCCTTATCAAGCCATGGGTTTATTGCTGGTGGGCGCGGGAAACCTAAGATTTCGGTTGGGGATGATCAAATGGCTGGTTTTACATCATTGCAATTTATTTCGACACTGAATGCTTGTGGTATGGTCTTAATCGAGAGGTTAAGGTTAGGACTTAACGACATTACTTTGTTTTACATTATTTCTCATTTGTTATGACGTGGTAGAGATCCACAGTCTTGACTTGGCTGCTACAAGGTAGTTCGGAGTTAATAATACGGTCGATGTAAGCCGTCGGAATCTTTGCATATCCACAATACAAAATGCGTGCCTTAAAATCTCGCAACATGTTTTTAATATCGTACCTCGGTATTCGTTCATAAGTTTTGTACAAAAACTCATAGAAATAGTCCTTAGCGTGCAATATTTTTCCTACCTCGGTGCATGAGCTCATACAAGGCTTGATGACGAATTTCGCCTCCTAAGAATACGTTCGCCAAAATAAAAAACATTTTTGGCGAAACAGTCTCGTTCGTACCAAAGATTATAAAGCCATACAAATGACGCATTGAGACCAAAAAAAAAAAACGTTCGCTCACCAGCTTAATGGTACGGACGGGCGGTGTGTACGTGTACATATGAGAAACGAGATCCAAACATATGGCGGGCTGTGCCAGTACGACCCGCCAAAAAACAATTGTTCTTGTATACAGTGCGTCATCTGTATGGCTTTATAATCTTTGTTAGTACCCAGGGCCGAGCTTTCTCACAACCATTCATGTGTGCGTGTGTACTTCCTGCACGATGGTGGGACCTCCTGTTTTATGCCGACTCCGAACGGCGAATCAAGAGAAGCTTATCTCAAAGCTTCTCTTGACAACTGATACTACTCGAATGATTTTTAGATCATCACGAGAGAGACAGTGAAAAAATCATTTAGGTGTTTCTCTGGCTGGGAACCTTCTGCGCGGCAGTTCATCGCAATAGCCACTGAGCCCGTCGTTCACTAATATCTTCGAAGCATTAAACTACAGCCTAAATCTAACGCTCATAACAAATCCTCATCCGAATAGTCGCTGTTCTGCTCTGCTTCTGGACCGCAGTAGATGTAACCGATTTGCAAACTCATTTTGCCGCGCCCATCCCATTGTATTTCCTGGGTGATGGTAATATCTGCTTTGTAGTAGCTTAGGACTTCCACTTGTTGTTCGCCTGAACCATTTGTTCTAAAACAATTTCTTTGTGATTGAGTAGTTAATGCAATGCACAAACCCGAATCTTGAGGACTATGAACACGTTTTGACCAGATATTTCGTGCCAGTCAATCAAACTGGCAATTGCACCCGCGTACCACCTCAAAGCTTAAGCACTCCTGATCGAATTTCATCCACTATTTTCAAATAAAACATCAAACGTCCACATATATAATAAAACTGGTTTATTGCAACTACGAACGATCCATACAATAATAAATGCTTACATCTATTGCAGTACATACTTAAGTATTTTTTATTACTACTTAACGGGTTTGTTTCGTTAAAAGTTCACATTCTCATTTTTATTTAATATTTTCTTCAACTTTTTACTTAACGATGATTTAACAATTTTCCCACATTTTCTTGTCGAAATACAAAATGTGTGCGACCGAATAAAACGTATTCTAGTACATGCATATATAACTACTGTTCATCTCATTGAACTCATTCCTTTCTCTGTTAAATAATTTTTTTTAAAGTTTTTTATTATTATTTTATGTTTGTTTAATACTTTCGTTTTATAGTTTTGTTTTTCCTTTTTTATGTATAAATAGATAAAGGCACAGTTGAATTAAGAAAATTACTGTAGGTATGTGTATGGATAAAGTTTTGAGACTTGGTGATGTACAATTTAAGTGATTTTTTCTATTAAAAAGTGAGTTTGCAACGGATTGAAGAGGTATACTGATATGTTGTCTTTTTAGGAGTGGGTAGGGATTAAAAAGGAATGAAATTTTAAATGTTTTTTAACCAAATCAACACTTTGAAAGCAGTGTTTTCGAAGTTTTTAAGTTTTAATGTTTTAAGCAAATTCTGACGATTTAAAAATATTTTTTTTTACGCAAAACTTAAGATTTAACTTAATTAGGCCTAACACATTAGAAAACTAAGACACGTTCCACATTGAATCGACTGAACACCGCTTTTTATGACGAGCACATCGTTTAAAGACCGTTCACATATTTCGAACTATGAATATCGAATAAATGAATATTCGGAAAATTGCATATATATTCTGCATAGTCGTTGCAGTCTGAAAATCTGTGTTGACGCTGATTTTTACACCTTTCAAGAAATCTGATATATAGGTTTGTGATTGCAGTGCCAATGCAAATAAAGAAAGAGGAGATTACAATTTGTTTAAATAAGATTTCAGAAGCCAACAGATAATATTTACCAACTCAACCCTGAGTGATTTATTAAGTCGGTGGACTTAAGACGACACAATTTTGAGGTTGTTAAACTCAAGCCAATGATTTGTTCGCACGAATAGGAAATGAGTTCCACACTTATGTAATGCATTCGTTTATTAGTGTAAAAATCAATCAATTATCCATTTCTTCTAAAAAATTGTCTTAAATAAATCACCTCAACGATACATACAAGTCGTACTTTTAAACTCACCTCGAGTAGTACTCGAATCGTGTTGTATTTCAACTGTCTTTATCTAATTCGTTTGTGATCGCTTTTGAAACAAAATCGTAAAGCGCTTATGAATGCAACTGCAGTTTCATAAATTTATATCGAAGGTCTGAAGAAGCATTTAAATGCCTTTCGTAAGAAGCAAGCCGACGGTCAAAAGTGTACAGTCAACATCGCTAGCACGAGGTTAGAAGTTGCTGGCTGTGCTCCGTTTCATCGTTGAACGAAGCTTCTTAAGGGGCGTTGGAAACGTTTTTAAATTACGAATATAGTGAACACTTACCAACGTTTCAAAGGGTGATCAGTCAAGAGCTATTTTTTCAAAAGAGGTTTTTCGACATATGGCGAGTGAATCGTGTTAAGTTGCCACGTGTTTGCAGTAAATATTCAACCTATTCGTTCACATTTCATAATGGAATGCCTTTTATCCTTTTATAATATGTATTACGAAAATTCACGTTCTGTGAGTAATATTTTTCCTGCTCTTCGGCGAACTTATAATAGAATTTGTTCTCTTGTCAGCAACGTAAATCTGATTGCTGAATGGGAACAGTTTCCCGGGAAAATTTATTCGCGATTGGCCTGATGATGTCCACAATCGACCTACTGAAGTCACTATTCGCCATGTTATTAAGAAATGTTCACTTCTTGATGACACTCGAAAGAATAGACTGAGAAATAGACCTCGTCCAGTAGTGTTGAAAATATAGTGGTTGTAGTTGACAGTGAAGGCGAAAATCGCGATGAAACGATTAGGCGCTATTCTCAACTACTTGGCGTGTCATCATATGGAACAACATGGGCGATTCTATACAAAGATCTTGGATTGAAGGCATACAAAATCAGCTGACTCAAGAATTGAAGCTGTCCTTCCGTTGAGTCATCTTTTCAGTGAATGGGCTCTTGAGAGACTTGTTGATCAACTGTTTTCCAACATTTTGTTCAGCCTTGAGGCCCATTTCTAGCTCAATAGTTATACGTTTTAAATTGTCGTATATGAGCCGAAAAACAACCGGAAGAAGTTCAAGAGCTGCAGTTACACTCACTTAAAACAACCGTGTGGTGTGGTTTATGGGTCGGTGGAATCATCGGTTCGTATTTCTTCGAAAAATGCAGCTAACGCCAACGTTACTGTAAATGGGGCTCGTTATGGCGCCATGATAACGGACTATTTTTTCGTTAAATTGAAGCCCGGGCTCTCGAAAACATTTAGTTCCAACAAGACGACGCTACTTGCCACACAATAAATTTCACGCTACGGACCAGTGATCTGGCCAGTAAGATCATAATATATCGCAACGTTAGACTTTTTCCTTTGGGGCTGCGTAAAATCTACAGTGTTACTGTAAATGGGGCTCGTTATGGCGACATTATAACAGGCCCGAGATGTCGACAACATTTGGTTCCAACAAGACGACACTACTTGCAACACCGCCAGTGAAACAAAAGACATATTGAGTGACCGCTTCGGTGAACAATAAATTTCACGCTACGGACCAGTGATCAAGATTATACGATATCGCAACGTTAGACTTTTCCTTTGGGACTACGTAAAATCTACGGTGTTTGTAGCCATTGGAAGCCAACATTACAAGTGTTATTCGCGAGATACCGAGGAATATGCTCGAAAGTGTCAACTAAAATTGGAACATCCACATGGACGAGCTACGACGCAGTCGCGGCCAACATTTGAAAGGGATTTACTCTACATAAGTAAGTACTCCCAAAACTTTTCAATTTTAAATTGAAGGTCTCTCAGAACCTTTCAATCGACGGTGAGCAACTATAAGCAAAAGTAAGCGCAAAAAACTACTTATAACCACCAATCGACTTGAAGTGAGCATCGGGAGACAGATAGATAAAGACCGGCCGTACTGAAGAGTTGCTGATTGATGGTCGGGTTTTAAAAGGACTGTTGCTCTAATTAAGCAAGTAATCCCAAAACCCTGTAGCAATTCAATATGGAGAGGATCTCAGATTTCTTTAAATCTGTGGTAAGCAACTATGAGAAAAGCAAATCAAGCGTCAGAAAAATACTAATAACCACCAACCAGCAGGAAGTACTTAACGGGAGACAACTACATAAACCCTAATCTAATTGGAGAGTCAGGTTGCTTTTGGCAAGGATTCAAACAGGCCTACAGCTCTACTTAAGTTCGCAGGTACTCCCAAAATTCTGTGGCAATACAGCATGGAAAGGATTTCAGAATCATTGAATCTGCGGTGAGTAACTATGGTAAGAGTAAAAGAAATTTGTGAACTTATAAAACTCCGCTATGTGGTTTAAACTAAAATTCACACCTAGGTAAGCCAAATTTACGTAACGGTCTTTTTGGTCTTTACTGTTCAAGCTATTGGATTTGATATCTTGGAGTGAGAAACCTTTTGAAAAGGATGCTGATGAGAATGATTTCGAATAATTAGTTCAATAGTTAGTAAAAGTTCTGGTCGATTTGAGATAAGGCCTTCTTTACGCCTAAAGAGATTTTTCGGAAACTACAAATACTGCTCATGTTTTGAAACTGCGAATTGAATTGAAATATCGGGCATCAACGGCCCCAAACCTAGACTCCACATGCTTTAGAGCTTTTGCGAAGATTTTTTTCATAAGGAATTGGATCTTATGTTTAACACCGATTCAGAAGCTTGTTTTGACAGTTTTATACTCTTGGATGTTTTTCAGACTTTCGCAAGAGTGGGGGCTGTTATAAAACGATTAATGTGTCACGTTCGGAATTTGAACCAGGGACCACTACAACCGCTGAAACGGTAGATTAGTGCGTCTCAAAATTGGCGCCCTACATGAGTCCATCATAAAGATTTGATGATGTACTACTACAAAAGATGTACTCAACCATCTTCAAAGTGGAACACAGATAATAAAAAAAAACAATAAAAGAAAAGGAAAATCGTCTTTCTTTCTATTCAAAAAGTCATCCACACAGAAGACAGCGATTGATTGTCAGTTGAAAATGTTAAAAAAAAATAAATATGTCTGGCAAAAATGCGGGATCAGTGTTTTTTTTTCTTTTTGAAATGAAAACAAAAGTATCTGAAATTTTGATGCCAATGAACACCATTCGCGGTTAGCAATTCCATACCCCATCTAGTGTAAATATGAGTCATGAATTGCTAAACAAAAGATACGGCAAAAAATATTATGGACACCATAATATTTAAAAACTGTCAACAGTGTGAATGCACCTTTTTTGCGAAAGACAAAGCTTATCGTGACAAGAATTTTAAAAATTTCTATTTATGTTTGTAGCGAGGTTAGCTTGATTGTTTTATCGTTTTATTTTTTATTTATTTATTTCGTTGGTTTTTTATCAACTGTTTTTAAAAATTATATAGATAAATACGTTATCAATGTAGACAACGAATGGTAATTGTGGCACCTTGATCGATTTGAAGGAATAGACAAAATAGTTCGAAATCATTATATTTTATAAATTAAAAAGAAATTCTCTTAATTATTCTCTTAATTTCATTGTTTATAATTTTGTTTTTAATTTGGCTAAAATAATATAAAATAGTCAAAGTATTCATTCAGTGACTGAAGCTAGCCATACACACGAAACACAAGTATCCACATTAAAGTGTTTGTATTGGAAATCTATTTCGCCAAGCCCACACAACACAAGCTCTCAAAATATTTTGATTTTCTAAGCACCGGGTCGACAAAAAAAATTGGACCAAGAAAACCATGTGTATGGACAGCTTGCGACACAATTAAATCTAAAATTCCTTCACGTCGGCATTAGTCCATCAATAATTGCTTTTGGAATTAACTTACAATCTAACCTAACATTTTCGTTCAATTTAATTTTTTTTTTATATATAGAACAACATGAATGATTTTATCACATATTTAAGTTTTTTTTTTAATTTTAATTTAACGTTTACTTAATTCTGATTTTTAATTGCAAATTAAATTAAAGTGGGACAGAGAGAGAGAGAGTTACATACAAAATTTTAATTTCATATAAAATGTCATAAAACTTAAGGATTAATAACGTACGTGTTGAAATAAGTTTTTATATAGAAATCTATAAAAAAAAATAAATTTACTAAGTAAAATTGAAGGCAAGTGGTACAGCATTAAGGGTCTGAGTTTATTTTGTTTGTAAATGCATTGCTTTATCGTTAGTTGGTAGGTTTGGTTTGTAAATTGTATTCTGAAGGTATGGTTGACCCTTGATGAAAGGGTGAGAAGAGATGCTTATGATCATCTTCTGCTGATATTATATTTTTAAAATCTGGTCATACATTGAGCAAGAGAGTTATTAAATGCAAAAGCGTTTGCCAGATGTATTTTTCTACATTTGGTATAACAGTATTTACATTTCATTTCCCCGAGAATGTCCTTATTAGGCGCCCAAAGTAAGACGTTGAGATTGTGTGCGGGTTCAGTAGGCGTGGTATTGGGTATGAAAACATAAAACGTTCCCTTAACGGAGAGCAATTATTACTATGGCCATTAAAACATAGAACGGCGGTTAACAACTTTTACTTTTCGTACCTCAAGGATGAATTTACGACGCGCACATCTCAGATTGGCCTGAGCATTTTTCATTTGTTTTCATGCGACCATAATCAAGCCAATCGCGAATAAATTTTTCTCGGGAAACTGCTCCCATTCACCAATCTAATTTACATTGCTGACAAGAGAAAAATTCCCGGGAAATTCTATTCGCGATAGGCCTGAATATGTTGGACATGTGATCGAATAAATCAAGAGGACTGTCTCTTGACTGTGGGCGACTGTTATGGCCTTTCAATACATCACTCTCTAGACGTTATTTTTTTAAAGCCAGTATTCATATGAATTTTTCTATGTATGCTCTGCCAATTTACTTTTGACGTTTAATTTTGAAAGTTATTCAGATGCTTTTTTTCTAATCTGCAAGTTTAGCAATCGAAGAAAAGGATCGGCTATAGCTTTTGTATGTTAAACGTCTCGAGGATGTTCTTTTAAGGCGTCCAATGTGAGATCCCTTGAGAATGTGCTAAACATTTTTTGTTTTTATTTTCTACCGCGGTTAACAGAAAAGTTATTATCTACCATCGAGGATGTTGTTATATTACTTTCACTGCTATTCCTTCATTTTGTTGGCAATAATGTTAAATTGGCGCCCAACGTGGAACTCCTCTAAGATTTTGTTAACCATGTTTTAAGAAAATTGCACAACTTTTGGCACTTGCAGTATTTAAGAATAAAGGCATGACTTGCATCTACTTAGTAGGGCTTGAGACAGTTTCGTGAGATAAAACAAATCGGTGCCATGTTTCAACGCTTGGGCAACTGCTTCTAAGAAAGGCAGAGTCCATTTCGCTGGATAGATGTGTTATAATCGCCGAACATGTTGCTTATATCGTCAAATCTCAGTTATCATTGTCGTAATAGTATTGCTTTGAAGTCAGAAAAGTACCCCACGTTAATGCCTAGCGAAAAGGAACAGTTCAATATTCGTAACGACTGAAGGCTTGTGTTGAACATTCGTGTACACCAAAATGAAGAACCAGGTAATCTACCTTAGCAAGGTATCCTTCGGAGCGGACAATTTTCCGCAACGCATACTTCGTCGGAGGTTCAAATTCCATTCGAGGTATATGTCATCGGAAAAACAATCCCTGCGCTACAATTCGTAAATAAATTCCGCAAAGAATTGGTGACGGAGGAAATCGGAAAGAGAATTGCACTTAGCTGTCAAAAATTGCACGAAAAATTAACCTCAACGCACTTTAACACAATTCACCGGGATGCCTAACAAAATGTCGGAGAAATATTCCGAACAGCTTTTCGGAAGCTTAATTCCTCCGAATCGTACAAAATCGGGGAATTTTCCGCTCCGACGGATACCTTGCTAGGGCTGAAAACTTTTATGTCTGAATTGTGCATCGATTCCGTCAAGAACCATAATAAAGTTTAACGATTCTGGGATCAGCATTGTCTACTTGAA
Source organism: Rhingia rostrata (assembly GCA_949824845.1). Taxonomy (NCBI): domain Eukaryota; kingdom Metazoa; phylum Arthropoda; class Insecta; order Diptera; family Syrphidae; genus Rhingia; species Rhingia rostrata. The sequence goes on along the minus strand of OX463755.1, from coordinate 166,450,205 downwards.
AAGAGCTCTCTACAGCTTAATCTCATCTTACTCTGAAAACTTGAACAGAAAAATGCGCCTATCAAGGTAAAAACCAAACTCTTGAGAAACCTTTTTGAATAACAATTCCACTTTAAATAAGACAGGAAAAAACCCCACCTCCAACAGAATACCCCCTACAAACCGTACACATCAATAAACACCCCTCCCCAACTGTATGAATTGGTAAATGGAACATAAAATCTCTCGTCAAATTAAATAAAACCAATAAAAAAATGATTAACCTACTGCCTACCATCTCGGCTTGATCTCTTTAAACTTCCACTGCTGATAGGCATCATTGACATCGCAATGACTCAGCAACAGTTGTGATGTTTGCGGATGCAGTGCCATGCACTTTTTGTTAACACGATGCAGCAAATGTCGCGTTTCATCGTTATACTGCCATGGACCATCGACTGTACCCAGTCGACAAACAGCCAATTTGACACCTTGCCTGTCAGCTTCAACACAACGTTCGCCAACACCCAACTGACCGGCTGCATTTAGTCGTATGAGTTGATTATTACCAGCTCCATGGCAGTGCTGTAATCCCATAATAGCTGGCGGTTGATGACCCATCGAGTCGAGACAATTATCTGTCGCCACTGAGCGTAGTTCACCCCAGTGCAAGTTGGCCGGTAGGGCGGGGAATTTGTCGTATACATCATACGCTACATTGTCCATAAACCATTGGAAGCTCTTGCATTTAAGGCGCTCCTTCATCGCCAATTGTTCACTAATGTCACCCATGTCAAGGTACCGCGCTAACGGTTCCCTTGTGTAGAAGTACTCCTTGTGGGTTTCGTCAAACCACGTTTCGATGACTCGCTTGTAATTAATGGTAATCAATGGTCCCTTTTTCTTCTGGCCCAATTTGCCAAAGTTGTAAGGCATAAAGCCACGATAAACATGGCCGACCTTGGAACAAGGCACCCACTCAATGCTACCGCCGCACTGCCAAATTTTAAAGCTCAACTCAAAGTTTTCACCGCCCCAGACCAAGAGGCCTGGATCATAGGCACCCAACTCTAAGAAGTACTCACGATTGATGGCAAACAAGCCACCAGCGTGTGTTGGACTTCTGTACGGCTCACTGTTGTGTGCTCTTCGTTTTTGCTCCTTCTTTGGCACTTCATTCTCCTTATAGAGCATACCCCATTCGAAAATGCCACGGAAATGATGACCATTACCATAGACTGGACGGTATTCGAAAGTCTTGTGATCGATTCCATCGATAATCGGCACGGTCATGACAGTTCTGTCGCGGTAAATTGGCGCCAGCAGAGGCGGCAACCAGTTCAAGTTTACTTCACAATGCGCATCAAGAAAGACAATTACTTCACCGGTGGCTTCTTTAGCTCCTCGTGATCTCGTTCGAATGAGACCTTCTCGCTCCTCGTTTCGTATGAGGCGAACCAGTCCATTAAACTGTTCCAGATAATCGTCAAGTTTTTCCCTGAGGTCAGCCTTGTCAGAGTAGTCATCGACCAGCAAGATTTCATGGAGAACATGCTTGGGTGAACGATCAATAACCGAATGGACGGTACGCATAAGAACGGAGAAACCTTCGTTATGGAACACAATGATGATGGAAGTCTTTGGCAAGTCGTATGGATAATCCCAGTGTTTGCATTCTTCGAGGCGTGTATCACGAATCGAACGATGCATTGAGATTTCATTGGAACACGCGATATTCATACCGTATTCCATTTCTGAGTCATCGGCCATGTTTTTTTTCTCAGCTGGAAGAACGTAAGCTTCGCCATCTTCGCCAGGGCCTGTGCGTTTTTTGAGATCGCGCGGCTCAAAGTTACCCAGGTCTGAAATTAAGAAAAACGAGATTTTAGTATAAATAGACTTTATGTTGGGACAAATGAAAGGATTTGCGAAAGGCTAGTCGGAAATGGGCATTGAATGGTAGATGGAGCTAAAAATGACAGAATTGAATCATTATCTGAGTGATTGACACAATTTCTGGACTGATTTCAAGATTTATTGTCCAAATATGAGGAACCTGACAAGGTAAGTATAGAATCGAGGAAATAATTCCCACTCATGACGACTAGAAACGGTTACTGAAAACTGAGTTTATCTGGAATGTTGTTGGTGTCCTTTTTTATGTTCAGGTTATTCAAGATCTGTGTCTTAACATCCGTGTTCCTGGTGACCCTGATGTGTTCGCGTTATTGATCTCACACGATGAACTGCTTTTCCACATAAGGTTGGATGAGATAGTAAGTTGTGCTAAAACACGTTTGCATGCAGCTCTAATACTAAGTTTAACCATTCATTGGTATTTTAGTTTCATGTCTGCGAGCTCATCAGCCATCTAGTCTCCTGAAATGATTCTACGTGCTGGCACCCTGCAATTATAAATCGTATAGTCTGTCAAAAAAGAGAGGAGCCGGAGTTAAGTGCTTCATTTCAGTGATTTGATAGCCTTTTTGCTACCCAGAAAGATGCTTATGCCGTTGCAGATAAGAGAAACTTAGATTTAGTCTGGCGACATGAAGACGTATGGGAATGGAGTTACCGACTAGTTTAACTTTCGCGATTAAGGAAATACCACAAAGGGGTGTACATGGCTTTCTCACCTTTGTACCCATACGGATCAATAGGTTAGGTAAGGTAACTGTGGGTGCACGAGATGCGAGTACACATTTAGACCAGAGAAAATCCGTCGTCCCATCATTTAGATCTGTCGAGTTTCCTAATATTCTCTTGCTTAATTGAACCACTCAGAGCTGACCATAACGCGAAGGAGGTTTCCGAGATTAATATAAGCCAGTTCACCAGTTTATCTAAGAAGAAGCCTCCTTGAGGGAGTTTCTTTTGTTGGAGAGTGCAGAATAGGTGAGGAATACATTACTCCTCTTCTTCGTCTAACCACCTTCTACAGAAGTCATTGCTAAAGAGGCCTTGTCTTTTTGCAAGGCAGTTTCCCGTAAGTACACTGATTAGGTACCGATGTTCGAACTGTCAAGCAGATGGAGTGCTTCTGGATTAACTTTTGCCGGAGTTGCCTGGATATACATCTGCGGTTTTCTTTCTTGATCGCATCCAATTTGATAAGTGATTTACATGTAGCGAGGGACATACCAAGCAATCCCGCTGAAGACCGTCTGAAATGATCCAATTAAACACAAAAGTCTCCCCCAATATTTTTTACAAAATCATATTTGTCAGAATATGTGAACGACATCAACAACCTGATCAGCCCCTAACAGAGTGTTTTTTTGTCAGGAAAGTCCACAACTAACCAAATCTTTAAGCTTCGATACCCATAATATTTTCATCGTTACAGACGAACATGTGGTCAAATTGTAGGTATTGCGATTATATGAAACCTTGAGTTTTCACCTAGCTGATGCCTACCAACTCCGACTCTCAGCATTCACACTGAGTGCCTAGTACCAAAGATTATAAAGTCATACAGATGACGCATTGAGAACAAAAAAAAACAGAAACATTTGTTCACCAGCTTCATGGTTGTCTGTAAGACTTTATAATCTTTGCTTGTACCTTGTGCGTGGATAGGGTCTTAACCCCTAAGTCAACGATGGCGTCTACAGCCCCAGTTAAAATGGACAAAGTCCAACTGCAGTGTTCAACCCCGTAGTGGATACTGATGGCCCCGTATCTTGGGGTATCGAATAAATTAGAACTAGCCCTCCAGGTTGCGGGTTGTGCCGTGGGTTAACTACCACTCACATTTGCTACGAAGCAATCAACAGTCTCGGAAAGGACAGATCTAAGGATTGACGACTATTCAAAACTAAAAAAGAACAACGACGTTCGTATCTGCACCTGGAATATGAGAACATTAAAAAGGATAGGTGCAGCGAACAACTATCAGAAGCCCTAGGCTGGAACAACGCAGAAATTACTGCCATCCAGGAAAATCGATTGACGACGGACGGGGAAATAGGAGCATGAAAAACTGTGACATCTACTACGGGCCGACAAAAATTCTTCGAAAAATCGTCGGTCCTGTTTCCGTTGACGGGCTATGGAGGCGAAGATCCATCCAAAAACTATATACGAGCTGTACAGCGACATACCCCTAGTCGAAAAACTCCGCATTGGACGTGTATGATGGCTAGTACATGTTCAACGAATGGACACCAATACTCCGGCTTGCAGAATCTTCGGTTCCCAGCCAGACGTCGGATGCAGTAGGGGAGGTTCAACAAATGGGATCCAGTGCTCCGGCTCGCAGAATCTTCGGTTCCCAGCCAGACGTCGGACGCAGTAGAGGAGGAACCCGCCTAAAGTGGCGAGAACAAGAAGAAACCGACATCATCCAACTTGAAGTGCGCAACTGTAGGCAGCTAAAGACTGGGCCGATTGGAGAGGCATTTTGGTTAAGGCCCCGGATCGTTCCAGACTGTAGCGCCACTTAAGTAAGTGAGTAAGTACGTAACAGTCATAAACAAAAACCCAGATCTAGTTTTGTGACATCACCCTAAAACATACATATTTGCAGGATGATGATTGGGATTCCGAACGGTATCCGCAACTTTTTTCGGTGTCGAATATTTCAGAGAATTCGTTGCCATCTTAGCCTTGCGGTCGAGGTCGACGCGCTGTCGTGATATTTCTCAAACACCGCAATTGATAGAATTGAGAACTTATATGGACGTACTCTTAGTAGCTGTCGTTTGCGTTGACTAATTTTGGAGGAAAATATTCATCTACAAACTTTACGAGCTGTACTGCGATAACGTCCTGGTGAATAAACTACCGAATCGGAATTTATGATGTCTCGAGGATGTTGAATGAATGCTAGTACCGATAAATCTTCAATTTCTACATATAAAGTCCAGTAGAGTTATTCATTATCTTTAAAGCCTTAAACAAGCACCAACCGACTTTAATTAACTTAAGTGCAACTTAAGACAGTTAGTTACAAAACGCAAAGATGGTCCTGATTGAGGCCTTAGTTCACCTCTGACATTCTATGTACCAAATATTGCAGCAAAATATTAGCATGCCCTCCTCTAAGTTTGCGATCGAAAATTTTAATTTTTTGAAGACATGTTTGTCCCATTAGTCTTAATAATTCGCCTTAGTATGAATCTACAAACATGTTGGCATTTTTTAGCAAAAGTTCAACCCAAAAACAACGGAATTAAAATTACTCAGACCTTTTAGCAACTTGATGGGAGAATTCATTTGAAAATAAGAAACAAGTGGGACTCACGTTTACCTTTAGAAAGTCACATGAAAGAAGAAAGAATCTCGTTACGAACCGGCGCAACTTGTTTTGGATGCGCATCATATCTGAATAAGATAAAGTCTATCGTTAGCTCTATTTTGTTAGCTTAGTGTCGCCTTTTCTGTTTCCTCAAAAAATCGTATCAAAATAAATACTTAGTCTCTGCGATGCAGAGGATTTATTAAATATAATAATGCGAACGATTTAGAAGGAATGTTTACCAGTTAAGACTATGTACTCAAGATCTTAAGCCTTTAATCGTTCCACCACTTCACAAGCTCTTGTTATCTACCAAAGCACCGTTTAATGCGGCTGAACTCATGAATGAAAAACGTGATGTTCACCGAAATCATGTTTATCAGATCTTGTTTGACACTAGATGTTGGTTTGTTATAATTCTCAAAACTTGTGTGCATACGCTTATACATACGTAGACAGTTGAAATATTCCGGTCCACAATGACAGCAGATCTTAAGCACATGTGAAAGGAATAGTCAGCGATGGCTAGTCTCTGACTGAATACATAACAAAAGGCTAATTGCAAAAATGCGAAGGCTAGTGAGTTAAGGAACAACCAGCGACCGACGACTCCAACTGTTATTTTGGAGGTGGTTTGAACTCAGCAACCCCTGGAATACATGCAGGAGTCGGGTGCTAAAAGTGCCTTGAAGATCAGACTGACAAAAAGCTAGATCATGAGGAAACTCTGATTGTATGTTCCTTTTATTCCTATTCTTCGCCTTTTTTGAGATAAGAGGAATCGAACAAAATTGAACCCACAAAAATTAATGATGCCATCTACACGGATGGCACGGATCAAAGATTGACTAAGGAACCGTTGCGTGCATACTATCAAAATAATTGATAAGCTCATTGAATTCCGACCTTGACAATTCATTCACAACATCCATTATCCATAAATGGCACTTACTTCGATGAAACCGAAATGCTTTCCATGCAATGTATGTGTGTAAGTACCGAATTACATACTTCAAGTCGCTTAAAACGCAGCGAAATATGTTGGTTTCCTTTATCGATGTTAGACATATTTTAACCCTCTTTATCTGGCGTTTATGAGCCCTAAACATAAGTTCAACGCTTACGACTGGTTGGGTGCAACAAAACAACATTGCACCTCCTATCTAGGAGAGGATTCAAACGTGTATGAAAATACTTATAGGAGACATAAGAACAGCAAACTCTTGTTTCGCTCGAACATCGTCTAAAGTTTATCATGACTTACATTATTTTATCACTTTTTTACGAACCGCTCGAATGTAACAGCCAGCTGCATTCCTCACATTCAATAATTCAGCCGCAATTCTCGTTACGATATGAATTCCAAGAGGTCCTTACATAAACCGAACAACGCGAATGTGGACTCCTCTACCAAACTCTGATTTTCCTTTTCATAATAACTTACAGACATTTAAAACCAACGGTACCTCCTTTCTTCTTATCCCGAATTGTCTTAACTCCCGCACTGTTCTAAAACATATAAGGGGTCTTGAGTTAGTCAAGCATACATCCGGTGCTTATCATATGAATAAGCACCAGCGAATAGATTAAAGTTGCATATGAGAAGTATCAGGGTATCAGACGATGCAACAGGCAGCCGCATGAAGGCCTATAGGTTTGGAAATAAAAAATACCGTACGTGGGTATACGATGAGGAAAATCCATACAGACGACAAAGGATCATTAGACCAATTGCAAGTTTGAAAGGGCAAAGACGATGAACCACACCACCAAATACACTTGAAAGTATACCCAATTTAAATCGCTTTCGGGAATACCTCTACAAGAACAGCATCTAAGAGGACATCATACATAAATCAATCAGGGTTTCTCCATAAGATTCCAAGCTCAGAGGCTGGCAATCGCAGAAGCATAATTTTTTGTGTTAATGATGGAATAATACCTAACGACGGTATTACCATTAATATTGAAAGCAAAACGGCCATAAAACTTATTTCAAGTTCACCGCAGAGTTCACCAAAGAGCTCGAAACTCTCTTTTCACATTAGAAGTCAATCGTGGGTTCAAGAAATTACTCTGGAATGAATCTAATTCAGTCACTTTAAATGGTCCATTTACCGTTTTGGAAGATCAGAGAACAAATGAAATAAATAGTCCTTAAGAGAGTCAAGATAGTTGGAAGTAACTAACGGCGGTTTTGGCTTGAATTTGACAAGAACCGAACTAACCACACTTCAAGTTGGAAAGGACACTCACAGATCATTACCTCTTAAGAAACCTTTCATCTCTGTAAAGGATCCACGAGGATAAAGCTCACTATCTCTGTGTTTGACCGAATCTATGTCACTTAAGAGACAGAGAACTGAACACGAACTACTGTCAATATTTGAAGATACCAGACAGTCAATATGATAGCTGAAACACCAACCAAAAGTGGCACATGACAAGCTTTGCATGCAATTGATGCAACAGGTATAACAACGGAATGAAAACCCACCGCGACAGTATAAAGTTACAAAAATCCAAGAAGAAGGGTCGCCAAACCAAAGCTGATATAGAACATCAAAGAAGAAGAACCCTCTCGATGTATTTGGCCAAGTGGTTTGTACGTTGGGCTACTAAGCGCGGGGTCCCTGGTTCAAATCCTGAAAGTGATAACACCTTACGTTTTCTTATAGCAGCGCAGATTACTACACGTACATATTGTCAATGCAAAGCAAGATATTAAAACGTCGAGGAATGGAGTGCCGGTCCGGAATGAACTTGGCTATTAACCTACATGCCTCTCCAATTAGCACGGTCCTTCGATAATTGCCAACAGTTAGGCACTTCAATTTAGTTGATGTCGGTTTCTACTTAAGTGCGCAACTCAAGACTCGGTCCCTTAGTGCCTAAACACTTCAGAAACACAGTTTCGAGTGTATCTTCTAGATTAGCATTTTCAGTCGTTATATATGATAGTCGGACTCTATGGAACATGACAATTCGGTCTTCATTTACACGTTAGGTTCCAAAACGACTCCTTTTTGGGTGAAGGTGTCTTTTCCGAGGTGTTAAACTTAAGCATGTAATTCCTTAACATCGTAGCGTTGTTTTTCAGAGAGAAATCATGATAGCTATCATACACCTGTATCATCACCGAATGCCAAGCGGCAAGCGAATCCCTAATATCTATTACTTTTGCATTACAAAACAACCCGAAGATCACCACTTCTTCTTCAACTTCTTCTTAAAGGTAATTTGGGTAACTTAACTTACTCCGCTTAAAAGGAAGCTGGATCCAAGTGTGATCACAACGGGCATACTTGGTCCAAGTGTGTGCGCATCCTCTAAGCGTGCAGCCATCACCGTTCCTACAAAGGAATTCTTTGGGTATTAACTTAGGTAACATAACTTAATCCGCTTAAAAGGAAGCTGGATCCATGTGTGATCACAACGGGCCTACCATCAAAGCGTGCAGACATCATTATCTCACTGTTCCTTCGAAGGAATGCTTTGGGTAAAAGGATTTGTTTTTGCCGCATGAATATAAAATTGAATAGAGTCGGACATAACTATAAGCATGGGCTTCAGAGTAAAAATAGGCAGAGATACAAAAAAAAAACTGTGAGCCAAGCGAAAAATCTTGTTTACTTTTTTCAACTATCCAACCAAGGTAGGCAGATTTGAGCCAGCAAGAACAGGGATTTAACCAATATCATGCGTTAAAGAATCTCTGATATGTATGATTTTAAAAATTGAAAATTTCAAAACTACGCTTATTTAGGCTGAACAACATATGTACAAAATTGAAAATAAATACAAAAACTGTAAAGAAAAACAATTTCGAGAGCAAATAACACCTCACAGCTCTGCAAATAAGCTTTTACATTAGATCTGCAACCATTATCTCAGAGAAGACTTCAAGAACAAAAGTTCAGTATGTGTGTATTGGTTATATAAGTGGAAACTATTAACCAACTTTTTTGTATAAGGTAAACATGTGTAATTCCGATGTTGTCAACAAAATATTTGAACACCAGTTGTGTTCAGACAGAATTATTGCTACAAAAATTCAGCTCAGCATGTCCACACCACATTTTCAAAGAGGGTGTTATGTTAGGTGATGTTGTCTGGAATTATTAAAGACCTTCGATTGAAATCGATATCACCTTTTGAGGTCGGGAAAAACCAGTTGTCGGAGACATCTAAGTGCTCTCTGATAATAGAACGAACGAATTATTTCAGTCGCACACAGTTCATGTAAAATCAACTTTCTCCCAACTACTGCAGAAGTACTTTGATTTTGTACATCCATCCAAAGAGAGTAGTTAAGAGGCTTACAAAGGCAATTAAAAACTATTCGAATGTCTATCAAATCATCGTTAAAAGTGGGTCATCTAAATATAGACCAAAAGGTTTAAGAGTGACGGGAAATAAACCTTTAAATACGAGAGCGGCAGTCTGACTCACAGCTGCTGATGTTAGACTATCTAATGAGCAGGGAAAAATATGCATCATCATCTCTTCATGTTGCCCCTGCCTTCCATTTTTATAATGAACGACCCAAAAAAAAAAATTAAAACATTTACGCATTACATTACAAAGCAACGTACACAGTAAATTGAGATTAAAGTAAGAGGCGTACAAAATTTATACAATTTAGAGGCCTAGAAAACCTACAACATATAGTTCTCTTTACAAAGAACGTGGTAGGCAAACGCGATCTCAGTGGATAGGAGCCGGAGTTTAATAAAAGCCCTTTAGACTTGCAGTGAGTTATAGAAGCAAACTTACTTGTGGATGGTACAACCAGCAATGAAAATAATCATCTGCGTCGACGATCAACTACACATATAGCGATAAAATTCAATCTTGTAACCGCAAAATATGTCACAGACAGTCTCTGGCATATAGCGCTACAAGTCATCACTGGGTAGTACTCGAATGAATTTTTTAAAAACGTCAGATCGGATGGGAGTAAAAAACCAAATAAACTGGCCAGATGTCCCTAATGTGAACCAATTACTATGACGCGGATAAGTGTTACCGGCTTACTACCTTGCAAACAGTTTTATTGACACTAGCAAGATATGATTGGGAAAGGAACGCAACTACTGGTTGCTTTATAACCCATAGAGAACAAATTATCAAATTCTCATTTGATTGAAGCAAAGATTATAAAACCCTACAGATGACGCACTGCACACAAACAAAATTGTTGTACGGCGGGTCGTACTGGCAGAGCCCGTTTGGATTTCGTTTCTCATGTGCACGTGCACACCGCACGCCAGTACCATGAAGCTGGTGAGCAAAAGTTTCTGTTTTTTGTCCTCAGTGTGTCATCTGCATGGTTTTATAATCTTTGACTAAAGGGTCAGCAGTCTCTATAAATTACATCTGCAAAAGCTGCAAATACGAATAGGAAATTAAGTCTCTGTAACATCTCATGTATCGCTTTGCAGCTTTAAAGGAATGGTGCTCGCCATATAAAGGAACTTCTTCGATAGCTGGGCGACTTGGCAGGGAAAACTCCAAACAATATTTGTTAAAACAGCCCTTCAACCCTAAAAAGCGGATTATGCTGGAAATCACACGAGGCCTACAAGGCTAACCTGCAGGTGAAGGCGAGCGCAGTCATTGAGCTCTGTAGACAAAAAAGGAGAGAAGAACACCAGCTTTTACAAAAAAAAGAGCAGGAAAAACGCGCTATCGAGGATATAGAGAGATGCCACTCCTGGAATGGTGCTCGCAAGTTTTACCGAAGTGTAAAACGTCATAGCCAAGGACACAAGGTTCGAACAGAATCTTGTCATGGATACAAAGCTCGAATAGACTCTTGTCAACAAGGAAACATCGTTTAGGACACATTCGATGATGTGGATATAGAAGAACCACTTTGCAGTCTATTAAACGGCAGTCAGGCAGAACAATTGATTCAATATTGGCGACGACAGTGAAAACATCTTACTACCCAAACTAAGTGCAGAGAGTATAGCAATATCTAAACTAAAACTTAAAAGGCAGTTGAAAATGAAAGCATTCTTAATAAAGCTTTCTATTGCCGGCGGAGATGATTTGGTAAGTAAAATTCACCAACTCATAAGCAAAATTAGTTTGGATGAATGTATGCCTGATGAATAGAACCTCAGCATACCCAATCCACTAAAAAGGAGACCTCTGAACTACGAAAACTACAAAGGAATAAGTGTCCTCACCATGCATCGCCTACAAAATCCCATCTGTCGTAATGTGTGAACGCCTGAGACCATTCACCAACAACCTGATCAATGTGGTTTTTAGCCAGGAAAGTCCAAAACTGATCAAATCTTCACACTTCGGCAAATCCTGGGAAAAAAATCCATAAGTCCAAATCGATACGGCAGCATCTGTAGGGACATACTACACAGAGCCATGTCTAGTTTTGGTATACCGCCCAAACTAGAAATTGATACACATCACCTATTCATCGTTTTCAAGGCCGCATACGGCAGCATCTGTAGGGACATACTACACAGAGCCATGTCTAGTTTTGGTATATCGACCAAACTCGTCCGTATGTACAGGATGACGATGGAGAATTCTCGCTGCTCCGACACGTTCGATACCAAAAAAAGAAAGGATTTAGACAAGGCGACATGTGACCTCGTTTATCTCATTATTGAGAGGATTGTGCAAAACTCCCGAGCCAGAAACACAATCTTCCATAAATCGGAGCGTCTACTAGCATACGCTGACGGTATTTCCATCATTGGTCGGACTCAACTTGCTATCATTGCCACATTCGCTGGTATGGAGAAAGGAACGGAAAAAATGGATTTAGCTTTACATGAGAGTAAGATCAAGTATATTCTGAGAAAATGAAAGGGCACACAACATCGTGGAATTGGGCAGAACTTCACCATTGTCAGATATAACTTTGAGGTAGTACGGTACTTTGTCTGCCTCTGCTCCGATATTAACTCTGGCAACAACATCTCGTCAGAAAGTAAACGAAGAATTACTCTTGCCAACCGCTGTTTCTTCGGGCTACAAAATTTTTACAATTTTTTGGCGCAACCGGCTCGTTAGTACCCAGGGCCGAGCTTTCTCACAACCATTCATGTGTGAGTGTGTACTTCTTGCACGATGGCTAAAAAAGTAATTAAGTAGTTAAACCCTCACTCGAACTACTAAGGAGATCCTGCTCAATGGCGCTGAAGCATGGACCGTATCAAAAGTAAATGTAGAAATTCTTTCTCGTTTTGAGAGACACATTCTTAAGTTCCGTTTGCGTTGACGGGCTATGGAGAAAATTCAACCAAGAACTATACAGCGACATACCCATAGAGGTTTACTAGAGGGGCCAGACTAAAGAAGAAGCCTCCATCAAATATACCGCCTCTACATAAAGGTGATAAGGCCTATTATTAGATTTTGTTTCAGCTAACAGTGACTTGAATTATTTGTTGTTGTTAATCTTTTCATTTACCCATGACTAGGCTAACATACGTGACAGCATTCGTCATGACTATCAAACTATTTTTGTTTTTTTTAAATTTGAATAACCTGACAAACAAAGGTGTGTTTAACTATTCAATCAAAGTCACAGCCTTGTTTGTACAGGTAAATGAACAAAACAACTTCATTATCTGCACGGATGTGGATATTATTTGTATGGTCTAAGAAGCCTAAACAGAAACAGTCACATCTATCACAAAAAAAGCATAAGAAGTTCGCATTAACTAAATGTTTCGAACTTCATAATCGAATTGTGAAATCGGATTGTGTTTGTCATCATAATGTTATGGGCAAACACAATCATTAACATTTTTTAAATGCCTATGTGATGGCTTGGTTAGTATACAACCTGAAGACAGGTCACTGAACTTTGGTCGATATTTGTTCAATAAAATCACACTCTTCTTCTTTACAAACATCTTTTCTTGTCGGCAGTCTATTGATGAGGCAAACTTATGTAAACAATCCATTAGGTATGATTATGAGACTGATACTCTATTCATCTGCTAACCAACTGTGACTAATTTATGCTATCTTTGGAATTTCATTTCAATAGACTCGCAGACCAAAATTTCACGAAATCACAAAATTTTATTGAATATATTTAGAACGACCTTAATTGGTGACACATTCGCAAACGGTCAATTATAAATATTTGGATTTGTCATTCCGGTTTACACAGCATTTAGGTTTATGTGACGGTAGAATATTATTTTGGGCAACCTTAGAGAACTCACTTCTTCAACTATGCAGCGGTTAACCTGAAATAGACCGGAAAATGACAAAAAATTGAATAAATAGATGTGAGTCAACTTATTGTTTGGACCTAATTGGACCAATATTAAAAGTAACCGAAAAAGCTGCAAAATGTCTAAGTTTTCTCCACCGGCGCAAGAAATATTTAACTTTTCATCTACCCGGGCTGTTAAAAATACCATTCCAGATGCAAAAAATACACATGTTAAAACTATTGGGAGACACAACCGCAGCGAACTTCATAGTCTCGCTCGAAAAGCGTTTATATGTCTCCTGCCTTTATCGCTTTTATATGCTCAAATAAATTAACTAGTTTGACTCACCCGGTCAATAAATGAACCCCAATACTCGGTGAGGACACAAAAACATCGTTTGGACCATATGCCAAGTTCTCCTGGTACCTGGAAACTGGCAGCAAGCAGGGATATTGTCGACAATCATTGTCGAAACCAAACATCAGACAGAAATTACTGAACGGATTAATAAATCATGGAAGCTATAGCCAGAATATGTCGAGAATCGAATTATTTGGTATGGTTGATTCCCCATGGTCAGGTGTTGTAGAACGCGGGTAGACTCTGATTGGCTCTATATTGTTAACGACTCTGCTAAACGAAAAATACACCTGGAATGTGAAAACATTAACTATTAGCCCTAAACTGCTACAAAGCAGATATTACTGCCATCCAGGAAACACGATGGGATGGTCCGGGCAAAAAGAGGATGAAAACTGTGACGTCTATTACGGACCGTGTTATAGTGAGCAGAAACCGTGATAATTCGTTTGCTGATTTGTTATAAGTGCCAGACTTAAGCAAGAAGTCTTATGTTTCCAAGACATTTGCGAACGCATTGTCATAATCCGCATCAAGGCCATTCGCTAACATAAGCCTTATATGCACTCACGCCCCAACGGAGGAAAATGATGATATAGATAAGAATTGCTTCTACGAGCTCCTTGATAAGCCTATAAGCGATAACCGCAGTACGGTATTGAAATCGTGCTGAGAGATTTTAACGCAAAGGTGGGAAGAGAAGACATATTTAGCAGTATTGTCGGACAACATAGCCTACACGACAACACTTCGGGTAACAGAAATAGGCTTATTGACTTCGCTACGGAACGAAATGCCACTATAGCCGGCACACGGTTTCTTCACATCGATATCAACAAGGGACATGAAGGTCTCCAGATCAACGAACGGTCATCCAAATTGATCACATTGCGATATTTATACAAGAGACACGCATCCAGTATTTTGGATGTCTGAACATTCCGAGGAGCTAACATCGACTTGGACCACTACCTTGTTGCAGCCAAGGTAAGAATGCGGATGTCCACCGCGCCACAACAATCCAGAAATACTGTGAAAAAATTAAATGTCGAAAGACTGTAATCAGAAGAGACCGACATCCACCATACCACCAGCATCGAACAATGGCAACGATGCCAACAAGCCATTAGATCAGCCGCAAATGATGTGAGAGGTTTCTCGCGCCCACCAGCGAGAAACCCCTGGTTTGATGAGGAATGCCGAAAGATGCTCGCAGGCAAGAACGATGCCTACAAGGCTAAGCTGCAAGTGAAGACGAGAGCTGCCATTGAGCTCTATAGGCAAAGAAGAAGAACGCCGGCTTTTCAGAAAGAAGAAAAAAAGAGCAAGTAAATCGCGCGATCAAGAATATAGGGAGGTGCCACTACAGGAACGATGTTCGCAAGTTTTACCAAAGTGTAAAACGTCAAAGCTGAGGATACAAGCCTCGAACAGAATCCTGTCGAGATGAACAAGGAAATATCGTAGTAGAACCACAACAACATGCCTCTCCAATTAGCCACGTCCTTAGCTAACTGCCTCCAGTTGCGCACTCCAAGCTTAACAAGGCTGTCAGTAATGACGGTCTTCCCGTCTAGCTTTATAAAACTGGCGGAGATGACTTGGTAAGTAACACACACCAACTCATAAGCTAAATCTGGTCGGATGAAAGTATGCCTGAAAAATGGAACCTTAGCATCGTTTGCCCGATCCACAAAAAAAATAACCTCTGCACTGCGTCAACTACAGAGGCGTAATTCTCCTCAACATCGCCTACAAGATCCTATCTGCCGTAATATAAGAACTCCTGAAACCTTTTATCAACGACCTGGTCGGCCGATATCAGCGTGCTTTTGGGCCAGGAAAGTCCAAATCTGATCAAATCTTCACACTTCGACAGATCTTGGTAAAAACCCAAGTAGCCCAAATCGATATCCGCCCCCTATTCATCAATTTCAAAGCCGCAAAATCGCCCTTTTATGTAGGATGACGACGAAGAATTTTCGCTGCTCCATCAAAGTCGGAAACGACCTCACCAACAAATTCGATACTAAAAAGGATTTAAGCAAGGCTATGCGCTGTCATTTGACTTCTTTAATCTGATTGCTGAGAGGATTGTGCAAAACTCCCAAGCCAACACCAGATACACAATCTTCTAAAAATCGGTGCAACTACTTGCATACGCCGACGATATTGACATCATTGGTAGAACTCAACGTGATGTCATAGCCACGTTTGCTAGTTTAGAGAGGGAAGTGCCAAAAATGGGTTTAGCAAGTTAAGACTAAGTATATGCTGTCAAAAGACACACAACATCGACGAATTGAACGTCACCATTGAAAGAAATAACTTTGAGGTAATACGGGACTCTGTCTATCTCGGCTCCGCTATTGACTCTGACAACAACATCTCGTCAGAAATAAAACGAAGAATTATTCTTGCCAATCCCTCACTTTTACAACTAAGGAGATTGTATATAAGACCCTGATTAACCTAGTCCTGCTCTACGGCGCTGGAGCATAAACCGCCTCAAAAGCGAATGAAGAAATCCTTGGTCGTTTCGAGAGGAAAATCATTCGAAAAATGTTTGGTCCCGTTTGCGTTGACGGGCTATGGAGACGCGGATTCAACCAACCAAGAACTATACGAGCTGTACAGCGACATGCACCTGGTCAAAAAAAACTCCGAATTGGACGCTTAAGATGGCTAGGACATGTAGAACGAATGGACGCCAATACTCCGGTTAGCAGTCTTCGATTCCTAGGCAGACGGACGCAGTCGATGAAGACTGTGGCGAGCACAAGTAGAAATCGACTTCAACCAACTTGGAGTGCGCGACTGGAGGCCGCACTAATTGGAGAGGCATGGTGGTTGAGGCCCAGGTTCATTCCGGACTGTAGCGCTTTAGTAAGTAAGTAATTCGAACGAAAAGAGAATGAGAACGATTTAACCGCATACACTGATTGCGGGACAAGTCTCGTTTCGGCGACATACTCTGCCCGCCCATTTCAAACATCTTTCTTATGGAGTTTTTAAGACAATGGTCTAGGAGAACCAATCATATCCTCTAGGAGCTTTCAAAGAAAAGATCACTTATCGTACAGAGTCATTTTGGAAACAAAAATAGAAGACAACTTAAAGATCCAAAGGTGGGTTGGGGACTTCTTGTATAATGCAAAAGTGTAGCACGACACAACAAAAGAGGTTCCATTTTACTCCTGTTAAGCCTAAGCCTAAGCGGTACATATACAAAATTAGATTTGATGCTTCACTGCCACTAGAATTTCTACGCGTACAGGGTGTTTTTTCCGATCTTTTAGCCTGATCAATCTATGACAGATGAACACAACCAAACCATCGTCAGACCTTTTGTTAACATCGCCTACATGATCTCACCTACGTAGACTGCGAATTTTACCATTGGAACCCTATCAACGTGGTTTTGTGACAGAAACTGCATTCTACAAACATGTTGCTTGTAACACGTACGTTCAGACGCCATAAATCGCAGAGGTCTATCACGTATTTTTATAAAAAAAATACCTGTGTAGAGGTATTTGAATAATTTTGGTTGGAAATTGCGAAGTAGAGTCCTATTCAATATACAGAATAGTTTTGAAGACCTCTACTCACGTATGCTGCAAATAATCAAACATAAAATTTAAATGTCGTTGGTAATAAATTCAAAACAAAATGGTCCAGCTTTCTATCGAAAGAAGTGTGTGGATAACCATCACTGAAGTTATTATGAATGCTGTGTCATCCATTTCTGCAGTATTGAAACATCTCAACTTGAAGTTATCCGCCTTCCCAAGCACGATTCATCCAAGGGGGCTAACGATGCGCCATTGACCTACGACTTTTTTTTTTAAACAGATGTGTACCTCTCGCCCACTTTGCAGATTTTTGCTTTAGTGATGCCACCAAACAAAAAGGAAAAGCAAAACACAGGAGATGCAAGAATTAAAAAAAGAGAAAGCCGACTACGCTAATTAACACTTAAGGAAGTTGTACAAAAGTCGTTAAGGTGGACAGTGGACGTTTTTTGACTTTTTAACTCTCTTCCGTGCATCCTCTCAGGTAAATTCACCTCCCCCTACATTGTTAAGGCAGTGCAAACATTTTGTGTAACTATAACGAGGCAATTCATGAGGCCAACAGTAATTGGCAGATGTTTACCCTGACGCGACTAGCACCGATGATAAAAATGAACGTCCAGCACCTGCACGTTATACGTAAGCGCTATTTTTATTCCAAAGGTAACGATTGGCGAGTTATTACAAAAACAAATACAGACGCTTTCAACCTTAACAACCAAATCCAAATGGAAAGTGAAATGCCAACATTTCTGCGGCAAAATGGAAGCAAAACGCTCCATTAATAGGCGTAATAAATTAATTTTTAACCCCACTATGTGTTCATAAATTAGAAACACTTCCTCCCATTTAGCAAATTTTCCAAAGCGCTTCCACCATAACTCAAATTCTTCTTCTTGTTTACATTCAAATATACTTGCTGTGCGCTTATCACACCAATTTAGATAAGACAAACATCACCTCCAACTTGGGCAACCCCGCAGCCGCACCTTTAATATTTGCGTTATCACAAGACAAACACGCATGCATTGCGACCGACAAGTTCCCTCAATTAGAAGAGAATTGATTTCCAATGATAATGCTGGGAACTGGTTTGCCGCATCAAAATTAAGTCGCAAATAACGTAGCTTCCAGCTTTCACCAGTGGGAGAAGAGTTTCGACTGAATGAATGTCAAGGTCAGCGTTTAGCCAGTGGACAGTGACCCATACAAATTCTATTAACTTAACCGGTAAGACTCACCTGTGACTAGAATTGGTGCTTGACGATTCTTTCTCAAAGCCGATGCTGAATGTTTTGCACTGTTGTAGACTTCTCGGACCTTTTTATGGCCATCGGACCATGTAGCTAGGAGATAGATTAATGGCAGGATAATCAGGACGCAAATAGTCAAACGAATGATTCGTCCACTTCGAAAGTTGGTCAAACGCATTTTTTCTCTTTTTTCGCGTTTCCGCGGCACACTTTACACACTTGATTTACACAATTTCACAAGGGAATCCACATTGACCAGAGCAATGTTATGTATTTAGCTGTGGATTTGATGATGGAAATGGATAAATTCCTGCTGCTACTCTGGGTGAAAACGCTCCAGAAAATCTTCTTTTGTCGACGTGTCCGTCCTAGCCGCACTCGATTTTAGCATCAGCTCCAGTAGAGTACAATAAACAAAAGTGAAGAAGAAAGGTCCCAATAAAAGAAAGTGACGGAGATAGAGAAATGTCATTTTTTTGTTGGCAGTAGTGTCAGGTGAAATGTCAGTTGGTTGGCGGAATGATGAGGTAGTGGAATAGGGTGTGTTCATTTAGTAAACAATTAAAATGTCTTATGTGGTGCACAGCTAGATATAAGCAGCGGATTAATTACTAATTGCAGAACTGTTTCTCAGCCAGCTATCACATTTAAATAAATGTATCCGATACTCGAACTGTTTTTTTGGCTCAAGCATGACTGTTAATTTCCTTATGCCCGAAGCACATATGCTGTGCATACGAGCAGAATGCAGTGTAGTGGCTCCTGTCAGAACATTCACTTTTAAAATTGTTTTACTGTGGTGTTTGGTGATGTTTATTTGAACTTTTAGTGCATCGTTGAATATGAGTTTACTTTTTATTTTTAAATGTTAACGTCTTGTGGTTCTGAATAGGCTTATTCGTAAGTAATTTCACCGCATAGTAAAAGTTTTAATTGAGCTGAGAAAAAGTCTCCCCTCCATTTGGATACACTGTTTGGGGTGTAAAGTATCAAAACTTTACACCCCAGTGTATTTGTATGTTTTTTTATGCGGAATAAACGTCTTACTCATAATCCAATATTGCCAAATATTATAAAATTGATATGGCCTCGACTTTTGCAGTGGATGAAGAAATAGCGAAAAACTGAACTGCACAGCGATTACAGATTTTACGTGTTTTGGCTCGCATTGAAAACTTGTCAATCCTGTACTTGTTTTTTAGGTTTTAATGTTCCCGTATAGGCTATAAATATTTTACGAATCAGAATTTTTTTTTACGACCGTGAATATTAGCTGCATAAATACTTATGTACAAGAATAACTAAGCCACCATTTACGTGTTTTTGTGAATTGTAATGAGCAAGGCTGAAAGGATATCGCACCATTCTCGGGTGTAATCTTGTTTCGTGCGCTTAAACGTATCATTTTCTTACACAATAGCAAAATACACTGGCTATCATTTTGCCACCTGTTGCTATGAATTCGCAAAAGTTAAATATTACAGCCCGTTTTGAAACTCAGGTTTAGTAAGATATCTTAGACGAAGCTCCGTTATTATTTGTCAATCGACCAAATTATGCTTCAAAGAAAAAATGGAAGCCCATTAGTGAAAGAACACATCTCCTCCTCTTATCTGTTACCACCAATAGTTTACAAACAGATAAGAACCCAATTTCCAACAATATTTGCTAGGTTCTCAGTCCGCACTTCTTAGAATCTATGAGTTGGAGTTTTTAGGTATTAGCTAAGTAAAACCGTTTTTGTTTATACCCTATCCCATAGAGGTGTATTAGTTTTGAATTTTGTATACATAGTTTGTAATATAGAGAAATAAATTAGCTAGATATACCTTAAATTATATGGATCGACTCAGAAACGAAAACTGAGTTGATTTAGCTATGTCTGTCGGTTCAAACGTCACCAGTTTTTGGGCCTTAAATTTTAGCTTGAATGATGAAATTTGAAACACGTGCTCATTGTTGATCCCAGCAGAACAAGTGTACATTTTTTTAAATCGGCCGTCTGCCACGCCCGTCTTTTAGAAAAACGTATTTTTTGACCGTTTGAATATTTTTCCGCCATATTTTTTAAACCTACGCCCAGTTTTTGGAGGCGTTTTCCTACAAATACCCTCTGTATACCCTGCCCAATACCACATGCAGACAAAAACGTTGTTTCTTGTCGAACCATAAAAGATTTTGATAAACTGTCTGAGTAACATATTGGGGCAATATAATTTTTTGGGGAAATTAATCTTAAGGATGGTGTGTGTGGGAAAGCGTTTTAAACGATCCGCGCAGCGGATTCAGCATTTTCTCATATGTTTTTATAAATCATGCATCCTATTTATTGATCTGCTATCCATGTGTTGCAGAGTAATTAAGTGGGTAAGTTTTGATGTGACTTGTACTAAACACTTTCGTGGAACTTCGTATTTTCATTTTTAGTCCTTTCTTTCCTTTAATTTTGTTAGCATTGAAGGTGCAATACATGCAGGGTAACTGTTATGACGCAAGTATCAACAATTGCTCCCGGGCGAACAATTTCGCTGTCTAATAAATTATGAGTTTTCAAAGGTGGACCGGCCAACGTTGCTTCAGCACTATATCGACTTTAAACCATTAAGAGGGTTTTTTCCCATTCCATATAGCAGGTTTATTAGGCGCATTCCTTTTATACTTGCAAATGCTTCGGAGCTACGATTTAGAAATCCATGTAGAAATTCATAGTTCATAAATTTATTGCTTTCTTTTACTTCGTTTTTGGTAGTTCTCTAATTTTTTTTAGAGTTGTTGAAATACATGGTTGCAAAAAGGTTTTATTCTGGTGCTCAGCTGTAAATATATTCATTAAGATTTACTATTTTTACAATATGGGTATTCATGCAACGTATGAAACTCATCGTAAACGTTGTAAACTTTACATTGTAGGTATAGGAAACATTTTACAACAATATCGGAAATTTCGTACACGAATTTGTGTGTAAACTAAGATAGAAAACGTTGTAAACTTTTGAAATTTAATCAGTCACTTCCACGCATCAATCACATGCCGTAACTGAAAAAACAAAAATGTATCGAGGAAATCATATAAAACAAATGAAAACAAAATGATACTAAATTTAGGGATTTCATAGTTGTTCTGATTATTAATAGACTGGTTGCAATTATAGATCCCTTCTATATTTTTTATAATGTTTTAGCTGTAATATGCTCAATAATACACAGTGAAATATGTGTATGAGTTTTCTATATCTCTTTACTTTGATAAAATGTTGATAAATAACCAGCTACACTTATTGGAAAAGAGTGAGAAGTTAAAGCAAACTAATTGAAAAGGGCCAACTAAGGATCTCTTAGGAATCATATTCCATTTACGGTTTTTCGGGGACCTCGTGGGAATAAATGTCACTGCTGAATAAATGTCACTGTCCAATTACCAATAGAAATGTAATTTCCATACACATTTCATATCCCATGTTGGAAGTTTACCAAGTTTACGACGACTTCCCTACGTTGCGTGAAAATCATATATGATTTTAGTGTTAAATTTCAGACCATTGCCAAAAGCAAAATTTTGAACTAATAAGAATGTATCAATTGTGATCTAGTCACATTATGTTTCGTTCCGAAATCTTTGAAATGACATTTGTCAAAACATGCCGTGGCCTTACAGCTGTCGAACTATTGAATAATTCTGCGCAAGAGTTTATTGCATTTAAAATTTGCCTTTTATTTAATATTTATAAAAATAACAACCCAAACTAAATACAAAAAAACAATATTTGATATTCCCTCTGTCAGATTTAATTCAAATTAATTCGTTAAAATGATTCGTAAGCAGTTGATTCTTCAATCAAAATTTTGCCTTTACAACGTCCGCCGAAATATGGCATACAAGAATTTACTATCGCTTGCGGATAGAGGATTTTTTCAGGGTTTCTTTCCCGACACAGCTGGGTGAGTACTGACACAAATAAATAAATTCTCAACTACTTAACATGCCTAAAAATTTAGCCCAGAAATGACCAAACTATTCACAACTAAACAGCAAACAATTTATGCCGGCTTTGATCCAACCGCAGATAGTCTGCATGTTGGTAATCTTTTAGTCATTATGGGCCTTTTACACTGTCAACGAGCGGGACATAACCCAATAGCGTTAGTCGGTGGTGCAACCGGTCTTATTGGCGATCCTAGTGGAAGGAATAAAGAACGCAATCAACTTGGTAGTACGGTTATCGAAACGAATCTTGCTGCCATTGAGAAGCAGTTGAGAAGAATCTTCAAAAACCACCAGGATGTGCTGTGGAATGACAAGCAGGCATTATCAGATATTAAGTAATATAGGGTTACTGTGTGAAAGAAGAGCACTTTGTATAATTTCGTCTATTTCAGGGTCGTAAACAACGCCGACTGGTATGCCAATCTGAATTTCGTTGATTTTGTGGCTAACATGGGACGTCACTTTCGCATGGGATCGATGCTCTCTCGTTCTTCAGTGCAGACTCGCCTTGCAAGCGATGAAGGTATGAGCTTTACGGAGTTCACGTATCAAATCTTCCAAGCCTATGACTGGTTGCACTTGCTTCGCGGATACAATTGCCGCTTCCAAATGGGCGGCAGTGATCAAATGGGCAATCTTATGACTGGCCATGAACTCATAAGTCGTGTTACCAAAGACACTGTATTTGGTGTAACTCTACCGCTTGTTACCAACGAGGAGGGCGATAAATTTGGTAAATCGGCAGGTAACGCCATATGGCTGGACGGAGATAAGACCTCGCCATTCTCTCTCTATCAGTTTTTTATGCGAATGCCAGACTCCGAGGTGGAGAAGCTTCTTAAGTTGTTTACCTTTATCGAATTGAATGAAATTGAATTCCTAATGGAGGCGCATCGCAAAGAGCCAGAGAAGCGAAAAGCCCAAACTATTCTAGCAGAAGATGTGACACTGCTTGTCCATGGAGGTGAGTTAAATGGCCTTTCCAACTCATTACCTCAGTCTTATCAGTTTGTTATTAGAGTCTGGCCTTCAGCAAGCGGAGAAGGTAACCAACGCCTTGTACAAAGGCAACGTTGAGGGACTTGGTGAGCTGAATTACAACGAAATCCGACAGGAGTTTTCGGGTGCGCCTGTTGTGGAAATCCTATCGGAACCGGGAATGTCGATTCTTCAATTGGCCATGAAGGCAAAGTGTTTTGCAACAGAAAGTAAGTAGGAAATGTTCTTCACGTTGGGTTATCTACAAATTCTGAGCTTTCAGAGGACGCCGTTCGAATCATAACCGCTGGAGGATTCTACGTGAATCAGAAACGTGCAGAGAACATCACGGAGGTTATAACGAACGGTATTCATGTTCTCAAAAATGGATTATCTCTACTGAGGGTGGGCAAAAAGAATTTTTATTTAATTAAGTGGTTACAGTAAATCAAACAAAACCGTTACTCTGTTTTTCATTTTCGGAACACAAAGGCCGACCTAATTAAGGGTCTATAGGTTCAAGTGTTGTAATAGCAAGTCATGCTATCGATCAACTAAACATTTTGCCAGAGAATGCTAGGGCAACCAGGGCATAGGGTTCACGAGTGCAGAGCAGATTCGCAACTAATCCAGTGACGAGTGAAGGACCGAAGCGGTACTTCTATAACAGCAAGTGGCTGAAAAAATGCATTGGCGGGGGCTAGAATAAACTTGGCAGTCGAGACAAATCGCGTCTTTTATAGGAAATAACATCGAAATGGCGGATCTAGTCATCACAGATGAAGGCGTCGAATTTAAGGAGAAGCAGAGTTTTTTTTTGGCAACAAGACTTGGATATTCAATTGACCATGACATGAGAGTATGTATGTATGTATATGTATGTACGAACACTCTGTACCCCGGGCGCTACTCAAAAGCTTGAATCGGTCCTCATGCGGTACAAGGCAGATATAACTGCAATCCAGGAGATACGATGGATAGGATCAGGTATAATGAAGAGAAAAAATTGCGACATTTATTACAGCTGCAACAAAAGATTGCATGTATTAGGATGCGGATTCGTCGGGGAAAATCGGCTTAGGACAAAAGTCATAAGTGATCCGCATCAAAGCTACGTTCCAAAACAACCAAATCGACAATGTGCTAATCAATGCGAGGCATGCATTCGATATGCACATATTCCGAGGGGCACATGTCGACTCTGACCATTTTCTCGTCGCTTCTAAATTCAGATTCAGAGCTCGACTGTCCAACGAGAAGAAGCTGCGAACTGCCCAGAAATGGACGTTTAAGCATCCCTGGAGTATCCAGAGCATACAGCGAGCGCATGAGTATGAAACCTTCCTCTGTGCACTTACCTACCACAGACGCCAACAGTCAGTGGTGCCAGTATCAGGACAACATCAAGGAGATATCCGAAACCACTGTAGGGTACCAACCACCCCCGAGAAGGAGCCCGTAGTATCATGATGAATGCATATACAGAAAAAAGGTGACAGCGCAAAACAGGGGCAGCGAGAAGAGTATTGAGGCAGAAGAAGGGAGGAAAAGAAGATCCTGAGTAGATAGAAGATGGCTTATGAAGCCTCCCAGCTTAAGGGGATCAAGAGTCGCGCGATCGTAACAACATCCAGAGGTTTTATAAAAAAGCCAAGCAGCTGGTTGCTGGCTACAAAACCGGAACGCAGGCTCTTCGGGACAGCGAAAGAAACCTAGGCACCAAAGCGCAGGGAATAGCAGATGTGTTTAAGCAGCATTTTTCAGCAGCTGGCTAAATGGGCATCATGTAGAGAGCGTGATAGGGCAAGAGGAGAACCCACGTCTGATCAATGAAGAACTACTTACACCACTTAGTTCAGTATTAGCTTAAGAACAACAAGGCCGCAGGCTCTGATGGATTGGATTACCAGCTAAGCATTATAAATACGGTTTTTTTTTTGGTAGGGAGCATGCACCGAATCATCAACCAAGTATGGGCTGAAGAAAACATATCCGATGACTGGACTATCAGCTCCATATGCCCCATCTACAAATAAGGCGATCCTATGTCTTGTAAGAACTATCGAGGCATATCCCTGCTAAATGTCGCATACAAAATCCTATCCAACGTAATGTGAACGTGTAAAACCGTTCTGCAACACAATAATCGGCACGTACCAGTGCGGCTTCCGGCCCGGCAGATCGACTATAGACCAAATTTTCACACTGAGGCAAATCCTAGGAAAGATCAACGAATTTCGAGTCGAAACTCACCACCTATTCATCGACTTTAAATAGCATACAGCGTCAGGAGCTCTATATGGCGAGGGCCGAATTCGGAATCCCGGCAAAACTGATTAAGCTGTATCGCGTGATGCTGGAAAATACTAGCTGCAACGCGCAGTTTGGAAGTAGCTCCTCCAAACATGCACCGGATTTCGGGAAGGAGACGCGCTATCATGTAACTTCTTCAATCTCGTACTTATCTCGATAGTAGGAAGTGAAGGTGTGAACACTGAATGCATTATTTTCAACAAGTCCGTCCAGCTGGTGAGCTATGCGGACGATATTGACATCATAGAAGCGTTCACAGCGATTGAAGAACAGCCGAAATCCGTTGGCCTTGAAGGAAATGAGTACAAGACTAAGTAATGCTATCAACAAACAAACAAGCATCTGTCTACCGCCTAGGACAAAACTTCACTTTTGGTGTTTAAGGAGTAAACATAGACTCCACGAATGACACCGGAGTGGAGAGATCCCGCGAAGAATTACCCTTGGAAACCGTAGCTACTTCGGTTTGGCGAAACAACTGGGTTCAAAACTCCTAACTCGAAGGACGAAATGTGTGTTTTATGGCGTCGAGTGCTGGACGAAAAGCAAGAAGGGAGACCTGATACTGGGCTCCTTCGAGAGAAAAATACTTCAGCGAATTTTTGGTCCTGTGTGCAAAGAGGGCGATGTAGTCCGAAAAGCCAAAACACGTCGACTACATTGGCTTGGCCACATCGAGCGCATGGACAGTAAAGCTTCAGCTAAGAGGATCTCTTATCTCAGCCCCCAGGTTCGAGAAGGCAAGGAAGACTGGAAACAGCGAGCTCGGGTTTGGAGAGGATGGAAGGCTGCAGAGACTCTTCACGGTTCGGGAGTCTGATAAGTAAAGTAAGTACAGTAAGAGTAATGTAGGTACCGAGAAAGGGGTACGTGCAAAAAGGTGTAAAGGTAATTTGGTACTGAATGGCACGGCTATCGATAAGCGGTGTCACAAGATCTGTCTGTCCATCCATCTGTCACGGAATTGCAGATTCTTCGGACCATACCTATCGATTCCTTTAAAAGTGTGGAGTATCCATTTCTAGTCGCTACAATCAATCAAAATCCTTTGGTCCCATTTGTGTTAATAGAATAATTTGGACCGTGGAATTCTTCCTCCGTTTTTGATGTTATCTATGCTTTAGCGCAGTAAATTAGGAATTTGATCAATTGTTGTCTTTTTCGAACTTGAAAACACTGATAGAGGCCGATCGGGTTGTTGCTGAACGTTTTCAGTTGTTCACATATTACGGCGGATAGGACCTTGAATCTGATGTCAGATATCATATCATCTGTGGGAACATATTTAAGTGTAATTATATTTCTTTGAAAAATTTCTCGTACATAGTGTACCCGAATGTCTATATGTTTACTACGACTGTGATAGACGGGGTTTTTAACTAGTTGTTGCGAGCTTAAATTGTCACCCTTCATTACGGTAGGTTCTGCCACCAACTCAGGAAAGCCTAGTTCCTTGATGAAAGACCTCAAGTAGACGGCTTCTCTCGCTGCGGATGATAGAGCCATATACTCGGCTTCCGTGCTGCTTAAAGCCACTGAAGGCTGCTTTCTGGATTCCCAAGTGATTGCTGCATTTTTGTCGCCAATGAAGAAAGAATAACCGGTATATGACTTTCGGTCATCACTGCCACACGCCCAATCAGCATCAGCAAAGCAATTAAGTTGTCCACCAGTCTTTCTGTAATTAAGTTTAAAATTAAGCGTATTGTTTAGGTACCTTAAGATATGCTTGGCAGCCGTAAGATGCTCAGCATGTGCGTTTACATTAAACTGTGATAGTTTATTCACAGAATGTAAAATATCCGGCCGTGTTGATACACCCAAGTATAGCAATGATCCAATTAATGACTGGTATATCGTCCTATCGATCTTTCCACATTTGGAGCATCCACTACATTTTGCAAATCTTTGCCCAGGGTCCAAAGGAGTACTGCATCTGCGAGTCTGAACCATGTTGTATTTTTCTAGCAAACTACGTATGAACTGCTGTTGCGAGATGCTTATACTGTGGTCTTCTTCACGAGTAACCTCCATACCAAGAAACTGATCAACTTATCCCTTGTCCACCACCTCGAACTCCATACCTATTTGCATCTTGATTTGGTTCAACACTGTTAAATTCGAACAAGCTAAGAGAATATCATCCACGTACACAGCGGTAATGTTGATTTCCTTGTTGTTGTTCAATGTGTACACGCATGAGTCAGCATTACACTGTTTGAAACCTAAATTCACTAAGACCTTGTGTAATTTGGCGTTCCACTCACGTCCGGCTTGCTTCAGCCCGTACAAAGCCTTCTTCAATTTGCAGACTTGGTTTTTAATACATGCGGTGTAGGCAAATCGTCCCGAGACTCGATTGCTATAACGAAATTCTCATAGCTTTTGGGTAAGCTTGACAGAAGAATAATTGTTAGCAATTCATCTTGCATTTTAATGTCGACTTCTTTTAATTTTTCGAACAAATCGAAAATATTATTAAGATGGCTTACGACGGAATTATTTTCTGGCATTTTTAAATTTAGAAGATGTTTGAATAAAGATACCTTCCTAGCAGGTCCTCGAGGAGAGTGTACTTCTTCTATTCGGCAATTCTTAATATGAAGTACTTGAGACGATTTCACTGAAAGTAACATCGTCGCCAGCGCCTTCCCGTCCTTTGACTTCCATGCAGCAGCTTCGTTATCTGCAGCAGTAGAAGTAGGCTCAGCACTCTCTCCAGATACATAATCCCACAACTCGCTATGAATTAATATTGACCGCATTTGCACTTTCCAGCAGTCATAATTCTCGTCGTCCAACTTTTCAATATGATACAGCCCGGCACTCATTGCGACACCCTGGGCCCATAACCTTTTGTTGCACAAAATCAACTTATACCTTGGTAGCAGAGCGTAGCTATGCTATGGGGTGAAGCAGTAAAAATTGCTGTATACCTTCGAAACCGTTCGTGTACGAGAGCTTTGGCCAAAACAACGCCTTACGAAGCTTGGACTGGGAGAAAGCCATCTGTGGAGCATTTCAAAATTTTTGGATCCAAAGCAATTATGCTGGACAAACGGCCCTCAAGGTCAAAATTCAGCGCGAAGGGAATTGAGTGCCGGATGGTAGGATATTCATCAGAATCGAAAGCGTACAGGTTGTATGAGCCAAAATCAAGGAAAATCTTTAAGAGTCGGGATGTTAAATTTTTGGAAAACATCGGTAAGGATATTTCATTATACGATTCTGATGATTACGCTATTATAGACTTACCGGAGAAAGCTGCACCTGTTGAAAAACAAATTGTCAAAAGCGATAATACGAGTATACTGGCCGAGGAGAATTTCGATGATGCTGCTGATTGCATGATTGCTGATAATGGTGGTGAAGAATCTTGTGGCTCTGGGATTGAGAATGCTGATGAAGATTTTGATGGTGCAGGTGGAAGTGGTGGTGTTGGTTTAGCGGAAAAACGTCTTCGTTCTCCATATACACTTCGTCCACGACATCGTCTAAATGCACACATGAGTGGTCAAGATAAATCTCTTTGTAATCCTTTGACAGTAAAGGAGGCCTTACATCGGAGCGATTGTCATAGATGGTTGGAAGCAATGCAATGTGAGTATGACACCCTGTTGGCCAACGACACATGGAATCTAGTGGATCCACCAGAAAGCCAACAAATCATCAAAAGTAAATGGGTGTTCAATATTAAACGGGATAAGTGCGGCAATATAGAACGCTACAAATGTCGACTAGTGGCAAAGGGCTGTAGCCAGAAACTTGGAGTGGACTACACCGAGACGTTTTCACCAGTAGTTCGCTTCTCATCGCTTAGGCTTATATTGGCCCTTGCTGCTGAATATAATCTCGAGGTACATCAGATGGATGTGACTGCAGCGTACTTAAATGGTGAATTAAAGGAGGACGTGTATATGAGCCAGCCAGAACATTTCATCGCTGAAGGTAGTGAACGAAAAGTCTGCAACACTTTCACTAAACCATCTGGATCATTTCCCTCTTCACCTACTACTGCGAAAGAATTTCCAAGATGACAACAATGGCGGCGTCTACAGCTGTCGACATATTCGTATAACAGATCATATAAACAGAGATTGCGAGAGACCAAGGAAAGGAATAACTTTATTGTTGACAAAAATCCTACACAAAAAAAAGAAGGACGTTCGTACCTACAGATGGAATGTTGGAACGCTTAACAGAAAAAGTGCCGCAGCACAACTAGCTGAAATCGTAAATTGACATCACTGCAATTCAAGAAATACGATGGGTTTGCCAAGAAAAAGGGAGGA
Organism: Rhingia rostrata; assembly: GCA_949824845.1. Taxonomy (NCBI): domain Eukaryota; kingdom Metazoa; phylum Arthropoda; class Insecta; order Diptera; family Syrphidae; genus Rhingia; species Rhingia rostrata. Next base: position 166,420,021 of record OX463755.1, on the reverse strand, counting down.
TGCAAAACTGTGCCACTATGGTCCGTGTTAAGATATGCAGATTCAGCGACTATCCGGAATTGCTATAAGTGAAAGATTCAGAAAAGATGTCTTATGCTTTCGACGACATAAGTCCAGGCTTCGACGAAGGAAAAGGATGATATTGCTTCTACGAAATCCCATTGCAGAAGTTAAATTGCTTAATTTTTAGGAACTTTTATCTTCGCTGAGGTGCAGCGGACTAAAAGGCCGCCCAGAATGCGTATCTGTAGCTGGTATCTTGAATCGCTGTCAAAATAGAGATACGTTTCTTGCAAAAAGTTGCCCTTCATTCAACTTCAAGTTACAGATTCAGGAAGATACTTATTCAGTAAGTCCTATCGCGAATAAATTTTCCCGGGAATTTTCCCCTTGTTAGCATTGTAAATCAGATTGCTGAATGGGAAATTTTTCCCGGAGAAATTTATTAGCGATAGTCCTGATTGTGTAAGCGCTTTCGGGTTGCCTTGTTTTTAACTTCTACTCAGGTACAAGCTTCCAGCAACAGATACGCATTCTAGGCGGCCCTTTATTGTTAGTTGAACTCCTTAGATTTTTTTTTTACTGTCACATATTTTGCGAAAGTCTGAATAACATCCATGAATATCAATTGACATGTGAAGTTTCTCAAATCTGCAGTTCAAGTTTCTTTCCATCTTCAACTGTAGCTTTGCCTATTTGTCGACAATCTTCGTCGTTTTAAGTAAAATTCAAAATTTGTATGTTAAGCTTCTCAATTTTGCGCCAATGTACAAAAAAAAATAATTTCGCACACATAAGTGAAGGGACAAACTAGGTTTAAGGCTGTCAGATATTTCTTTTTTCATCTTCGTAGCATTGCCGAGTGTATAACGATTGGTCTGTCTTCGACTGTCTTCGTCAATCAAATAAACGTTCTAAATATCATGCCCTATATGTTTGGTGTACCTACATTCAAATCCTGAAACACATCTGCAACATTCTCAGAAGTCAGAACACATAGTTTCAATGGGATTGAACGCAAGTTAAATCCTCATGCGTTTCAGTTCTGCAAGTTGTCTCTATTTCTGAAGCCTGCAACTATATTATAGGGGTATTCATGCAATGTCGGAAACTCGTCGTAAACGTGATAAAATTACGACGTGATAAATGAACTGTCAAAATTTGTATGGGAAATCATTTCCAGCTATATCGGAATTTGTTCAAAGGAATTGGGTGTGTAAACTAAGATGGTAAACGTTGTAAGCTTTTGAAATGCTATATGACATTTAATCAGTCATTTTCACACATCAAACGTATTCGCTAAAATGAAAAAAAAAACGGAAAGAGAATAATAGGAACAAAATTCTATCAATAAAAAAATCATTAAATTGATATTCAATTCAGTGGGTTACCGCATTAAGTGGTACAGCTAGTTCGTACAGTCGTTCATGAAACGTCGGCGTAAAATTACAATCTTTCGCATGTAGTAAAATTACGATTTTGCATGAATATCCTTTATAAATATTAATACAATTATATTATATAAATTTGGCATCACTTTTCCCATATTTCCCTTCTAAAATGTCCTCTTTTCCGATTCCAAGTATTCCCACAAACATGAAATCGAAATATGAATCGATTTATCCATTGTAACCTCACCCGGAACTTCCAAAAAAATAAATTCCAATTCACTATTCCACCACACAATATTTTGTTCCCTCAGTGTACTTTGAGCTGTCGTTTTGCCCGGTTGTCGATCGCGAGTGTTTCGTGCAAAAGTGTGACAAACAAATTGTTCATCGCAGTTTCCTTCATTTTGACAAAACAAAATCGTTAAAATAAATCCGTTTTTTTGCGCACCCTAGAAATAGACACTTGTGGATTAATAAACAAAAAACACATTAAAACAATTATGTCTGAAGATAACCAAGAAAATGGAACCGCCAACGGTGACGTCCCAGAAATTGAATTAATTATCAAGGTAGGTGAGCCGCCGCACCAGGCCTGATGCCCGAACAGCAGAAAGTGCTGGTGTTGCGCTATATATCATTTAGTGTTATGAAAAACTAAAAATAAATGGAAAATATAATTCGTTTTCGAATTTATGCGACCTTGAATGTGTGCAGCTTGGATTTGTATACATTTTTATAGACAATCAAAACGCGATGTCCACTCCTCCACCTGTTCTTAATTTTTTTTCCTCCGTTTTATGTTTTCCATTGTTCTCCAGGAAAAAAGAACGTCTAACATGCAATGTGCAACAGTGCTTACAATTAATTACGCATTTTTCTCGCGGTGCAGTGTCGGCACAATATTGGCATAGAGCGCACTTGCTAAGGCAAATTGTGTTTTCCTGTTAATTGCAGGAAAATTTAGTTTTTCTCCACTTGACACGTGTGTGTGTGTGTGTGTGATGTTCTGCGTCACGTTCTATATTGCTTCACGTGAAGTGTTGCCCATCCAAGAGATTGTCTTGAGTGTCGAAGCAGAGCGCCCTCTTCGAGAACTACGGCTTGTTGTGTTTTGGACTACGTAATCGCTGTGCTGGTTGGGTTGCTTTTTTTTTTTTTTTTTTTTTGTGCAAAAAAGAGGGAAAAAAGTTTGAAATGTAAAATTGAAAATTTCCTTCAGAAAAACAAGTTCCCTCGGTTCAAGTTGCCACTGATGCGTCATCTAGAGAGTGGTGGAAGCGCGCGCGCAACACAGCGGACGTCGGCGAAGCTGGAGGGTTCTAGTGATGCTGGTTGGTGGTTGTATTGCTGCTTGGTTCGCTCTCTAACGTTGAATTTTATTTTCAAATTCCGATTTTGTTTGTCGTTGCTGGCTATTGAGTTGAGTGGCATGGCATGGCAGTGCCCATTGGCGAGAGAGAACAAGAATTTAGTGGGTTATGTACCCAGGCAGACTTGAAAAGAGGAAAGTTAAGACTTTTTGTTTGCTATGGTGGGTTTTTTTCTTTATTTTCGCTGCGATTGGGTGTCCCACTTTGAGCTGGAGAGAGACCAGTTTTTTGTGTTGCCGATATGTAGGCTGGGCACTGGATATGTTAGATGGACGAAGAAGTAAGAGTTTTTCGACTTGAATTCCTATTAATAGATGGAAACTTGAATTGGGGTTTCAATGTAGTCCAGAATTGGATTTTGTTTCTCTGGCGATCCTGGTGCTTTCAAAATTGTGGAGGTCATTGTTTAGCAGTCGCAGGAGTAGGTGTGTTGTATCGAGTCGCCGTCTTCTAAATGACAATTCCACAGTTTGAACACTAAGGTCGTTCTTTCATAATCTTATGATATGTCTAATTAGCCGCACTTGTATGAATGACTTCCTTCAACTATTCATTGGTTAGCTGGCCGAAATCCACCGGGAAACCCCTGGTTAGTTGAGGAAATGCGTTCATGCAAGTGCTCCTAAGTGGTGCTTATTAGACAGATCATGGATTTGGTGAGTAGGTTATGCCAAGAATGTAAGAACCTTAAGGTGCAACCAACTCTACCAATAATTGGCCAACTTCCAGCTGCTCATCTTGCTGTGTTTAGTCGCTCGTTTTCATTTGTGGGTGTGGACTATAACGCAGGAAGTGAAAAGGTGGAGATTCGTACATGCATGTCGAATCACCAAAGCTGTATAGACCCACCACACTCTCTTATGGCCGCCTGATGATTTCCTGCACTAAGAAATTTCATAGCCAGACGGGGTTACAAAAATACAAATTTTTGGAGCAACAGGCTCGTTAGTACCCAGGGCCTTGCTTTCTCATAACCATTCATGTGTGCGTGTGTACTTCTTGCACGATGGCGGGATTTCCTTATTTATGCCGACTACGAACGGCGAAGTTGAGATAAGCTATTCTTGACAATTGATACTACTCGGATGATTTGTCAGATCGCCACGAAGGGAGGGCCAGTGAACAATAATAAAGGGTGATAAATTTCGAGGTTCCCTACTTTTTTAAAGAAAAAAACACAGAAAATTCAAATTTAATGGAGCATGGTTATTATCATTTGAAAGAACATTCTTTGGCATTTATTTTTTGAAGATTATGTCTATCAAATGTTGGCCGTTGCTACGTCGCAGATGGTCCATCCGTTGAGTCCAATTTTCGATCACTCGTTCGAGCATTTCGACTGGTAACTGGCGAATGACACGCGTGATGTTTTCCTCCAAGGCCTGAATCGAAGCGGGTTTGTCGGCATAAGCTTTTGACTTTACATATCCCCACAGGAAAAAGTCTAACGGTGTGATATCACACGATCTTGGTGCTGGGTCTCAAAATGGGTGATGGTGTTGCGAATAGTACGCTCAGTATGTCGATTATGTTGACCATAAGTTGAGCGAAGTGCACGAAACACATTCCTCACGGAACGTGAATTTTCATAATAAAGTTGAACAATTTGTAAACGTTGTTCACGCGTAAGTCTTTCCATTATGAAATGCCAAACAATACTAAACAAAAATAACATGACAGCATGACACGACTCACACGTGATCTGTCAAAAAAGGCTATTGAAAAAAGTATCTCTACTTGGATCACCCTATATTAGATGTTGCTACGGGTGGCAACCGAAACCCGACCTTCTGCGCGGCAGTTCATCGCACTAACCATCGCGCCACTGAGCCCGACGGGGCTAGCCATCTTAAATATTTTCTGTCAATGGGACATATTGGCTTTGGATGTGAACTCAGGAAAGTCTTTGGAAACATCAATTCACTTGTTTTTGTAAAAACTTTTATCAGCATTAATACTAAAAAGACATTCATCCCACCGGCATTTGCACGAAGGTTTTATACAAGGCAATGCCTACCAGTTACCGATGAACTGCTTCAAAGTATGCTATTGGAAACTGAAAATACGATGAACTCTTGCTCCCTTACCTAAATTCCGCTTCAAGATGAAACACGCCGTTTCGTAGAAATTCCCAAGAAATGCTTTTCTACTGTATGTCGAGCTTTACAGTTCCCGATTGTACGGTAGGGCTGTCGATGTTTTTCATTTCGCGAATTTCCGGTGGAGAAGGCAGACGACGACGTTGTTACCTAAGGCGTTTTTTGTTCAATTGCTGATTCTTTCTACGTTTACTCCTATTGTCCCGAGAGTAGAGAAATATACTCTACATCATCCCCATGAGCAGGGCCTGTCTCAACGGTAGTGGATTCAACTGGTTACGGTTGACCGGTTCTGGTCAAGATCCACTGTAGAGGCTACGTAAACATCGCCAGCTTATCCGCAAGGAATTGCTTTTTTCGGTTTCTAGCTGAGTTTTCTTTGACTCATTCGGCGGTTCTAGACAGAGCGCTCGTGAGGCCTGAGTGTTTACTGAATGGCCAATTCTATTGCCTTTCCCACTATCTTATCCACAGGGGATTTCTCCATTTGTATTGACGCAGATCTTGGTCTGCCCCGTTAGAGCTTAATGGCGCAGAGCAGAGCTCTTATTCTTCAAGTCCTCCAATGGTTCCACCCTCTGAGTTACACTGCAAAGTCGCACAAAATTTGTCGCTCGCCATTGACTTCGCAGCGATCGCTCGGAAATGAAGCTGTGATCATCATTTAAGAGTGCCTTCTCCATAAGTCTGATTACAGATTCATCCTCCACTTACGCAGAGAAGGATGTTCTTTCCTTCAGCCAGGTGGGTCTGGTCTTATCCCGGCGTTTCCCTTAGGCAGATGGATCTGGTTTTCTTATCGTTTTTTTTATTTGCCTCTGTCTTATCATTACCAGGTGTACTCCTTGGTGTTGTTACATCAACAGCAGTCATGAATGTGGCAATCGCTAAATATTTGACTGGGTTGTATTTAAACGAATGCTCCACAGTTGCCTACCAAGAACGCCAAGTCGTGAACACTCTGCAACGGATTTTAAGAAAACCAGTCTCAATTTAGCCATTTTGGGTTCAAAGCCTGTTTTAAAGACTGTTGTCCACAACCAATTGTAATTGTATGTAAACGGCCTTTTCCATGATTTCATTGTTTAAAGATGCGGGTCTATACAATGTACTGCGCAGTATTTCAGTGCCACTCCCTGTTCAGCTTAAACCCACCACCATACTCATTGATCATTTATTTGTAACCCTTCAATTTGCGGATGCATCACAGCTCCAATTTGATTAATAGCGGTTCTTAACGAATGTGGATTCCAGAAAGCATGAGTGTGTTTATATAGACAAAATATGGATGGTGGTGGTAAATATTTATCTACTGCCATCCATCAGTCTTAAAACGTAAAATGCCAGGGTTATGAACCTGGCCAGACATAATGAACTTGTGTCCACGGTAGACCTTTAAATGTGAGGAATTGTATTTAGTGTAAAACCAGGTCGTAGTTTGATTCAGTACAAGCACCCAAACCATCGATTCCAAGGCACCGACCCACGTATCAGTTAGCGTCATATCACATGGATAGGTATCGATAGGAAATTATTTATATAGTACGCAAAGGGTACACCACCCCGGATTGTATGTGTTTGTTAACATTTCTGTTCCCCCGACCCTCCCTGTATCTACTTTCGTGTTGGTGCTCAGAGTGAAACACTTGAACTATAATTTGCATTAGAAGGCGCAACCGATTTATGGCGTTTTCCATTGGTAATACTGAACGCATTCTGCTCACCAATGAAACAACAAAATTGCGTCTGAACAATTCAGAAAGTGTATTCCTGAGATGAAACACAACAATATGCCATGACCATGAATACACTTTCCGAACTGTCTTTGTCATGTAGGATTCTGAAAATAATTGCGGAAGTAAATTCCTCTAGAATTGTCAGAAAAGTACTTTTCGATTTAGTTGATAGTTCTACTATCGAGAATAACTACTACAGAATAACTGTGGAATGTATTTACTGGGCTAGGAACCTCACTAGAGAATCAAGATAAAGCAGACGTTAGTTGGTTGAGTACTGTTTTTACAGGCGCCACTTAAGGCGAGGTCTTTTTCTACTGCGTCCAACTTCTGTCTGGGAATCGAACTTCTTCTGGTGTCCATTCGTTCTAAATGTCCTAGCGATCGTCCAATGCGGTGTTTTTTCAGCAGGTCTATGTCGCTGTTAAGTTCGTATAGTTCGCTTTAGAATCCATATCCCGTCTACGCAAACAGGATTCAAGAATTTTAAAGAATTGACCAAAGATTTCTTCATTCGTGTGTCTTTTTGTGTTTCCAAGTGTTAATCTTCGTCGCATCTCCACTTATGTGTCATTCGTGGGGACGAAGTTAACTCCGAGGCAGATGACAACCTTTGGTACCTCAAAAGTTGTCACTATGGGCAATAACCTCCCCTCCAGGCGGTTGTGAAATTCCGCTTGGATGTGGCCTTCAGTCTGATCAGTAGAGGCGTGTGTATATTAAGGCTCATGTTGCAAAACTTTGCTCTTATGCGGATTATAGCCAAGCGATTACTAACCGGCTTTAAGTCGATTACTCTTGACCTATGTTGGCTAGCTATATCGAATCCGACTCCTAATATGTGAAGCATTAAGTAGCAGCTGTAATAAATGTCGCATGTTTCCAACCCAACGCATTCCCTTACCTGCACCCCTGTGCATACTCGCAAGTAGTTGTCCGTGGTCGTTCCGTGCCTGGTTGGTATTTGAGCGGATTCGTTATACGAGACTGTGGTCTATCTCATAATCGGATATTTTTTAAGTGGTAAGAAAGTTACCCTAACGGCACCACCCACAACCTGGAGGTTCAGCTCAAATTTATTAAATACGTCTAGGACATGGCGCTTAGTATCCACTCAACATCTCTCCGTCAACATCTCTTTTTAAGTCGCCCGACTTGAGATTACAAATGACCTGTTGTCTGAATATGTCAAACCGGTACGTGGTTCACTTTGTCTTTATGTCTATCCTAACTTGGATTGTAGACGCCGCCGTTAAGTCCCACCCAAGCTCGTGGTGGGTGCCCAGCGGTCGCCTCGAGGAGTCTAAGAGTTGAAGTTGGAAGGTTTCAGCAAGCTGAAAGTTCAAGTAGTTTCTTATAATGCCATTGTAAAGACGTCACATTACATTGCGTCGCCTTGCCTTAATGCTTTTTTGGTATCGAATGTTTCAATGTCTTCATCAACTTTCTGCCAACCAGACATGGCTCTGCGTAGTTAGCGTCTATAAATGCAGTCCTATGCGGTTTTGAAATCGATGAATAGGTAGGTAGTGGTTATTGATTTTGACTTCTTAGGGTTTTTCCAGGATCTGCCGAAGTTTGAAGATTTGATCAGTTGTAGACTTACCTGGACTTTAAACTCACTGATACGAGCTAATCAGGTTGTTGGTAAACAGTTTCAGGCGTTCTCATAGGCAAATAGGAACATGTAGGCGATATTGGGAAGACTTATGCCCCTGTAGTTGGCACAGTTCAGGGGGTCTAGTTTCTGTGGATTGGGCAAACAATGTCAAGGTTCCATTCTTCAGATCAAATTTAGGCTATGAGTTGGTGAACGTTACTTACCAAATCATCTTCACCTGCTCTATAAAGCTCTTTTCCGGGAGACTTGTTAAACTAACGTTGAGGAGCGTGAGGACATATGTGGCTAATGTTGTGAAATTAGGCCTTAATGTGGATTGTTACAATTCATTCGCTTATGTCTTGGAAATATAAGACTTCTTGCCAGGCACTCATAACAAATCCACATCCGAATAGTCGCTGTTTCTGCTCACTATAACACGGTCCGTTGTAGATGTCACGATATTCTTGTTTTTGACCGTCCCATCCCATCGTATTTCATGGATGGCAGTAGTTTCTAATTTGTAGTAACTTAGGGCTTCCGATAGTAGTTCGGCTGCTCCTCTCCTGTTTAATGTTCTCACATTGCCTATACGAACATCGCTTAGCATGGTCGTCGACAGTAGAATCAGTCCTTTCCAATGCTCTTAGTTGCCTCGTAACAATCATTTTTTATACTTAATTGGGCAATTCCCAACCTGGAGAGTCAAGCCTACCTGACGACAGCAGGCCGGATAATCCGTGCCAGTCATACTGACCAGGCTGTTTGCAGTGTTGCTGTTTTTCGTCTTGTTATCAGCACTCGTACTTATAAGTTTAGCAATCCGGTTGGATGAGACCAGTATCCGATGGTTATCACTTGGAAGTATAATAAGCACAACTGATGTGTAGCCAAGGTTAAACCGACGGGTCATCGTCAAGTTAACGCTTATCAGAGTTTTCACTAGTTCTAACGGTTGATTTTTTAAGATTTAGGTTTTTCAGGTTAGCAGCAATGGTTAGAAATGCCGTCCAAACGTCATCTGTCAGAGAGAAACTTTGTCAGTATTCTCTGCCATTTAAGCATGGAAAGACTTACAAATGAACAACGATTGCAAATTACTGAAATTTATTGTCAAAATGCTTGCTCTTTGAAAAATGTGCATCGTTTGTTACGACCATATAATGGTCGTCACAATTGACCGGTTGAATTAACAATTCGTGCTGTTATCACCAATTTTACTTCGTTGGACCATCGACTTGCATGCGTACAGGAGAACATTGCAGTCGTAGCGTCCAATGTTAATGAAGATCGTGAAATGTCAATTCGTCGCCGTTCTCAGAAATTGGTCATGTGTTATTCAACCACAATGAAAATTTTACGTTTCGAATTGGATTTGAAAGCCCATAAAATTCAACTTATGCAAGAATTGAAGCCGAATGAACTACCACAACGTCCAACTTTTGGTTAATGGGCCTTAGGACAGCTCTATGCAAATCCGCTGTTTTATCGAAAAATTGTGTTCAGCGATGAGGCTCATTTCTGACTCAACTGATACGTAAACAAGCTAAACTGTCGCATCTGTAGTGATGAACAGCCACATGCAATACAAGAATTACCGATGCATCCCGAAAAATGGACAGTTTGGTGTGGTTTATGGGCTGGTGGCATCATCGGTCCATTTTTCTTCAAAGACGACCGTGAGCCATGATACGCGACTTTTTTTTTGCCCCAGTTGGCTGAGTTGAACTTGGTTGACATGTGGTTTTCATCAAGACCGTGCCACATGCCGCACAGTTAGTGAAACAATAGAAATGTTGAAGGATGAATTTGGTGAGCAGCTTATCTCTAGAAATGGCTCTGTGGGTTGGCCGCCAAGATCATCCGATTTAAAGCCTCTTGGTTATTTCTGGCAGGGTTATGTAAAGTCGTCAGTCTTCGTGGACAAGCCGAACACAATTGAAGCCTTACAGGATAACATATCACGCGTAATTCGTGGAATACAGGCCGAAAATGCTTCAAAAAAGATGCGAAATTGGACCTTTTGAAACGGGGCCGCGAACAACATTTACATGAAGTTGCCTTTAAAACTTAAATGGCAAAGGCCTATTTATCGATTACAATACAAATTTTGATTATTTTAATGCAAATTTGAGTATTTTGACCCGTTACATCGATCTTACGATCTTCTATTGATCCTGCAGAGAGGTGCTATCATCGACGTTTTTTCGATTTTTATTACGATGCTCAACCATTAAAATTTTTTGGTTGTTTCCTACCGTGCTCCTCTACCCAAGTTTGACGACTTACAGTCCTATGATATCAGCACACGAATTAGTCACATGATGATTTAAATCTGCATACGTAATAGGAATCTTGTCCCTACCTTCATCTGCTGCTTGCTATATCGTAATGGATATGTACGTCAATACTTTTCGCAACGTCAACTGTTGTACGAGCTGCTTCTCATAGTACTTGTGTAAAGGCACGTGTTTACAGTACCCCATCGTTTTTACAAAGTCTCATCCTCATATTAATCAAATCACACAGAGCCAACCAGCGTCACCTCTCAAATTCTATGGAATTATTTCCATTTTTAGCAACTGTTTAGAATACCAACTTGAGAACTGGTTTCTCAAGCCTCGTCTACCCCTCGAGTTATTCGACTTGACCAACAACAAGCTGATTCTAATGAATTGAGAACGGCAGCCAGTCGTAGATTTCGTTTCGCTATGAATAAATTAGATACTCACTAACCATAGCCACCTTAAATGGTAATTTCTCGAGATGCGCAGTTGACTTAAGCTAAGTGCTGACTACTGACAATCTCTTAGTGGAAGAACAAAAGTGAAAGCAATTCGTTTGGACAAATTGCACTTGCACTTCACTTTTACCCCAAAAAAAAAAGCCGTCACACTGGTCATTGTCAAGTCAAGTCAAGTATAAGTGCTGTATGGCATTCGCCTTTGTCAACTTTGGCCTTAGCAGTGCTTAACTAAATAACTTTTTTCTTAGCGCAACTCGTTCTCTCACATTGAAAGAGACAGTGATTTGTAAACGACGACTGCGGGAAAGTTGTCTGCACAATTACAGATTTATTGACTACAATTAAATCTTTCTTTCTCGCGTACAAATAAATCGACAGCGTAGAGTCGTCATTGCGCGCCGTCATCAGTGTGCGTTTGAGTAATTTGTCGGCACATAATGATACCATGTTCAGCTACAATAGATGACGACATAAAAAGATACAGATACAGTCGATGCAAACAGCACAAAGCTCTAAACGAAGAGAAAGGTTTTCCTGTCCTCGCGACAGGTGGTTTTTTCGTTCTCTCACGCACATGAATCTTTATCGCGTTGCGCAAATGTTGTCATCGTCATCGTGATGAAGATCTTGATCTTGTTCTTGAAGGCTTCCTCCCCGTGGCAGTGAGTACATTGTGCGCGCGGCGCCGATTCACAGAAAACCTATTTGCCACACTCTCTTCGGCGGACAATCTCTCATTGGAATTCAATTACATTAAATTAATTAGGAGACTTAAAACGAAAACACAAATATTTCCGCGATAAGATAGCACATCTCGTCGCACGACAACAACAAACGCTTAAATGCGAATAACATGAACATGAACGAAAAAAGCGAAATTCTTTCGAAATGGAAAAACGTGTCCGATTTCAGTTTTCCCGCAAAAATGTTGCGATAATAAGTTGCAGCAGTGGCAGCAATAGAAACGGCAACGGCGGCACCAACGATGCACATGTTTATTTTTCAGATACAGATATAGATTGGTAGATACCGCGAATGATGATAATTAAAGCGGTGCGGAAGTGCAGCTGCATTTGGCATGGTTTGGCCTGTTGTTGCGGCGTTGCGAACACATCGAAACATTCGATATGTAAATGCCTGATTGTGGTACTGTATCGAATTGCACGATTGTGTATACAACTCAAGTGGAGAATGTGCAGATTGAGAAGCTTATTTGGAATGTTTATTCAAATGACGCAGCTATTTCAGCATCTAAATGCTTCTCGATAACTCCTCCGAAAGCCACTTGAAAATTGTCATCAAGCAGTGGCTTGGAACCCACTGACCCCGACAAAAATAAACTAGCCCTTGTAACTAGAAAAGACAAATGTTCGCAGATCATCATGCGTATATCCAGATTTCTGCGAAAGGAAAAAAAAAAATAGCTACAGGGTGCACCATTTTGTATTTCGGTATGTAAACATTGAAAAATTTCGACATTCATCAACCGTGTAGAGTTGTTTTTTAATCGTCAATTCAATAAAATTTTAGCTATGAATGGATTCACACCTACATTGAAAATATTCGTTCTGCTTGCTTGACTTACGTCCGTATCGTCAAAAATTATAAAAATATCGTGAACAGCAAGCACCGTCTGCAACACTTTTATAGTCGTTTGGTGTAGCACGGTGCAGTGGAAGATCGTCGAATTGCCGTGCATCAACGCAAAAATTGGAAAAAAAAAAAACGTGTTTGACAATGACAATGAACTGGTTGAAGCGGCAAGAGAGAGAGGGAGAGAACCCACGTGTGTCAAATGTGTCAGGGACCAGATTCAAGAAGACAATTGTTTGATAGGCAACGTGTAATTTGTATTGATGTGTACCCAGGGCCAAGCTTTCTCACAACCATTCATGTGTGCGTGCGTACTTCTTGCACGATGGTGGGACCTCCTATTTTATGCCAACTCCGAATGGCAGATCATCTTACTAACCATCGCACCACTGAGCCACTGATGTGCAAACACACAATATAACGGGTGATCCAAGTAGAGATACTTTTTTCAATAGCCTTTTGTGACAGATCACGTGTGAGTCGTGTCATGCTGTCATGTTATTTTGTTTAGTATTGTTTGGCATTTCATACTGGAAAGACTTACGCGTGAACAACGTTTACAAATTGTTCAACTTTATTATGAAAATTCACGTTCTGTGAGGAATGTGTTTCGTGCACTTCGCTCAACTTATGGTCAACACAATCGGCATACTGAGCGTACTATTCGCAACACCATCACCCATTTTGAGACCCAGCATTCATTATTGGATAATATTCGACCGAATAGACCACGTCCAGCACGCTGTGAAGAAAATATAGCGGCCGTAGCTGAGAGTGTACACGAAGACCGTAGAGAGTCGATTCGGCGCCGTTCGCAGCAACTCGGACTGATGTATGGAACGACTTGGCGCATTTTACGTCAAGATCTTAAATTGAAAGCGTACAAAATACAGCTTCTGCAACAACTGAAGCCGCTCGACCTTCACAAACGACATCGCTTCGCTCTATGGGCGCTTGAAAAGTTCCAAGAAGATCCGACGTTTTCGAGGCAAATTTTGTTTAGCGATGAGGCCCATTTCTGGCTCAATGGGTATGTAAACAAACAAAATTGCCGCATTTGGGACGAAGAGCAACCTGAAGTGATTGAATAACTGCCACTTCATCCAGAAAAAACAACGGTTTGGTGTGGTTTGTGGGCCGGTGGAATCATCGGTCAATATTTCTTTAAAATTTATGCCGGTGCGAACGTAACCGTCAACGGCGACCGTTATCGTGCCATGATAACCGACTATTTGATTCCTGAAATTGAAGCTCGTGATCTCGGCGACATTTGGTTTCAGCAAGACGGCGCCACTTCCCACACATCGCATCAATCAATGGACTTATTGAGAGAACATTTCGGTGAGGACATAATTTCACGTTTTGGGCCGGTCGATTGGCCACCAAGATCGTGTGATATCACACCGTTAGACTTTTTCCTGTGGGGATATGTAAAGTCAAAAGCTTATGCCGACAAACCCGCTTCGATTCAGGCCTTGGAGGAAAACATCACGCGTGTCATTCGCCAGTTACCAGTCGAAATGCTCGAACGAGTGATCGAAAATTGGACTCAACGGATGGACCATCTGCGACGTAGCAAAGGCCAACATTTGATAGACATAATCTTCAAAAAATAAATGCCAAAGAATGTTCTTTCAAATGATAATAAACATTCTCCATTAAATTTGAATTTTCTGTGTTTTTTTCATTAAAAAAGTAGGGAACCTCAAAATGGATCACCCTTTAGAATTTAGCAAGTCTCCTACACTTTTCTACCACAATCGTTTTAAAAGACGCGGAATGACTTACCGTCATTTCGGCGTCAATGGAATCATCTTGCATCGCATTAAGCTGGTTGATTTTCCTTTTTTTATACCCTATCCCATAGGGGTGTATAAGTTTTGATACATAGTATGTGACATAGAGAAAGTAAATGGATCGACTCAGAATCGTTAGCTGAATCGATTAAGCCATGCCATGTCTGCCCGTCCGTCCGTCTGTAGGTCACCGGTTTTTGGGCCTTAAATTTTGAGCTAGGATAATGAAATTTGATACTTGTACGCGTTGTTCGAACAAGTGTAAAAATTTTCAAAATCCGCTAACTGCAACGTTATTTTTGGCCAAACGGTAGGGAATTTTGAAAAAGTGACTGAACAACATATGCAGTTAATGCCAATACATATCTATATTTTGTCCATAAAAAGTTTTTTTTTTTGCCACGCCCATTTTTTGACGGAGTTTTCGGCAAAATTTTAAAATATTTGAAAAAACCGTTTGATGCAAAATCATTGGGTTTAATAAAGCAAATATTTCGCCCACGCCCACTTTTTGGAGGCGTTTTCCTACAAAAACCATTTGTATACCCTACGCCATGCTATATGCAGGAGAAAAACGTTGTTTTTCGTCGAACCATACAAGATTTTGATAAACTGTCTGAACAATATGTTGCGAAAATGTCAATTTTAATATTTCTTTGTCATAAAACCCATATTTTAGGGATATTATTTTGAGGGGAATGGAAGGGCCTTCTCATACGTTTCCTTATAAACTGCAATTTACTCAAAGAATATAGCCGTCATAACGTCCACGCCGCTTGTTGGCCACTCAGTCGCTTCAGACACTCTCACACTCTCTGATGCCTTTACAAGCTAAATTGCCGCATTTTGGGAACGGAAAATCCACACGAGACTCATTGAACACCATTGTATGACCAAAAAGTGAATTTTTGGGTCGACTTTTTCCCCAAAACCATCATTGTTCCGTTGTTATTCAGAGAAGAAATTGTTCACCTGAACATAACTTTGGGCATCTGTCAACCTCGCCTCCGCTGGACCACTTCATACGGTCCAATTAAATTTTTTTACCGCATAATAGCTCCATGTTGGAATAAAAATTATTCACAATCAATGGCTTCGATGTTTTGAAAGAAAACAAAATTTATCGTTGATCATGGCCTATAGACTGTGATGTCTCGGGAGGATTGCTGTTTTCTCAGCATACTTGCTAAGCCAAAAATGGGCTGCACATCAATATTGCGATAAAAAAAAGCTGATCATCTTTTTCGGGGCCTGCATGGCTTCAATTCTTGCCCCAACTGGATCTTATATGTATGAAGACCAAAATATTTTCGCAAAATGTTCCATGTGGTGGATGGGTAGGGTAAAGGTGCAATTGTGCGCGATGGTGATAAATTTGGGTCTGCGGACTCACTCGCATCTACAGTTGCGATTGTGGTTTCTGTTCGGAGAGATCTTGCAAGTAACGTTAGCTTAAGGTCATGTAGAGTCGTTCCGTAATAGATAGATACACACCCAACAGTCCTGTTACGGAAAGACTCTACACGACCTTAAGCTAACGTTATTTGCAAGATCTCTCCGAACAGAAACCACTATCGCGACTGTTGATGAATGTTCATGAATGGCATGTTGAACGCTCATAGTGTTCAAGGCTGAACGTAATTTTCTCTGAATTTCAGGATAGAGCCACAAGTAGAAGTAACTTCGACAGTTAAATTTTCACGATGACAGTTAATTCTATCGGATGATTAACGCATTACAAAAATCACGCATTACAAAAATCACCATCGTAACTCGGCGAACTTTTAAATATCTTCCAGATTATTCTTTGTATCATACATAAAAATATCGATGGGTAGCGCAAGATTGCCATCTCTATGACCGACATAAAGAAATTTGGTCAACGAAGCTGATGTCGAGTTGTCCAAATCGCCGGCGAGTGCAATCATTCACAACCCATGGGATTACAAGTTTCCCAAATGCCTCCTTAACAGGCAAGGCGATATAATCGATAGCAGGTACACATAAAACACTTTATCGTACCAAGCTCCAAGATCCGTGACGATTTATAGCGCTTGAATAAAAACCGTGCCCATCGTGGTATGCATTACCACTTGGGCTATATAGAATATTTTTGTATCTACGTTCGTACCACAGGGACTGGCTCAGTGGCGCGATGGTTCGTGCGACGAACTGCCGTGCAGAAGGTCAGGGTTCGATTCCTAGCCGTAGCTGGCCCTCCTCTCGTGATATTTGAAAAACCATCCGAGTAGTATCAATTGTCAAGAATAGCTTATCTCAACTTCGCCGTTCGGAGTCGGCATAAATAAGGAAATCCGGCCATCGTGCAAGAAGTACACACGCACACATGAATGATTGTGAGAAAGCTCGGCCCTGGGTACTAAAGAGCCTGTTGCACCAAAAATAAATATTTTTTTCGTAGCACAGGAGTCTTCGTTATGTATGGCGAATTTTTCAGTTTTTTTAAGAAAAAAAAAAACTAAAACTAAAATCTGAATTCCAGTTCGCACCACTTTTTTGGTCTTATGCTGTCATATTTCCTCAAAAGTACGTCGAATGTTGGATTCTAAGTGATCAATCGCTGCTGGTTTATCAACATAGTCCAGAGATTTCACGTACCCCCACAAAAAGTAGTTCAAGAGTGCCAAATCACATGAACGAGGTGGCCACTTCACAGGTCCATTTCTTGAGATGATTCACTCCATGGTTTCACGCGCTTTATGGCATGGTACGCCGTATTGTTGGAATCATTCCTACCCCAAACAATTTCCAATAACATGAGGGAAAAAAAAATCACGAATCATTTGCCTGTAGTGTTCGCCATTTAGGGTTATTTCGGCACCAGTTTCAGATTTTAAGACAAATGGGC
The DNA here is from genome assembly GCA_949824845.1 of Rhingia rostrata. Taxonomy (NCBI): domain Eukaryota; kingdom Metazoa; phylum Arthropoda; class Insecta; order Diptera; family Syrphidae; genus Rhingia; species Rhingia rostrata. The sequence continues at coordinate 166,402,821 of OX463755.1, read as the reverse complement.
CGTTGACGCCTTTGCCATTTAATTGAGTCTCAAGAGTCTCATGAGAATTATGCTCACTCCAAAATCGAAAATTCTGCTTGTTTGCATACCCGCCAAGCCAGAAATGAGCTTCATCGTTGAAAATGATTTGACGATAACAAAGGCTGCGATGGCTTCTTCTGTACACACAGTACGGGGCCGACTTTGATGAATATTAGCAGAAAGAGTAAATGTGGTCATGAATCGATCCATATTGCTTATTAGAGTATAGAACTACATACAGTGCGCATCTCATACAACGAACATTTTCTATGTGGGGTACAGATTGATACTCCAGTGTTCACATTGCTACCCCAGCATCATACAATAGCATAGCCGACGCATACGATCGATGAAAATTCCCCTTCGCACTTAACGCCCGCGTCTAAAACGGCTTTAAATTTTTTAGCTGTGATGAGTACTCTATACATACTCTTTGATTATGCCAACCGTAAACATGTCTATGCTCTATGGTTTGGCAAACAGAGCGGTTTGCAAACGTTGTTCTGGTGTTAGTCTTTTCATGGTAATTTTCCAAAACATACTGAAAACAAGTCAAACACACTTCGTTAGTAGTTATTTGACAGTTATTCCCATCGGATGTTCTATACCTCTAAACAAAAACATCCTATGTTTGTCATTCTTTGTCAATTCAGGGATTTCGTGCTGCTAGGCCAAAGAAACCCATCACTTCAGTTTTGGTGTGGCCGATCTCATGGCTTTTTGGAAACACAGGGCGAAATTGCTGTTCGACATTTAACGTTGTCATGGTACTGTCGCGAAGATGAATTGTTTTCGTCGGAGTTTCTGAACTTGATGATCATACTTTCTTACTTAAGTGCCGCTACAGTCCGGAATGAACCTGGGCCTCAATCAGTATGCCTCTCCAATTAGCCCGGTCCATAGCTAACTGCCTCCAGTTGCACACTCTAAGTTGGCTGAGGTCGGTTTATACAAGGTGGCGCAAAAGTAATCCTCCTATCAGAAAATGCTATAAACTTTGCGATTGGCCCCTAATGTCAGTTCTGTTTTGACATTTGTGTAGTAAACACATGCGAAATACACGTTAAAAAACAATGTTACGCTACACTGCTCCAGAACGCGGAATATTGGTGACCAGACGTGCCACGCAAATGGGGATCAGTCGACGGTCTTTACAGCGAATTTTGGTACAAGATTTGAAGATGTTTCCATACAAAATCCAGACCGTGCATCAGCTGTTAGCTCTTGACCGCCAATCGCGTCTGACATACGCTCAAGCCATCCTTAATCACCACCAAGAGGAAGATGATTTTTCATCAAAAATAATCATGAGTGATGAGGCCCATTTCCATCTTAGCGGGTACATAAATAAGCAAAATTTACGCTTCTGGGGCACTGAAAATCCGCGTGTAACCCACGAAGAGTCATTACACCCGCTCAAAGTCACTGTATGGTGTGCTGTTTTCGCTGGAGGAGTCATCGGACCTTTTTTTCTTCGAAGACGTCGCGGGCCAAACGGTTACTGTGAATGGTGAGCGCTACAGAGCAATGATCAACGAGTTCTTTTTGCCGCAACTTGATGACTTGGGATTGGAAAACATGTGGTTCCAACAGGGCGGTGCAACGGCACACACTGCAAGTGCCACAACCGATATGCTGAAGGATGCATTTCCCGGGCGCCTAATCTCCCGTTTTGACGATTTGCACTGGCCAGCAAGATCGCCTGATTTGACCGCTCCAGACTTCTTTTTGTGGGGCTTTTTGAAGTCGAGGGTTTATGTCAACAAGCCTCAGACTCTTGCAGTTCTTAAAGACAATATCCGTCAAGAATGTGAGGACCTATCGCCGGAAGTTTTGGCCAAAGTTATGGAAAATGCCATAAAAAGGGCTCAAATGACAATCAACTGTGGCCAAATAAAAATAATCCCCATAAGAATCAAAGTTTTTCTTTTTTTTTAAATTATAGCCAAAAAATATCGGAAGGTTATTTTTGCGCCACCTTGTACTTGTGCGCGCCACTTAAGGCGAGGTCTTCCTCTACTGCATCCGACGGACGTCTGGCTTAGAATCGAAGACTCTGCGAGCCGGAGTTCGCACTTGTTTTAAATATCCTAGCCATCTTAAACGCCCAATGCGGAGTTTTTTGATCAGGGGCATGTCGCTGTACAGCTCGTATATTTATTGGTTATATAGCCTTCGTCTCCATACCCCGTCAACGCGTCAACGGAACCAAAGATTTTTCGAAGAAATTTCCTCTCAAATCGACCAAGGATTTCTTCATCCAATTTTGAAACGGTCCATGCTTCAGCGCGCGCAGTAGAGCAGGACTGTGATGATCAGGGTCTTATATAGGATCTCCTTATTAGTTCGAGTGAGGGCCTTACTACTAAATTGCCTTCTTAACCCGAAGAAACAGCGGTTGGCAAGAGTAATACTTCGTTTAATTTCTGACGAGATGTGGTTGCTAGAGTTGATAGCGGAGCCGAGTTATATCTATCAACGCTGACGTTCTGTCCAATTCGTCGATGTTGTGTGTCCTTGTCTTCGTTTGTCTTCGATCGCACGCTTTTCTTGCTCTTTTTTCATCTTTCTGAAAAGCCGATGTTCTTCCCTTCTTCTCTGACTCTATAGGCAGAGAGAAGAAGGGAATGGCAGCTCTCGTCTTCACTTGCAGCTGGTAGGCCTCGTTCTTGGCTGCATTCCTCATCAAAACAGGGGTTTCTTGTTATCGGGCGCGAGAAACCTTGCACATCCGTTGCGGCTGATCTACTGGCTTGTTGGATCGTTGGCAATGTTCTTCGACATTCGATTCTAGCGGTATGGTGTCAATCGAGAAGTTAAGGGATACGCGTTACGCGAAGGTCTTGCGATTGCAGTCTTTCGACATAAATTTTTTGTCACAGTATTTCTGGATTGTTGTGGCGTGGGGAATATCCGCATTCTTACCTTGGCTGCAACAAGTCGATGTTAGCTCCTCGGAATGTTTGGACATCCAAAATACTTGATGCGTGCCTTTTGTCTATCGCAATGTGATCAAATTGGTTGACAGTTCGTTGATCGTGAGACCGCCATCTCCAATTATGGATATCGAGGTGAGGAAACCGTGTCATGGCTATAGTGGCAATTCGTTCCGTAACGAAGTTATGATGATCATGGTCTCAAATATTTACGCATCTGAATTAGGCCTTGTTGTCCCTTCCGAATTGTCTAAGGATATATTTTCTTCAATGGTTTGTCATACCCTCAAGCCCTATGTCTAGTCAATAGCTTTTTTTTTTTTACTCATAACACACATTTGCGAATGTTTGCACAAAAATCTGAATGTGTACAATCATGAAAATTACATGGAACACTCTTATCATCACCTAATCGCGCACTTTCTTCCAAACCCCAAAATCGCAAACCTAAACAAAATGTCAAAGAAAAATGTTAATTCTCAAGACTCTGATGATGAGGTAATTCATAAACATGTTCAAAGTTTGCATGTACATGCCATAAGCAACGTTTGCAAGAATTGTAGTCCCACGCATTTCAGAAGACTCTTGTTGTGTTTACATTTCCCCAACACATGGCCATTTTACGAGTGGTGGAACTGATTTTATCATTGAAATTGCAATTTAGCTTGCTGCAAAACAGAAGCAATAAAAGCCTTTTTTTTGCACAATTTTGATGTTCAAAACACTCTGGAGATGCAAGATATTTCACAAACGTCACATAAGTTAAAGTGCTTCAACGACGCACGCATACGTGGTCTTGTTTATTTTTATTTCTTAATCTTGCGCTTTTTTTTTCAGATTAGATTATCAACAGGTTGTTAAATGCCAACACAACACTCGAAGCGATGAAGTAATCCAAAGTGTTTGCTATCAATGCGATTTGGGTTAAGTAAAAGTTAACCGACCAAGGCTGTTTGGTTATTGATTTTCGAATTTTAGAACCTGCATGGTCCATGCAGACTTGACCATGCAGGAAAGTGCATTTTATCATCCGAAAAACAAAAACAATTTTCAAAACTACGACTGCATTCTAGACCCGAGTACCATACTCTTAGCCATATTGCCATTTGTTTCCGAATATTGTTTCTCAAGTATAACGTTCTTTTATCTATTATTGAACAATACTTCACAAATGAGGTAATCATTGTTACCACATACCACACCAAAGCCGGAGTACGTGTGCGGATGAAGTGTTCGCCTTTTGATTTGAACGCTGATGTCATGTTTTGGTTCTAAAAATTTCGCTTGACACATCAGAAATCCACGAAAATAAATAAAAACTCGAGAAATGGAAAAGATTTTATATTATTGTCGAAGGTTTGATTTTGTTTTTACAAGCATTAGAGGTGGAATTGGAATATATTCCACTACCGCATCTATCAGAGTGGGTATGAGTAGCGTTTTAGCAAGCATATATGCTGTGTTTACATGCTTGGGAGAATGTTTATGTGTTAGAGTAGGGTGTTATTTGATTCTTTCATCATTCGCTTTTTCAGAGATACGACAAGGGCCCCTGCCAACATGCATTACCAGTCAAAACGTTCCCTTCCTTACTTGAAGTGAAGTTGATTTCGATTTTTCTCACGGCACATAGTTGAAGATCTTTCTCTACTGCGTCTACCATCTGGTTACGAATCAGAGAATCTCCGGGCTGGATTGTTTTTGTTCATTTTTACTCCAAACATCCTACTCATATCAAACGTCTACCGAATTGTTGTACGATCAGATTTATGTATCTCTATTGATTGAACCTTCGTTTTGAAGCCGGGGAAGACTTGCTCGAAACGTGTGTCCCTTCAGGTTCAGTGTTGTGATGTGGTCTACCCATTGACACGTTAAATAGTAATTGTTACAAGAACACCCAACAGCCTCTGAAAAGATTGTTTTTATTGTTGACGACCATCATAGGCTTAAAAAGGAGAACTATGTTCTTATATAACCTTGGAATAGCTTAAACCCTGCAACTCCGTAACAAGTAGCAGAAAAACTCAAAAAGTCGTATGCTTCGATGAAGCCATAGTGACTATTCAAGTGAAGACCAGCAAAAGTCTTCTATGCGCTTCTGATCCGACCGCGAAGTACGATAATATGACAGCTCTACACATGTTCCATGGGAGATGCCCAAGCGAAATTTTTTTTCAAGAGCTATGAGATAAAGGGCCCAGTGTCACCCCAGAATGTTGTGAAAAAGCATACCCACCGGTTGATTGTGTTGCATTGTTTACTTCACACTTGCTTACTTAAGTGGCGCTACAGTCCGGAATGGACCTGGGCCTCAACCAAAACGCCTCTCCAATCAACCCGGTTCTTAGCTAACTGCATCCAGTTGGTTTCGGTTGAGTTCGGTTTCTGCCTGTGTGTGCCACTAAATGCGAGGTCTTCCTCTACTACGTCTGACGTCTGGTTGGGAATCGAAGATTCTGGCGAGCCGGAGTATTGGTGCCCATTCGCTCTATATGTCTCGGCGTTCATAAACGTCCAATGTGGAGTTTTTTTTTTTTTTTGATAAAAGGGATATGTCCTGTACAGTTCGTATAGTTTTACTTGAATCTTCGCCTCCATTGTCCGCCAGCCCAAACATGACCAACGATTTTTCGAAGAATTTTTCTCTCAAATCCACCAAATCCCTGCTTCAGCGCCGTAAAGCAAGAATTTTTCTCTCAATACCACCAAGGATTTCTTCATTCGCTTTTGATACGGCCATGCTTCCGCGCCGTAGAGCAGGACCGGGATGATCAGGGTCTTATATAGGATCTCCTTACTAGTTCGAGTGAGGGCTTTACTACTGAATTGCCTTCTTAGCCCAAAGAAACAACGGTTGGTAAGATTAATTCTTCGTTAAATTTCTGACGAGATGTTGTCGGAGTTTATAGCTGATCCGAGGTAGACCAAGTTCCGTACTACCTCAATGATTTATCTGTCAATGGTGGCGTTCTGTCCAGTTTGTCCATGTTGTGTATCCTTTAGTGTTGATATCATATACTTAGTTTTACCCTGCTAGACCCATTTCTTCTGCTCCCTTCTCTATACTAGCAAACGTGGCTATGACATAACTTTGAGTCTGACCAATGATGCCAATATCGTCGGCGTATGTTAGTAGTTCCACCGATTTTTGGAAGATTGTGCCTCTGGTGTTGCCTCGGGAGTTTTGCCCAATCCTCCCAAGAAACAAATTGAAGAAGTCACATGACAGCGCATCTCCTTGCCTAAATCCTTTTTTGGTATCGAATGTGTCGGTGAGGTCGTTTCCGAACCTGATGGAGGAGTGATAATTCTCATCCTACACGAATGAAATCGATGAATAGTTGGTGGGTATCGATCAGGACTTCTTGGGTTTTTTTCACGATCTGCAAAACAAAGTTTGAAAATTCGATCGGTTGTGCAGTTTCCTGGCCTAAAACCACACTGATAAGGGCCGAACAGGTTGTTGGTAAACGGTTTCAGGCTTTTCACGTATTACGGCAGATAGGATCTCGTAGCCGATGTTGGGGAGACTTATGCCTCTGAAGCTCGCGCAGTTTTTTTGTAAATCGGGCAACCGATGCTGTGATTCCATTCTTCAGGCATACTTTCATCCGACTAGATGTGGCTTATGAGTTGTTGGATATAACTTACCAAGTTATCTCCGCCGGCTTTATAAAGCTTAGCGGGAAGGCCATTATTTCCGGCAGTCGTATTAAGCTCGAGCTTAGATATTGCTATCCTCACTTCATTCAGGTCGGGTGGTTTGCAGTTTTTGTTGTTGTTGTCAATGTTGAATGGTTCGTTCTGACTGACATCGGGATGTTGTTCGTCAACAGTTCGTTTAACAGTCGGCAGAAGTGGTTTTCCATATCCTCAGCATCGATTGTGTCTCAACTACGATATTTCCTTGTTCATCTCGACAGGATTCTGTTCGAGCCTTGTATCCTTTGCTTTGAAGTTTTACACTTTGATACACCTGGAGTAGCACCTCTCTATATCCTCGATCGCGCGTTTTCTTGCTCTTTTAGGTATACGCGTTCTGCGACATTCATTTCTTTTCAAAGTATTTCGCATTGCTTCAAGGTTTTGGTGTCGATGTTTTCCCCTCGGAATGTTTGGTATTCAGTCACCCAAATACTTGATGCGTATGCCTTGTCTATCGCAATTTGATCAATTGATGTGGAGAATGCTATGTCAGCTTAAGGATATGTAGGTGAGAAAACCGTGTGCTGGTTATATACGTCGATATTCGTCAAATGTCAAAGAATTTCGATAATGTTTCTTAAAATGAAATTCAGAACACGATTTTCATCCCAAAAGAGTATTTGGGTTTTCTATTTTAAGGGTTGATGGGGTATTAAACGCTTCGCAACACGGATTATTGTCTTTATTTATGTGTGTATGTTTTTTTTTTTTTATCTATTAAACGAATCATTCCTGAGTGAAGAAAACATACTTTTTCGCAATTTAATTGCTCAATCATTTCGTTGACATTAAGCCGATTCACTTGAGTACCATCGTCATGTTCCACGTATCATCCGGCCATCGTCCATGCAAAAAATTTAATTAAAAACATACACACACACATAAACGTAACGAAAGAAATACAAAAACAAAATGAGTAACGACAACAAGTGGTTACTGTTGACTCTTAATCAATGTTGATCCTCTCAATAAAGTTGATACCGTTCTTGGCTAAATTAATACAACGAACGCTTTTAGATTTAAACAGCCTTCGTTATTAGAGCTCGTCCCACCCCCCCAAAAATATTTCGCTGGCTTTGACTAAGAAAACAATTCAAATTGAATAGCAATTTCTTTTTAATTTTTATCTTATCTAGGAATAGTTTGTTCCAATTCGATGTGTGTGGGTAATAAATAGGCGCACGATAAAAGTGAAACCGACTACAGACATAAAACCAATTGCAATCACATGTAGAATAGGAATTTTTTGTTTTTTTTTGTTTAATGTTCGTAGTTCACGAGTTGGATAGTTAACTGATTAGGTGGATACGAATAACTGATGAACGTGTTGTTTCAAAATGTCTTTTCAATTCATCATAATTAGCTCAATTAAAAAAAATAAAAATAAAATATCTTCAAGGCGTTTTGGAAAATTTTATCAGATATGATGCGGGCTTCAAACATTTGGAAGTGTAAATTTTCTTTAGAAGTCAGTGATATCACTGAAGTTGTTGTAAAAATTAATTAGGTTGAAGTATCGATCGTTTTATCAACACGTGACGAAAATGTTCGTGTAGTCTGTATTCTGTAAGGTTGTTTATGTATCAATTTATCTACTAACTTTTGTAAAACGTTTACAGCTTTAAACATTTATGTGGGAATTGGAATAGATAACTCAGGCCAATTTTGTCAACATTTTGTCGATAATTTTAATGGGCCTACGGAGATGAAATGAGTTTAACTCTGGCATAAGACCGGTTTCATACCATACTTCAAGCGCACACGAGATGAATATACCGGCAGAGAGTTTGTGTACATTAAACCCTTTTTTTGGTGTTAGTATTTCTGTCGAAATTGACATTTGCCTCATTTGGAATCAAGCTTTTGGCAATTCGCAAGCTCTTAGGTTTGTGAAAGAGTATATGCAACATCATTGATGTTGTCTGTTCGGCTCACAAAACACGTGAGAGCGGAACGACCTAAAGAAATTTTCAGACCTAAAATGGTGAAAAATGTGTTTGTGTTGGTTTCCAACCTTGTTGAAAACTCGGTTGAAGAATTTCAACCATATTCTCTCCGTTTACATCAGTCCCTTCGCTCACAAAACCGGTTTCATATCAAAATGTTCACCACATGAGCGGAGGCCCAATGGCGACAAGTGTTTGTATTGTTACAAAAAAATGGACAATTGTTAACGCAATTCATAACTTCAGGACATCCATTCCCAGTCGATTTGATTGGGAGTCAGATTCAATTGAAACCAATAACTCGATTCACATCTATACGGTTGGGCATAAAACAGAATCTTGATTAGGTGGAGATGTTTTCTTCGTGATGCTTAATTTAAGCATATCCTTCGGATTTCCCGATCATTGTAGCGTTTTCACAAATCATGGCAATCAAAGAAGCCCTGTCCTGTCTGAAAAGTAATATCCACGAAGTATATTAACATCTTCAGCGACAGAAAAGCTGCAACCAAATCCCTTGCAGCCATCTCATTCATTTCAAAATCAGCCCACGAATGCCGACCATATCTTAACGAGATGGCCACGCATTTTACCATTCGCCTCTTTTGGGTACCGGACCACAGAGACATACCAGGGAATTGCAAGGTAGATGAACTTGCCAGACAAGCACTAGTAGGACGGGCTAAGTAGCGCGATGGTTAGTGCGATGAGCCCACCCGTAGCAACAACTAAATGATTTTTCAATGGCCATCCTTTGGTTATGATCTGACAAATTATCGGAGTAGTCTCAATTGTCAAAAGAGGCTTATCTCAAATTCGCCGTTCGGAGTCGGCATAAAACAGGAGGTCCCGCCATTGTGAAACAAGTACACACGCACACATGATAGGTTTTGAGAAAGCTTGGTAAATCACAGATCAAACAGGACGCGATCAAAAAAGCAAACCGCAGATGGAAAAACAGTACCACGTGTCAAATATCTAGGCAACTCTGGCCTAACAGACTAAACATCAGCACCATAATTGGTGTCCTTACAGGACACTGTCCTTAGACGAAGCTTAGACGAAGAAGAGATGGAAAGTATTACTCAACTTCTATGCCCTTGCCCAGCTCTCTCAGTAAAAACTTAGGTGAGCTGGCTAATCTGCCAGAGCGAGGTACAAAATCCATTCGAGGTATATGTCGTCGGAGAAAAATCACTTCACTACAATTCTTGAATAAATTCCGCTAAGAATTTGTGTCGGAGGAAATCGGATAAAGAATTTCACTTAGCTGTCAAAAATTGTCCGACCGGCAATTATTGGGGTGAAGTTGTACTCGAAACGACTACGAAATTAGGTAGGAAGTACTACAAAGCCAATAATTGCGGGAATTACTTTACCGCACACGAGAGAACTTACGGTGTAACGACGAAGAATGAAATGAAGAATCCGTGTTCGAAAAAAATCCAAGAACGCAATTCGCCGCCGGGGTGCGATACAAAATGTCGGAGAAATACTCCGAACAGCTTTTCGTAAGAATACCTCGAAACTAAAATCCTCCGAATCGTACAAAAATGGATAATTTTCCGCTCCGACTGATACTTGGCTAGGGCCGAATATCAATATCAGAAACCTCCTAGCCTACATTGTTAGCTCTGCATGGTTCAATTAGGCGAACGAATATAGGGAAGTCGATGGACCTTTATGGCCTAAGTGTACAAGCAGATCGCATGCAGCCACTGCAACCTTACCTAACCTTACGCAATTCATAAATGTCAAGGTTGGGTTAAGCTGTAATCCTGCCTTCGGTTCGCTACCATCCTTTCATCAAACTTTAGCCGTTGTGATACACGGTGAATCTTTAAGGTTTCCCTCTGAATGCATCTTTAACAGACATCACTTGCGTTAAAGCTTAAGCTCGGGATGAACCTGATCCTCAACCAACATGACTGTCTTATTAGTCTTGCCCTTAGCTAGTAACCTATAGTTGCGCATTCGAAATCGATTGAAGTAGGTTGCTGTTGTTGCGCGTCTCTTTTGGCGTTTACCATCCTGCTGCAAGTTAAAGTTTTTTGGGCCGAAGTATTTGTCTCTGTCTATTACGTAGTGTAAGGTTCTATCTTCCGTCTCATCCAATTGAGCTAGGATTTCTTCATTCTTTTGAATGCCTCTGCACCATATAGCAGGGTTTTATATAGAATGCCCTTAGGAGTCAAGTGAGCGCTTGATACAAAGTTGTTTTCATAGCCCAAACAGCGGCTGACAAGATTATTTCTTGTTGCTGACGCGGGCGGTAAGTGCAAAGAGCGAAATTTTGTCGATCGCATGCGTCGGCTATGCTGTTGTTTGATGCTGTGGTAGTAATGTGGTATCAATATCAGTGCCCCACGCAGAAAATGTTCGTTGTATGCAATTTTGATAAAAGTCATAGCACAGGTGTGAGATTTCCACACCGTCTTCGTCAGGAGTTCGTCTGCTTTTTCTTTTCCCCTTTGTCACTATGCCTTGACACCCTATTCTGATTGCATACAGCATATATTTTTGTATGCCAGCGGTTGAATGAACGGTTGACTATCCATGTAGATGGGACTATCTAAGTAAATGGAGATATCCTCTTGAGACATGTCCAATACCCTGGCTCATTCGCCAGATTCGAGTTTTGCTATGGTATTTGCTTGAAATTTACTATATGTGCCAATCTTAAACCCGTGGCTTGATAGAAAATCTCGCAGTAAACTCCAGAGACCATTGTCAAATTCAGACTCATTAAAAGTCCAACATATTTCGTTTGTTTGGTCGTGAGCAGATTGCTTGTGAAACGCAAAATGTTATTCTTTTCTGGACTTATCCGTTATGCTCAGCCTCTTGTTTATCTATGCAATGACGTTGACCTCATGAGAGTGGTATAGAATTCATTACCGAGTTCCTTATCATTCGGAACCTTACCTATTCTATCACAATGTAAATATTTTCTTAGTTCAAATAAGCATTGCAGCCCATCCAACAGGAAAAACAAAGGAAAACCCAATCTTCAATCCCAACTCAAGGGGCGTACAATGAACTTCCATTGTCTGCCCGTAATGTGCAGCAGCTCTACTATACAGCCGTTCGTTCCGTTGGACATTCTAACCAATTAAATGTGTCAACTATCATCACGTCACGTGAATGACTCATGCATGTGAACACAAAGCCGCGAGGTTTCACTTATTTGAAACTCTAGATCAAACATCAAATTATGTCCCTTGAGTTTTTCTTCGCAAGAAAACTCCAACCGACGACGACGACATCACAGCATAAATCATTTTGACTCCTCCGTCTCCCCCCGTTTTGCAGCGACATTATGGAAAAATGTCACGTTCATTGTTTGGTGCACAGATAAGGCTTAGTATGTGGGTACCCCATGTTGTACATGGGGTTAGTCATTTATCACGAGCTTCGTTATATAGGCTTATTGTCCGAATAAACCATATGTTTGGTTTTGACCCACTTACTGGGGAACCTCTTATCTTTCGTCTACAATAACCTTTCATTAAACCGATCTTGTAGCTACCTAGCAATTATTATGCCTCCAAGTCTATCTTTATACTAATTATGCGTCTTCTTTCTTTTCAGGTATGTGCGACCTTATGTGGAATCCCTAAACTTTTGGATTGGTAATCATAATCAGTAACAGCGCAGAGACAGTTGAATACCTTACGTAATGGTCGATGTATATAGAGGTTCTAGAAAGTAGATTGTAATCGTTTTCCATAGTGATAGAGTCTTACCCGGTCTTGGAGTCATTAAGTGTGCTGTTGCTGCTGCTGCACTTTATGTGGTTATAAGACAAAGGCACAAGCCACACACACAATTATGTTTTTGTTGATGGTGAATATGTGAAACGCGAGGTTTGAATGACATTTTCCAAACTGCCACAACAACAGTTTCCTTTCTAAATTAATTTTTTTTTTCAGTCGTCTATGTCGTGGGTACCCACAATTTTCAGTTCAGCTGACTCACGATTTGTTTTTCCATTTTCATGAATAGCTTCGAGTGTGAGTCCGTCGATGGCTGAACAAGAAAAACGGTTGTGCCACCACACTCACACTCACTCCCTGGACGCGCGCAAAAGTTTATTCAATTTCAGATAGAAGTCGTCGTCGTCGTTCCAGTAGATGTGGTCTTATGGAAATTTCTCACGTTTTTTGTCGTGTCTTCCCTGAGAGGACTGCGAGATACTTACTGAATTGGGTGCACAGAAGGTATAAACTGTTCGCAATTTCGTAAAAAAAAAAGTGTTTACAACTTTTGATTGGCAGCGGAATAGTTTTATAAGCGAAAAGGTGCATTTTTCCATTCCAATCGGTGAATGGATGTGATTTTTTCATGTCAAAATGTGACGGTTTTGTCTCTACTTGAATGACGATTTGTTGGGCTCACCCCCGCCAGTTGATGATGGCTACGGAATGTGATTATATGCGGCCTGGTTTTGCACTGAAATTGGATTGCTTTTGATTGTTCGACACGATTTTGCATTTATTTGTATCAGATAGTCACGAATTTTATCGAAGTTATCATAAATTCGATAGAAGTGCTGCAAGCCTTAGCAGAGTTGAATTAAAAAAAATCATATAAATGACATTCAGCGGATACACGCATAGGCTTTGTAATTCTAAACTATAGAGCTATGCTTTGCCTGTAATGCCATTTATGAACCATTTAAATGGAATTCATCAAAAAAAAATTCCAGTCTAATGTTCGAGCAAGCTTTACGGAATCCCAATTTGGACATTGGCTGACTGGACGACTTGTAACTCAAAATGAAGCCAAGGATTTATTTCTTCCTCATGGAGCGCTTACTTACTTAAGTGGCGGTACAGTCCGGAATGAACCTAAGCCTCAACCATCATGCCTCTGCAATTAGACCAGTCCTTAGCTAACTGCCTTCAGTTGCGCACTCCAAGTTGGTTGAGGTCGGTTTATACTTGTGCGCGCCACTTAAGGCGAGGTCTTCTGGAATCAAAGACTCTGCGAGCCGGAGTACTAGTGTCCGTTCGTTCTACATGTCCTAACCGTCTTATACGTCCAATGCGGAATGACCAGGGGCATGTCGCTTAGGCTCGTATAGTTCTTGCTTGAATCATCGTCTCCATATCCCGTCAACGCAAACGGAACCGAAGATGTTTGGCTTTTTTTTTGTAGAGTTGACGGATATTCTTCCTGTCGCGAAACTCTTCGATTGCTCTGAGCTGCTGCGAGACTGCGTGTTCTCTCTTCTCTACGCAGGATTTTCATGTCTTCACTTCTTATGGGTCGATTTTCTTCCCCGCCGGTGCATGTTTTATTTTGTAACGCCTTGAAATGTAATTCTTCCTTCATCTCATTTTGGTAGTGACAAAAATCATAATACCACGGTGCTGGATAGTAGCAAAGATTACAGATGACGCACTGCATACAAGAAAAATAGTTCGATCGTGGGTCGGACTGGCACAGCCACCCATATGTGTGCATCTCGTTTCTTATGTGAGCATGTGCACACCGCCCGGCCGTACCATGAAGCTGGTGAGCATAATCTCAATGCGTCATCTGTATGACTTTATAATCTTTGATAGTAGCCAGTGATGTTTTGGGCTAATTTTGTACGCAACTGTACCCATTGAGTGTTGATATTTGTGAAGACTCTGCCTCACTAAGGTGACGAACGTTAAGTCTCTTTTTTGCACCATTCGGAGCTTCTTCTCGTTGGAGAGTCGGGTTCTGAATATGGTTGCGAGAAGAAATAGATCAGAGTCGACGTTAAGAGTGTGACGGTTGGAGAGTGTACACTGCACATATAAAGTTGTAAAACTTTGCTCTGATGCGGATCACGACTAGACGATCACTAAGTGACTTAAAGTCTATTATTCTCGACCTAAGTCGGCTCCCATAATAATTCCGCATCCTAATATGTTGAACCTAGGGTGGCAGCAGTAGTAAATATCGCATGTTTTTCGTTTACTCGTGATCGTCCTCAACATATTTCCTGAGTCGTGGTATTGTCTGCCCTGTACCACGCGAGGACAGATTCATATTTTTGAGTAGCACCTGGGGTGGACATCGGACGTACGTTTCTGGTCCGCCTTTGTGAATATGTGCCTTAGTGTGAGTACACTTCTTCCGCTCACTCCCATCTGCTGTCGCCAAGAATTTACACAGGGATAGGAACCCTATCTACGGTCAAGGTACTAGCACTCAGCGGTCACCAGGACAAAAATGAGGATTGGAGTTGGTAGACATAAGCTATAATCAAGGTTTCATATAATCGCATTGGTTACCATTTGACCACACGAGATTGAAGAAATCGAATACTCCTTGTACGAATCCGGTACATATATGGAAAATTTCACATCAGCTGATTCGAAACTGAACGTTCATAAATATGCCACTCATTCTGTAACATTTAATACGTTTTGACAACATTACAACATGTACCCTATACTTTCTAGATACGTGTGGAAATGAAATATTTGGCAAAGGGCCCGTTAAACCTGGATCCTCTATTCATTATGTGTGCAAAGTTATATTTTTCCCACAAATATGTGTACACACATAATATTCAAGGCGTTATCGATCGGAAAAACCCTTCTTTCCACTTTCAGTTGTGGCACGTGTATACACCGTTGTTTTGTCATCCAGTCGCAATACAGCCAATTGAGAATTGGCTGAAGCGCTCTGAAGCTCTCTCCATCCGCAGTGATCATTTGACCCACGATGTTTTAAATAAAAATAAAATTTTCAATGATTCGCCCAGCGTAAACCATGGCGTGAAGTAAAGGGGACTCATGATGATATGTAACTCAAAATCGTGAATAGATATTCAGGAACATGTGAGCGTAGATCAGACTCAAAGTAAACACACAAACTTTTATAGAGAATCTGCAAGTTTTTCACCATAAATGGGCTGCGTGACACGTCGTCTGGTTGATGTCGACAAAACAACGATAGCAACGATATTTTCGGAATATCCTATCCACAAGACGAAAATCATTTTCAAAAGGTTGAATACGAACATTTCGAGTGACATATTTATTTTCCATAACGAATATTACATTCAAATTATTGAATTACTTATTTTTGAGTGAAAATTTAACAGATCAGACCATGGATAGTAGGAAATTATAACTCGGTACTGGTTAACTTCTGGTCTGCTTTTTTCCATCAATCCGAATCTATTTCATAGAACTTATTAGACACGGTGTATCTTGCCCAAAACTCTTTATTTTTATTCTAATCTGGTTAAGCACATTAATATTTTTATTTTCAAAAAGATCAGGACCAAGCGCTGACTCTTGTAGAACTCAAATGGAGTTCTTGTTTATTACTCAACTCTTATCGACTCTACGTGTTTTTACTTAAAGATTCATCGTGGATGCAGTGGCCTAAGTGGACTATTAAGCACGGGGTCCTGCTTCAAATCCTGATAATGACAACTGCTTACAAAGCAGTTTTTCACTGATATACCGCTTGCAAACATCTTGCAAAGAGTAACCCCTTCTATGAGAAGGTTCTCAAATTTACTGTTCAGATACGGGGTTAAGCTGGAAGTGCTCTTCTTTATCGCAAAAATAATAACTTCGCACACACAAATGGAGGATCTTGGTTTGAACCCTAGTATGGTCCGCAAATGCCAGATATGCTATTTGTTTTCATCCTAGCCCACTGTTTTAAAATACGTGCTAACGATTTAAATGCATGTCATGGTTTCGAACAAAGCGCCACACAATGGTGTCTATGAAGACAGCACTTTACACCACGACTATCTATTATTAGCTTAATGCAAATGCATCAAACAAATTCCATGATCGTGAAAAATGAATAACCTAAGTCATCCGAGATGCTACACTTAACAAATAATCTCAGTCAGAGAGAGAGCGCACTCTATGAACATGCAAATAACCAGATCATTACCTATGTGGTTAAACAGCGAAAGTTTCTTTACTCCAGATATATGTCAGGAATCACAGCAAACGGTTCGGTATTTCAAATCACTTCTCTATTGTGGTAAACATTCTCAATGTCGTTGTGACCATAATACAAACTGAAGAATGAATCAACTCAACTCAGCTCTAAAAGACCGAAAGTTCCCCGGTCGCCCAAGAATACCTCGAGGCAAAAACAACGAAACCAACTTTTACTTTCTTTCAGCCGACCTCTCGTTTGGCCGTTAAATTGTATTTCTCTAGCCCCGCCATTTCATGTCTGATTATGATTTTATTTATTTATATCACATTTGCTCAACTATGTACATATGTATGCTTCCACTCCCCCACAACATTGCTATGCTTTCATGCAGCATGCAATCGTGTATCCATCACAATATCACATGCATACCACAGAGCTGGGTATGCTACTACCGTCTTTCGAATCGAAAGGAAAAGTTCAAAGCGCCATAATGAGTAGCAGAGTAGCGCTGCGGCGGCGGCCGAGTCAAGTCAGTGAGCAAGTGACTGGTGGTGGTGGCTAGATGCTGCCATCTTTATTATCTAGCTTTTACCATACCTGGGATCAGCGGTGGTATCGACGAGTGCATATCAGTATTCGAACTAGAAACAAAAAAAACCGAAAGATTTCAGCGGGAGATGGCTGCGAAGCGCAATTGCCTCCTGTCAATGACTTGTCATTGAGTAATGAACGATAGACGTTTTGTATGGGCAAGCGATGGGGAAGATAACATTGTCGAGTGCCAGCAGATACTTAACCGGCAAAGTGGTTTAAGCCCTTAGTTGGGGTACGCTCTCGCCGCTGCGACGATAGCAATGTTTTGCCTTGTGAGATAATAATTTTATTTTTTTTTTCCTAAATGGCATTGGCGGCTATTCCCCATGAATTATGAAGTATCCTGGGATTGTTGCAAAGAAATTGCAGATATTTGTAAAAAGATTCGTTTAATGAGAAGCGTTTTAATTGAATGATTTTTTTTCCGCAGCTGCTTCAATTTACTAATTGATGTAGGTATGCGACGATGTGATTGATTGCAAACACAATTAGCGGGCTGCGTTGACACTGACAGTCCGGTGTTGACAGTCAATTCGTTGTATTCGAAGGTTGTTAATTGGAGTGCTTTAACTTGGTGTGCAAAGAAACGAAATGTTTGTGGCTGTTTTGAGATATGTCGCACCCTTTCTTTTGAACAAAAAAAAACGATATTTTTGTTATTTTAACATCAGAAATGGCAGTTCGGTTACTTTTGTGTAAAGAAAATGGAAACTGTCAAATCTGCAATCTCCATATTGCAACGAAAAGTAACGATACACTTTCGAAAAGAAAAATAAAACACATGGGAGGTCTACAATCCGTTTGTGAATCGTTGAATACTCTATCCCATATCGTAGAACTAAATATTTCCAAAAAAATGGGCATGGCAAAAAACTTTACGGAGATGAAACGAAACCAGGGTAGATTTAATCATGTTAAGTTAAACATTTAAGAATAGAAGCGATTTGAGATGAGTGCGGCATTACCTTTAAGAATACAACAAAGTCCAGAATTCAGGCGCACATTTTAATCCTCAAATTTACAATCGCAACAAAAATTGGAAATATGTTAACTAATTTCTCATTCAATTGTCATGACAATAAATAATTTTAGATGGATTTGTGTTCACGATACAAATATTTCTGTAAAGTAGGGCTGCCATAAAGTAAGTTAAAAAAAAGAGAACCTCGATCTAATCCATGGCCCACCTACCTCCGCCAAATTCACAATTAAAACATTTCAAACAACGGTTCTTAAATAAATTATTGATTTATTAACACTGTCAGTTTCTGTTATAAAGGTTCACTTATTACAAAAAAAAAATATATATATATATTAGGTACTTCAGTTCATTTTTCGTAATCTAATATCTAATTTTTAGGAACATAAATTAAAAAAACACAAACGATTTCATTCGAACACTTTAAAAATTATCCCTCATCCTCGTCTGATGTGTCATATTTAACAGAACTTCGTATCTGCGATAAAAATTTCTTTTCATTTAAAAATTTATTATGAAACGGTTGACAGTTTAAATCTTTTAGATTATAAGCTACTAGCAAAATTGATTTAATGCTTCCAACTTTTAAACAGTTCCTTTCCTTGGTCCAATGAGAACCCATCATAGAAAAAATTCTTTCAACGTTAACATTTTGTCCCGGTATACAGAAGTAAAATTGACAAATTTTCAATATTTCTGAATAAAATGCATCATTGTTTGAAGAACGAAAAAAATGAGTCCATTTTTCAACACAACTTTTTTTTCTTAAAATTTTCAGATTGTAGCTCACTCTCTAAAAAGTTTTGAAGGTTGCAAATTTGGTCGAAAAGTTTAGCATTGTCTATTAAAACATTTTTAGAAATTAAATATTGGTAGCAATTTTCTACATCTGTCCATACTGTTTTTTCTTCCAATTGCATCCAATGAAAACATTGGAATTCTTTAAATTGATCTGTCCATTTATCAATATATTCGAAACATTTCTTATAACAAATGAAACATTCTTTCTTGAAGCATTCTACTTCACTTTCAAAACCGTTTTTAGTTAAAGTGTTAAGAATAGATTTAGTACTCAGAGGCAGAAAAGACTGATCATATCTATTTTTTTTAAATTTATGTGTAGGGAATCTAAAATCGTTGAAATTTCTAAAAGTGCATTTTTTTCTTTTTCCATCTCTTAAGCTTTTTCAGTGAACAAAAAAGCAAGAGAATGCACAAAATATAAAAACGCTTCAGATAAATTTGATTCAAAAAACCTTTTCAAAAGAGCGGGACAATTTTCATTAGATAAAAAATATGACTTTAACGCCGGATATACTTGCAAGATCCTATTAATAGCGGGAAATAAAGATAGCCATCTAGTGGTGCAATGCCGAAGCAAATCCTTGTATTCAACTTCAAGCGAAGCACAAAATTCTTTCAAGTTTTCTGCTCTTATTGTGTATATCGCGAAATAATTATATATTTTGAAACAGTTATTTCAATGTCAATTGAAAATGTGTCGAAGCCATGTTTAGCTGCATTTGATATTATGTGAACAGGGCAACCTATGCCAATTAAATCTCTCTGCATTCCAGCCTTAAATCTAGAACACACATTGTTCACTCCTGCTCTCTTTAAGCCCCCAAAATTTGTATTGCAATTATCCGCACTGAATGCAATACACTTTTTATCTATATTTAACTTTTTTAAAGAATCCGAGATAAAATTTGAAATTGTCTCCGAGTTTTCATTTGACAATTTATCTAAATGAATTAGCTTGGTTTCGATCCCAGTTTTTTTGTTAAAATATTGCACTAATAGAGGAACAATTTTTATGTTGCCATGATTGCTTCCATCTGTTGACACTGACAAGAATTCTCTATAATAAACATATTCTCCATTAAATTTGAATTTTCTGTGTCTTTTTCTTTAAAAGTAGGGAACCTCGAAATGGATCACCTTTTATATTAAACCCGTATCATGTCTTGTTCTAAACCAGATGCTTGGTGTGCAATTATTCCTTAATTTAGTTTTTACTTACGCCTTGCAAAATTGATCAGCATCTTGATTTATATTAAAATCTATGCCTTAATGCTCTCAACTCATTATCAAATTCTTGAAGCTGGTTCTTCTTTCAGTAAATGTGGAAAATGCTTTATAAGCGAATGAATGGAATGAGTTTTTAAAATATTTTGTGGCTCGAGAATTTCGATGTCTTTAATTATAGTTTCTCCGAAATTAATGCTTAGATTATAGAGATACAAAGCGATTATAGATCTTTAAATAAAAAAAAAACATGATTTCTGGCAGCACTTCTCCATGTCCCACCTATACTATTCGCACTTTCTGATTCTGTATGAAACCAATTTTAATTGCGAATGGAAATGTCCATAGTATTTGAAATACAACGATTTAAATGTATGGTATATGTACCACAAGAACTATGGGAATGTTAATAGGAACATTTCGTCTGTAGATCATTAAAGCCCACGCCCGTTTTTTTGGGTCGTTTTCTTAACAAAACGATTTGTAAAACCGACCCAATAGCATATGCAATAGAAAAACTTAGTTTTTTTTTTGTCAAACCATTGTGATCCATTTTCTGTATTTTCTAAGAAGATTGTATTTCTGTTAAGCTTCTGTGCTGGCATTAGAGAACAAATTACAAAAACATTAAAGTCTAGGCATGTAATCAGAGCTGCAATTCTCAACGTATTTCTTCAGCATCTGGGCATCTGCAGAGAAACTTTGGTTCCAGCAATTGATATTTTACTGATCATCAATGTTTTTTTTTTACCCTACCTGTATATATCTAATCTAACTGCGACTGAATCGATCAAGGATTTCTTCATCCGATTTTAGGACGGTCCATTCTTCAGCGCCGTACAGCAGGACTGGGATGATTAGGGTCTTATATAGGATCTCCTTAGTAGTGAGGGCTTTACTACTGAATTGCCGTCTTAGCCCGAAGAAACAGCGTTCGGCAAGAGTAATTCTTCATTTAATTTCGGACGAGTTGTTGTTTTCAGAGTTAATAGCGGAGCCTAGATAGACAAAGTCCTGTACTACCTCAAAGTTATATCTGTCCAGTCCAGTTTTGTCAAATTCGTTGATGTGTTGACAGCATATACTTCGTCTTGCCCTCATTTACTGCTAAATCCATTTTCCTTCCTTCTCTATACTAGAAAACGTGGACGTTGAGTCCTACCAATGATGTCAATATCTTCGGCGTTTGCTAGTAGTTGCATCGATTTTTGGAAATTTGTGGCTCTGGTGTTGGCTCGGGAGTTTTGCACAGTCCTATGAATCAAATTGAAGAAGTCACATGACACCGCATCGCCTTGCCTAAATCCTTTTTTTTTGGTATCGAATGTGTCGGTGAGGTCGTTTCCGACCTTGATGGAGCAGCTAGAATTCTCCATCGTCATCCTACACAATAGGACTAGTTTGGGCGGTATACCAAAACTAGACATCTATAAATACTGTCGTATGGGTCTTTGAAATCGATGAATAGGCCACGGGTATCGATTTGGACTTTTTGTTTTTTTTTTTCCAGGATCTGCCGAAGTGTGAAAATTTGATCGGTGACTGAAGACACCGGTGATTTTATGATAAGATGCAAAGTATGGGAAGACATCTTTGTCGCTTTAATCTCCTGCCTCCAAAATTTTATAACCAACTGCCGTGAAAACAATCTATAGGCATGTTGACAGTACTTCGCACATGAATGCAACGAACTACAGACACGTCACATCACTGGCGACTGAGTCCATCGGCTGGGACAGATCAAGACATTAATACAACAGAGAGAGTCAGATAGATACAGAGAAGGAAAGACATATAACCTAAACCTACGTGGCACTGAGGAGGATACATAGATTTATATTGTCTCATATTATCGCACACGTGGCCTCAAATAAGCTGGCGATATTCGTAGAAAACGAAATGGGGCTTGAACCCGCAGCGTTTGGCTTAGCAATCAACTACGCATTCCTCTGAGCCATGGCCACCTGCCTATAGGGATGTTCCACTTACGGTTATCTCTCAGATGTTCGTCACTTGTTAAATCGCATATTATCTGCAACATTCTGAGATTTATTTATGGATTCGTCATCTCATCCATTTTGCTAAAAGTGTACCTACAGCTGGTAATTTGAATCATGTGGGAGGGAAATTCATCATTATAAGCTACGAAGAATAAATATCCTAGCGGAGGAAAATCTTTAAGGGATCCGTAAGCGGAAAGCGTCTTATCATTCCAAGTAGGATTTCAAGCAGCTTAAACTAAATGTTTCCAATAAAGTTCATTTGACAATCGGCATCCAGAACTGTCCTAGTACCTTTTGAAATCTAAATAACTTTTGATTCGATTGCTAGATTACAAAAGTAGGAATACCTTTCAAAAGTATATGTTCCTTCCAAAATGAAAGTTAACTCTAACAAGTCGTGTAGATTTTATCTGAGCTAAAAAGAAAAAGAAATATTTCACCGAAAATACATTTCAAACTGAATTTTTGCTATGGACATGATATCATTTTGGCCATAATCCTCATTTCCTTTATTCAAGAAAGACCACAATGGGAGTCTTTCACTCACAAATCTTTCAGATATTTTTCTCCATTCTCAGCAGTTTTTGTCAAATAACAGTTTTCTTACTTGCCAGCTAAGTTTTCGCAGATGAAATTGGAAATTGGACTACACGAGGTTGATGTTTCTGAATTTATGCCAAATCCCACTTTATGTATGAATTTACCATTTCAGAGTTACAAATCTCCAAATCGAATTGCGTATAACCAAGGTGTATAGAACTATTTACATAGAGTACGCATCACAGCTAAAGAAATTATAATGACGCGGGCGGCATGTTGGAAGGAGAAATTTCGTCGATCGTGTGCGTCGGCTATGCTCGGTAACAATATCAGTACCCCACATCGAAAATTTTCACTGTATTAGATGCGCACTCTGTGTAGTTCTATAATATGATTTTTTCCAGAAAAAAAAAAAAAAACACTAAACCGCCTCTCAATTCAGGCTCTCGTTATGCAGTTGCTTCCCTCTGATAAGTCATCATGTGACTCGTATGAATTATTATTAACCACATGTATGACAGCTTCATTGCGCTAACATCAGTACACTCGTCTCTCAAAAAGTATCCCTCAATCAATTCTTTACTCCAACTACATTCCAACAACCTCTTCTCCCCTTCAAATGTTAAGGTTTCCCTAAAAAGTTCCACAAGTCAACATTCTAAACGCTTCGAGAAGAATGAAAACCGTCGCAAATTGAAATCGATCGGTTACCAAACCAAACCCAAAGAATGTG
The DNA here is from genome assembly GCA_949824845.1 of Rhingia rostrata. NCBI lineage: Eukaryota > Metazoa > Arthropoda > Insecta > Diptera > Syrphidae > Rhingia > Rhingia rostrata. Next base: position 166,379,434 of record OX463755.1, on the reverse strand, counting down.
AATAAACACAAGCGAAATGATTTCTTACGACCCCATATGCACAGGCACAACCACAATCAGTTTTTGAAGCCTCAAACACAGTGACAGATAAGCGCACAACAGTTGCTGTCACCCTGTCAAGCAAGGCGGCACAACTTAACCGGCAAAATCTACATGACGACGATACGCCATACGGCTATACGAGTGCGAGTACGTTCCCTTATGGATGACTAGCGCGCTAGAACGATGAGGTCATACTATGCTGAAACTTGGAATATTTATCATTTCTTGTTTTTTTTTTTCGTAAAAATCTGCCTTCCTTTTGTTTGCATTTTTATTTTTTTCTTCTTTTCATTCACATCCGCCGGCCGCCCCTACCATCGCCGCAAATCAATTTGCACTCAGTCTGCGAGAATCTTCTTGTTCGATAAAAATGTGAGGCGGGCTTTTGGAATTCACTTCCCGGTGGTGTTATCGTGGTTTGTGCGTCTTCATAGTTTTATGAGGACTTAATCTACGTGAATTCCGAGAGAAATAATAGAACATAAGAAGTCGTTATGTAGTGGAAGTGGAACCGCCATAACAAGAGCAGGGTGTTGGTGAAGGTGTGAACCACGAAGTTGTGAGTGGTGACGATCAGTGTTCACACTCCAAAAAAAAAAACTGTTCTTGTCGATACTTAAAAAAGTACCAGAAATTCATTTTGAGAAAATTTTGAAAATGTCAAGACGTAGATCTTTAAATTCGAGTTTCCTATTTCTTCCTTACTTACTTAAGTGGCGCTACAGTCCGAAATGATCCTGGGCCTCAACCAACATGTCTATGAAATTATCCCGGTCCTTAGCTAACTGCCTGCGTTTGCGCACTCCAAGTTAGTTGAGGTCGGTTTATACTTGTCTACGCCTCTTAAGTCGGGGTGTTCCTCTACCGTGTCCGACGTTTGGTTGGGAATCGAAGATTTTGCGAGCCGGCGAATTGGTGCCCATTCGTTCTACATGTCCTAGCCATCTTCGGTCTCATTTGCGTTGACGGGATATGGAGGCGAAGATTCAACCAAGAACTATATGAGCTGTGCAGCTACATTCCAAAAAACTCCGCATTGGACGCTTGACATGTACAGCCACGTACAACAAATTGACACCAATACTAGACGCAGGGTCTTCGATTCCCATCCAGACTTCGGACGCTGAAGTGGAGAACTTTGTCTTGAGTGGCGTGCAAAATGAGAAACCGACTTCAAACAACTTGAAGTACACAACTGGAGGCAAATAGCTAATGACCGAGCTAATTGGAGAGGCATGTTGTTTGAAGCCGAGGTTAATTCCGGATTGTAGCGCCACCTAAACAAAAAAGGAAAGGAACTTATATTTTTGCCATAACTGATTTTCCTTGCAGTTTCGCAAGAAGTGAGACAGTGAAGGACAGTAACGGATGATCTTAACATTAGCAAACTTGTTCAGTGACGTTAGTTCAGATTAGATTTGCCCGGATATCAATGTGTCATGTTTCCATTTGTAATTTGTTTTCTTGGTCGCAACGAGGATTCGGATGTGCATGTGAGGCTCACATTGACCACCTCAAAGTCACCGATTTCCATAGATTCTATGAATATGATTCAGACATTTTGTTATAAACTAGATTGGTGTACCAGTAAGGTTTGATCAGCTATTTGTAACGGGTGATTTTTTAAGAGTTAAGTTTTTCAGGTTGGCATCACATGTTAGTAATGGCGTCCAAATGTCATCAGTCAATAAGAAAAGTTTTCCATTTAATCATGGAAAGACTAACAAACAAGCAACGATTTCAAATTATTGAAAATTATTATCAAAATTCGTGCTTTGTGAAAAATGAACGCCGTTTGTTACGACCATATTATGGTCGTCATAATCGACCTGTTATCACCATATTTCGCACCAAGTTTGCTTTGTTGGACAATAAACCATCTACTCCCATGCGTACAGTGCGTACCCAAGAGAATATTACAGTCGTAGCGTCCAATGTTAATGAAGATCGTGAAATGTCAATTCGCCGCCGTTCTCAGCAATTGGGCAACCACATAAAAAATTTTACGTGTCGATTTGCATTTGAAAGCCTATAAAATTCAACTTGTAAAAGAACTGAAGCCGAATTACCTACCACACAAAATCCTCTGTTTTATCGAAAAATTTTATTCAGCGATGAGGCCCATTTCTGGCTCAACGGATACGTAAATAAGCAAAACTGTCGCATCTGGAGTGATGAACAGCCACATACAATACAAGAATTACCGATGCATCCCGAAAAATCGACAGTTTTGTGTTGTTAATGGGTTGGTGGCATCGTCGGTCCATTTTTCTTCAAAGACGACCGCGGAAGAAACGTTACCGTTAACGGCGAACGATACGCGACTTTTTTTTTTGCCCTAGTTGGCTGAGTTGAACTTTGTTGACATGTGGTTTCATCAAGACGGTGCCACATGCCACACAGCTAATGAAGCAACAGAAATATTGAAGGATGAATTTGGTGAGTAGATTATCTTTCGAAATGGACCTGTGAGTTGGCCGCCAACATCATCCGATTTAACGCCTCTTGATTCCTTTTTGTGGGGTTATGTAAAGTCGTTAGTCTATGTGAACAAGCAGAATACGATTGAAGCCTTACAGGATATCATAACACGCGTAACTCGTGAAATACAGGCCGAAATGCTAAAAAAAAGTGATGCAAAATTGTACCTTCCGAATGGACCATATGAAACGGAGCCGCGGACCACATTTCCATCAAGTTGTCTTTAAAATGTTAATGGCAAAGGCCTATTTATCGATTACAACAAAAAATATTTGATGCAAATTTGAGTTTTTTATTCGATTTTTAAAAACTACGCTTAAAATATCACCCGTTAGTACCGTATAAGTCGATTACTGCTGTTGAGTTGCTCTCGCAATTGTCCACAGAAGCTTAAGTTATTAATAGTCATTCACATGCATTGATAGTTATGGGTCACAAACACTGATCGAGGAAAATTTAACAGCTCTCCGAACATCTAATTTCGGGCCTCGATCGCGTTTCCAGATAATATCCAAGATCACATTCAGGTGGTGTATTGTCATACAAATCATTGATCTTAAAATGTTTTCCAATGCTCGAACCCTTTCTCACTTTTTTTTACAAAACAATGTTCCATTATATATACTTCATTACAAAATGTACCAACATTTTGCCAACGCTCCGTCGTGGAAACACTCTTAACAATTGGTAAGACAGTTCCAACTTCCAAGTCCAACATTTAATTAGCAATCATGTAGTGTGATGTATTGATTAAATATTTGCTTTTGTTGTTCTCAATTTTCGTTTGGCAATTACCTTGAAATAGAAATACTCTTTGACGGAAAAAAAAAAATTAATATTGTCGTCGGTATTTATACTTTTAATGAGTTCCATTTTGGGTTTTATTGTTGTTTTTGCCTGAACTTATTTATGATTCATTCGCAGTTAAGTGATGTCAGTCTTCATTTGATAATGGGATTGGATAAACAATTTTGCGATTGGTTGGCGAAATTTAAATAAATTCGTTATCTTTTGAGATATATGCACTATAGCCGATATCTAAATTTTGCTTACACTTGCCATCATTTTATGATGATCTGAGAAATCAAACGAGTAATGTCGATTGTCATGAAAAGATTTTCAAAGAGCAGCCGTTCAACATGAGCTGCTTTCGTACATGAAGTACTTACATACGCAGCAGTGAATGATTGTGAGGAAATACTTGCCTGGGTTATGAATATCCTGTTGAAGCGAAATTCGTACTAATTGACAAAACTTTATCAGCTGAACAAGTATCATAAAATTGAGAATACAAATTAGACCAGGTGATTGCACTGACTATTGCATAACAATCTCTCCAGGAACATTTGACCAGACACTCATGAGACTGGACTTGTGTTTGAATATTTGCTCAAGGGTATGTATTCAACCGCGAATGGATACAGCATGTCCTTCATTTTACCTTTTTTTTTTTTTGCTCCACACGACTAAGGATTCTTCATCCGCTTTTGACATGGTCTATGCTTTAACACCGTAGAGCAGGACGGGGAAAATCAAATTTTTATGAGAATATCGTCATTATTGGGAGTAAGGGATTTATTATTAAATTACCTATACCTAGCCCGAAGAAAAAGTGCTGAAAGTTTATCTTATTTGATTTCTGATCAGGTGCAGTTGTCAGAGGGCCCAAAGTGGACAAAAATCCTTACTTCTTAAAGTTCTAGCAGTTGATTGTGACGCTCTGCTTAATTCGTCGATATCTGGCTCTTGTTTTTTTAGTCTCGTTTTATCTCGTTTAGTCTGCGTAGGATTGAAAAACTAGGAAGCAGTGTTATCCTTTTTCTTTACTTTCGATAATAAACTGAGCTATCGCTTTTAACCCTATTCCTGCCACGCTGTGACTGTAAGTCACTATTCTATTTCAAACCAATATAATATTTTAAAAACATGTATTAATGCAAAATCAGTTTAATGTATTTTATTATTGGTTACTACGTTACTGTTATATACACTTTTTTTTGTTTTATGTTTCGATCATGTTTACTTATTACATAAAATATTTAAAAATAACATAAACTGTTACGTAGTGACACTAAGACACTACACTACACTACTACGCTGTTGAATTTACACCTAAATAAACGTAACTGCATATTGTCTATACATGTCCGGACGTGACATCTTGCAAAATAGAATATTTGTTGCGAACATTTTAGTAGTGTTTTATACGTGAACCAGTTTGGATTTGATTTTGGATACAAAAAAAACTTTGGACGCATAAAGAGCATAGGTACACTTACACATGCAATAAAATAGTCAAATAGTAAAAGTATTTATGAAATTATGATTTTTACTAGCAACATGTCTGGGCCTAGACAAACAAGAAACCTAACGAAGGCAGAAATAAGAAACGCTATGGAAGCGGATGATGACGAAAGTGCAGTAGAAAATAATGCTGAAGATTTTGTTGAATCTGACATCTCAGATAGTGAAACAGATGTTTTGGAGACTGCATCTGAATCAGACGATGAAATAAGAAGCAACGAATCTACTGAAGCAACTGAAGGCAGTGAAAGTGGTGAAAATACTGCGTAATCATTCATCGGAAAAGACGGAACCGAGTGGTCTTCAATACCACCAAATTTGCAAGGCCGACCTCCAGCTCGTAACATCATCCGAGGCAAAGTAAATGAAGTTATTTTACCACCTGGAAAACACATTGATCATCCTGTGATTGGATTTACGCTACTTTTTACTGACGAAGTAATAGAGCTTATTGTGAAATACAATAACTTGGACGGAATCAACACAGTGGGCAACAAATGGAAGATAACAGATATAGTGGAAATTCGAGCGTTCATTGGACTATTGATCGATGCTGGATTACGAAGACAAGGTGGCACGTCCTACGAAGAATTTTGGGATCCTTTATTTGGGAGTCCAATTTATCGGGCTTGTATGTCGAAGAATAGATTCGTTGGACTATTGCGTCATTTACGTTTTGATGACAAATCTACACGGTCAACTCGCAGAGCGCAAGATAAATTCGCGCCAATTAGAGATATGTGGAATATTATAAACAGAGAATTGCGGAAACATTACATGCCGGGTAGTAACTTGACAATAGATGAACAACTAGTGCCCTACAGAGGTAGGGTATCATTTCGTCAGTATATGCCTTCTAAACCGGATAAATATGGAATGAAAATTTGGTGGATTTGCGATTCCAGCACTAGTTATCCGCTATATGGAATCCCGTACCTCGGAAAAGAAGGGACGAACCGTGCAATCAATCTCTCTTCTCAAGTTGTTGAGATGCTATGTGAACCATTTGAAAGGACAAACAGGAACGTGACGTTCGACAATTATTTTACTAGCTTTGAGCTAGCACAAACAATGTTATCGAAGGGACTAACATGTGTCGGCACATTGCGAAAAAATAAAAGATGCATTCCAGCAAACTTTCTACCTCATAGAGTAAGGGAGGTTGAAAGCAACGCTTTCGTCGAAATATGACTATCGTTAGATATGTACCCAAGAAAAACAGAGCCGTTGTACTTCTGTCAACGATGCATCATACTAATGCAATAGATGTCCAAAATAAAAACAAATCCGAAATAAATTTGTACTATAACCGTAGAAAGGGGGGTGTAGACACGCTAGATCAAATGTGTCATACTTTGACTGTAAAGCGAAAAACGCGTAGATGGCCTCAAGCACAATTTTATAACATTATTGACGTGTGTGGTATTGCAGCAAAAGTCATTCGGCTGAAATTATACCCTAACTGGAACCAGACGAAGCTAAACTCTCGGCGAAAATTGTTTTTGAAGGAACTCGCCAAAGCCTTAGTCATTCCAAATATACAGCGTCGAAGTAAGCTATTTCTGTCAAAGTCAAACGTTGCTGCAATTGACGAAGTATTGGAAAACACATCAACAAACCTAACTCCAACTGTACCAGCAGCACAATCAAATAAAAGACGACGCTGTTACTGCTGCCCTTATGAAAAAGGACGATCTTCTAAGCAATGCTGTGGTATTTGTCAGAAACCCGTGTGTAACGAGCATTCACAAAAAACAGTAGTTTGTCTAACATGTAAAAATAAATAGTTTAATAGCAATCGCTAAGTAATTTGTATTGAATTTCATTTTTTTTAATAAAATAAATGAATTCTCTATGTATTTTGTATTAGTGTCTCCAAGTCACACCCTGGCAGTTTACGTTATTCAAATGACATGGCAGTAATAGGGTTAAAGCGATCCGCCGCGAAATTAGTAATAAACCCCCAGATTTATGGAAAATTTTGCACATTATGTAAGCTTGGGAAGGCTTTACCTATATAGCTCGCTAAGATATACAACCCCTATTCTGCGTTTGTATCCTCACTGCCTAACCGCGGTGGATTACTCGTTTTCTCAGCATACGACCTCATGAACACCATTCTTGGGTTGACAATCCTCTATAATTGACTTGTCGCTTATTTTCTGTGCATTATGAAAGGTTTTAAAGACCCGATTGATGTCAAATGTGTGCCGTTTTGTTTGGATAACTTGTTTTCATTTTGAGTTTAATTCCATCTCATCGAAGCCCTGATCCCTATTAACTTAAAGCTAGGACATTCGTTTTTCAGACGCCTCTTGAGGCGAATTTTTCACCAACAAAATCGTACGTCATGGACATGACTATAAGGTGGATGCAATAGAATCTCCCAACCAAGAACCTGAGCTTTTGTCGGCATTCCTCATCAAACCAGGGGTTTATTGCTGGTTGGCGCGAGAAACCTAGCACATCAGTTGCGGCTGATCTACTGGCTGTTGGCATTGTTCTTCGACATTCGGTGCTGGTGGTATGGTGTTAATCGAGACGTTAAGGGATATGCGTTGTGCGAAGGCCTTGACGGTATCTTGCGATTGCAGTCTTTCGATATAATTTTTTTCAGAGAATTTTTGGATTGTGGTGGCGTGTTGGATATCCGCATTTTTACCTTGGCTGCAACAATGTTGTTGCCCGTGTCGATGTTGGCTCCTTGGAATGTTCGGACATCCATAATATTGGATGCGTCCCTCTTGTCTATCGAAATGGAATCAATTTGTTTGACAGTTCGTTGATATGGAGACCCCATGTCCTCTTATGGATATCGAGGTGAGGAATCTGTATGCTGTCTATAGCGGCATTTCGTTCCGTAGCGAAGTCAAAAAGCCTAAGTCCGTTACCAAACGTTTTGTCGTGTAGGCTATGCTTTTCCACAATACTGCTAAAGATGTCTTCTCTTCCTACCTTTGCGTTTAAATCTCCCAGCACGATTTTAACATCGTACTTCGGTAGTTGCTCATAGGTTTTATCAAAAAGCTCGTAGAAGCGCCTGATCCCTGATGGTTGGGCACCTAACCCTAAGCGCAACCCCCAAGCTGGAGGGCCAGTTCCAATTTATAAGACACCCCTACGACACGGGGCATTAGTATCTCCAACGGGATTGAGCGCTGCCGTTGGCCTTTCGGTTCTTTCGTCACCATCTCTGTTCAAGGGGCCTGACTTACCCTTGAAATTCCTAGACAACTTGTTGTCTGAATATGTCGAAGCAGCTTTTCTAGTTCGCTTGAAACAGCAGGCCGGGTATGCATCTCGTGCCACTCTGACCTGGTTGGTGTTTTTCGTAGTGTTATCAACACTCGCGCTTATCGTTTAGAAAGTCAAATCCGGTTGAATGAGACCAGTACCCGATGGTTACCAATTGGAGGTTGAAAATTAGCATTTGGTGTGTAGTCAGAGTTACAACCACTGGGCATTGCCAAGCTATAGCCAATCAGAGTACCATCTAATCCACTCTCAGTAATAACAATGATGTCCGAAGAACTACTGTACATACTTATCAGAAATGGTGTGCATTTAGTCCATAGTCCCCTCACGTTTTAATTTAAGAAGTTGACTTCTTTAAGTTCTTTTACGAAGATGCTCTTGAAATGGATCTGTTTATAAACTCCTTTACAAGCATTTGCTTAGGCCAAAAGTTTGGATTTATAAGTATCTTGTCAGTTGTTGGAGGCACAAACACTTTGAACGATACGGACATACGCCCTTCCAAATTGTCGGGTGTTAGGCTTAGACATCTTATGCCATTAATATCAATACCTTTGTCAGCACTGTTCCATATTCCAAAACGAGATTAAAGTATTGAATCTATCTATCTTCCGACTCTAGTTGAACATTGGAACCAAGTGGTAAAGACTAAGAAGAAGAGGGTTTATCGTATGTTGTTGCATGAAACAAGAGCATTAGAGCGTAATGTTTGTTTTGTATGGATCAGTTCAGGTAGTACTTGTTGCGATAAATTTATCAGATTAGAATCACACTGAATCTTAACCAGTTCATGAATTCTGTTTCAAACTATTGCTCGAGGTTGAATATTCTCATTCCATCCGCTTTGTTCAGACATCCCTTTTTCATTTCCATTACTCTTTTCATTTGATTTACATATTCGAAGCCGCTTAATATGAGTTTGACTCCCCAATAGACTAAGTTTCCACAAATAATGAACTCGTTCTATGTAACTTATGGCAGCCGCGTTCGTCATCCCGTTCTAGTAGACAAATTTCTCCAAAACATTCAAAACTCATCGCCTCGCCTGCAATATAAATCTGCATAATTGCAGTTTTCATTTTGTTTTTGAAACGGCCAAGTTCGTTAAACTCGAAACAATAGCGGAATTTCCCTCATCGCGTTTCCATTGCGACGACCTCCATAATGCGAACATTTGAATGGGCACTGCCACACCCATTGCCATTCCGCCGTACTATTCATCTGGTGACTTGCATTTAAAGCTGAAAAAATGCAAGAATAGCAACAAAAAGCCTCGTCATCTAACCTCGATGAACTAAATTCAATGTTGGGCAGAACCGAGGAGCGCCACCAACATCCCATATATGCCACAAAAAGAGAGAGAAACTGCGAACAAAATGACTGGCAAATGACTCGAATGCATTATTTAGTAAATGTATCTGTATATCCTCAATGAGCGGTAAATAAATGCAAATGCCCACTAATAATAGCCCATACGCGCGGTCTGATTGCCTGCACATCTGTGTGTGCGTCTATTGCAGTTTTCGCGGGTGACCTTTAGGTCAGCATTCCGTTGATAGTTTCATGTTTCTGTACGATCAAGGATGCAAACTGAAAGTTGAGCTAGCTGTGCCTGTGCGTGTGTGCACCAGGCCATTAGTCATTTTCAACTTATAAATGGATTCGTAGTGATGAGATGGTTGTTTTTTTATTTGTGTCTGTTTGCGCACAGTTGTTATCTGCACTGACCTATGGGGCTTGAGGTTAATGACAAAAAGTGCAAGTGTGATTGAAATAAAAACCAAACGGGAAATGAAAACGAAACTGATGACTCCATCAAAATAATGGAAAGCCGTTATGTAAGGCATAGTATCTGAGATGTAATGGGGTTGTCAGACGTATGTATTTCTGCTAGCCAAACGTTTGCTTGCCATGTGTGTCAGTTTAAACCTTGAACTGCTTAAGAACAATATTTTGAAACAATCCACTGTAACTGGTCTGCTAGTGTAATCCAACACATCCACTTCGACATTCGCACTCATGTGTAGCCCGGTCACCTAGTGCGTCTATTGTGTCCCCCATGCTAAAGTAAATCCCTCGAATGTTATTGAACGGTTGGTTGAGCGTCTTTGTGACATTGTTTCCCAGGAAGCCTTAAAGTACTGAATCGTTGCCCTTCATTGTGATGTCACTGCAAACCAAAAGGGGTGTACACTCATCAATTTAATCACAGGTGCTCATTACTATTACCTGGCTGATCCACTGTTCTACAAGGTGGGCCAAAAGAAGTCATCGAATGTTGTTTGGCCCTCAGAATATCGTTTGTGGCTCGGGCAGTGTGTGCCGTTGCTCAGTCCTTTTGGAACCACATGTCCTCCAGTCCTAATTTGTCCAATTGCCGCAAAAAACTCGGTTAACATGGCCCTATAGCACGCACCGTCCACTGTTGTCGTTTGACCAGCCGCGTTCTCGAAAAAAAAATGGCCCGATGACTCCTCCAGCGTGAACAGCGCACCATGCAGTAACTTCGAGAGGGTTTAATGGCTCCTCGTGTATTACTCGTAGATTTTCGGTTCACCAGAAGCGATAGTTTGGCTTATTCACATACTCGCTGAGGTGGAAATGAGCCTAATGGCTCATTATGATTTTATTCGAAGAATCGTCCACTTCGATTATTCTGCGTTCTTGGGGAGTGTATCGCTCCATGGCTTGTTCACTTGTATTCTACATCTGTCTAGTCCACAAATGTCAAAACAGATTTGACATTGGCGGCCATTTGCAAAAATAAGAGCATCTTCCAATAGGGTGATCTCTTTTGGTCCACCTTGTATAATCTAATCTAAAAAAAAAACTTGGTAGACGTAGTTTTGAAGAAACTTGCATGTTAGACACATTTTTTGAAAACTTAATACTTTCTCCACTTCCAAACGATGGCGAATGAATTATCCTATTATTTTAACTCTACACATTTCAGGACGAAAATAGTATCAATATTGACGATGTCCATGATTCAGAGCCTGAATATGAAGCACTCCAAACGGTCCAATTATCCAGAGATGACACTACTAAAACATGCGATCAGTACATCATATACGAAGTCCAAGTCGACGCAGAACCATTCATAAACTATGTGTTCACGGAAATAAAGAAACCCCCGGACGATGGTGACCCCCATCTGCCGACGACTCCATCCGCTGTTAAAAGTAAATTTCAAGAGGTACAGCTGAACTCTCCCGCCGCCGCTCCATATCTTATAAGTGTGCAAATACCCATCGAAGAGGATCAAGAAGAATCCAAAGAAAATGCACCCAAATCTGGGCGTACCACAGCGGCTTCCAGAAAACAACTAGCTGAAGCTGTAACAGCTGTTGTCAATAAGGAAATGTCCATAAGCAAAGCTGCGATTGCTTTTGAAGTGACAAAGAGCACACTCTGGAAGGAAGTCAACAAACACACCAATCATCGGCGAAAAAAAGACAAAACCGAGCTAAATAAAAAGATCACCGATCGTATCTGTGCGGGCGAATCTCTCTCGGTTATTTCGAGATCTTTAAATGTGGCCAAATCCACCCTGCATCAGCATAAAGTTCGGTTAGCACAAAGCGGTCGGCTACCATCAAGTGTGCACCTCAAACCACCGACAGATCCATCAGTAAAGCTTGCCCAAAAGGAGCGTATCATACAAGCGTTCCGTGGCTGCCGTGTGAATGGTATGTCGATTCGTTTTGCCGCCAAGTTGTACTCAGTACCACCGTCGACATTATGGACACATATAAAGCGGTTTAAAGCATCGCAACAGAAGTCAGCTGAAGCTTTTAAAAAAGAAACGGGCCATGTCAACGACGACGACTATGACGATGACGATGAGGACGATGACGATGAGGACGAGGAGGAGGATATAATATCGCCCATGGAACAAATGGAAATGGAGCAGTTCGACATGGACGAATATTACAAGCGACAAGAAGCGACGTCCATCAGTGAAGATGGCGACTTATTGATTAGTTTCGACTTCGAGTCGTTCGAGGAGTACATAAAAAGAGAGCTGGAATAAAGACTGGATGATGCATACATGTTGGGAATGTATGATTGTCGATGTATTTTGATTTTGTGAGATTATTGTCTTGAAATATATTGCACCAAAGTTGAATAAGAATGGTGACCGTTTTTTTAAGAATTCGTACTAAAAACCTTAGGTCTCTTGAAAGACTGTAATATTTTTCGGGTGCCTTGAAACGAACAACGTAAATGTTCGTGTTGCTGTTAGAGGACCTGGTTTTGTCAGTTATGTCTCTTCTGAACATTTGCAGTTGTGGTACCCTGGATGCTAAACCATCCAGGGATACTTGTTGGTGTCATGATGCATCTCTGAACCAACTCTAACGCCTAGAAGATGTATCGGCTTTATTGTTGATAAAGGCTGTAAACTATGTCCTTCCAGCATAATTGGAACACTTCGTTACCCCCTGTGTAGTCTTGTTTAGGTCCTGCTTACAATTTGTCCTTACCTTTGCTAATGTGCGCAACAGCGGTAATATGTACATTGCTTATGTTGTCAGCTATTAGAGTTGGTTAGGTTAGGTTAAAGTAGTTGCCAGGGAGTTCGCCACAGCACACTTAGACCAATTTTTGGTCTATTGTAAAACCACGTGGTTATTTTCAATTCTCCTTGTTGCCCATGAGAAAACCATTCTGAGCTTATAATGAAACGGAGGAGACTTTTCACTTTTGTTTTTGTCTAATCGCTGAGATTTTCAAAGTAGTAAGCTCCAAGATTACGCTTTTGTTTGATAGGGCCGGACAGTTACAAAGGAGATGATGTACTGTTTCTTCATCCTATTCGTCCATGCACCTCCTGCAGAAGTCGTTTAAGGAAAGGCCTAGCCTTTCTGCGTGCCTTCCTATCAAACATTGTCCATTGTCCAGCTTTGGCCAAATTTGTTTGGTCATATTAACACGTCGTGCCAAGACGCCATCTGAGAATTTATTTGTTGTTAGCATGCTGTGCTAATTCGCTTTTGCATGTAGATATAGGAGTACCTAGTGCACCCGTGTTGAGAACGATTGCTATTTTAATACCATGTCTGGCGAGTTTATCAGCCTTGCAATCACTTTGCCCAGGCACCCAGCAAAGGTGAATGTTAAACTGCTGTGACATCTTTTGAAGATATGAGCGGAAATCTATGGTTGTCTTTGAATTTGTTGAGACTGATTTCAAGGATTTGATATCCGCTTGGCTGCTCGAGAAGATGCTTATATCCTTGGCAGATTTTACATTCTCTTCTAGCGAAGATAATCAGCCTTAGCGAGGGATCCTTCGGAGAGGGAAATTCTGCGATTTGTACGATTCGGAGGATTTTAGCTTCGAGGTATTCTTCCGAAAAGCTCTTCGGAATTACCCCGACAATTTGTAAATCAACCCGGTTAGCTGCGTTAAAGGGCGATCAAGTGCATTTTTCGTGCAATTTTTGACAGCTAAGTGCAATTCTTTTTACGATTTCCTCCGACACATATTCTTCGTGGAATTTATTTACGAATTGAGTGAAGTGATTTTTTTAAGATTACAGATACCTCGAATGGAATTTCAACCTCTGACGAAGTATGCGTTATGCGCTAGGGCAGTATGCTTTGATCGCCATAAGTTCCGCCTGGAACACGTTGCAATCATCAGGAAGACGGAACGATAGTCTGATGTATAGCCTAGGAAAACAACAACAACCACTCCATCATTTGTTTTGGAGCCATCGGTATAAAAATGTGCTTTAACCAGCATGCCTCTCCAATAAGCTGATTGCCTATATTTGCAAGCTTCATGTTGTTTGAGCTAAGTTTATACGTGTTCGCGCCATTTTACCGAGGTCTTCTTTTACTGAGTACACCACAGGTCGACGTATAGGTGTCCTCTACGTCGCTCTACATGCACCAGCCTTGTGGCACTTAACATTTAAAACTTACATGTCTAAACAACCGAGATCCACCACTACTTGTAGTGATCCTTTTTTAAGATATCTTTCTATCCAGTCACATTTTATGCAGTCCATATGCAATCTTCCAAAATTTTGTGCCAAACTCGATCACAAGCCCTGCGAATATAAAATTCAGGATGCGTGTTATTGCTTGAGGTCAGAAATTTTCTCCAGCTATTTCCGAAACGAAAGTCAGGCCCAATCGGAACTCAATTCGCTTTCGCGGCATCCGTTGTGGAACAAAATAGAAAAGCACACAATCTCGTTCGATTGATTCCACAGCAATTCTACGTCGGAAAACATCAAAGGAAATCCAAGGCTTAACTGTTAAAAATTATTGACTTAACGCATATTGATGCGCGATCATGTGCCTTACATTTTGTCGAAAGATCTGTTTAAAATCCTAATCGGAACGGACACCTCTTGAAAAACATTTTTTCCGTACGGCTACTTCGTCTGGGCTCAATGTTGGACTCTTGGTAATCAAAACCGCCGATGATTTGGTTTCCTTGGCATCGATAGTTGTAAAGGGTTTTTCAATAAGAGCGCTACAAAAGTTTTTTTTAAATAAAACAAAAACGGTTTTGGATATCAATGAAATTCTTTATTCCTGTAAAAGTACGTTCGATGCCATTATGTATGGAACTCGATTTCTTTTGCATGGCCACCACGGACACGCTTGCAGACGTCCAGACGCTGAACCCAATTTTCGGCGGTTTTCAAGCATAAATCGGCCGATGCTGCTGCAATTTCACGTTCGATATTCGTACGAAGTTCATCAATCGTCGCTGGCTTGTTGGCATAGCCCATAGACTTGACGTAGCCCCACAGGAAATAGTCTAACGGCGTCAAATCGCACGACCGAGTCGGCCAAGCGACTGGACCATTTCGTGAGATAACACGTTCTCCAAACATGGTTTCCAATAAATTGATTGTGGCGTTCGCTGTGTGGCTTGTGGCGCCGTTCTGTTGGAACCACATGTCCTCCAAGTCCATATCATCCAATTGGGGCCAAAAATATTCGGTTATCATTGAACGGTAGCGATTCCCATTCACAGTAACGTGCCGGTCTTGATCATCACGGGAGAAGTACGGCCCAATGACGCTGCCGGCCCATAAACCGCGCCAAACCGTAATTCTTTCGGGATGCAATGATGACTCATAGAGTACGTGTGGATTGCTACCTGACCAATACCGCATATTTTGTTTATTGACGAAGCCATTCAGCCAGAAATGAGCCTCATCGCTGAAGATGATTTTTCGATGAAAATCCGAATCATTTTCAAGTTGTTGCTCAATCCAATTCACGAACATACGACGCTTCTGGTGGTCAAGCGGCTTCAGTTCTCGCGTCAATTTAATCTTGTAAGGATGTAGGCCAAGAGATGCCCAACGCTTGAGAACGACGTGTGAGCGACGCATTTGGGCTTTCTTCAACTGAAGCCTCAGCGGCAGTAATATTCTCGACACTACGGGCACTTATTTGTCTCACTGGCACGGGATACATTTTGTACTGTCCCTGTGGATTCAAATTTTTCCACTAGACGCTCATTTGTTGATCTAGCGCTCTTAACGTTGAGGCCACTGACTCCGAATTTCGGTTGTAAATTTTAATAATTTCGACTCGTGGTTGGATCGTATATCTTTCCATTAGGAAATGGCAAACCTTACTGAAGAGAAATGTCAAAAGAGCGACAAGAAATATGGCGTCGTTTGCTGTCCCTGTTGCTCAACTTTTGTAGCGTCCCTGTTGAAAAACCCGATAGTTATAGATCGTTCCCTGTTCTGATTGCCGATTAAAGGTCGACAATTGACATCGATAGTCGATCGTCGATTGTTAATTTTTTTTTTAACCAAAATGAACAGAAACTGTCAAAATGAGCTGTGAAAGCTACATTCACAATAATCAACATCTCCGTTGACTGGATTACACAAAACCAAAATCAATCGACACGGTCGACAAATATCGAGTCGATTGTCAACTGGCACTCAAAATAGAATTCAATGTTTCCTGATGAGTCTTAATTGTAATTCAGTAGTTTATCTGATGTCAGAAATGTATTTGTAATACATACAAGGTGGCGCAAAAATAACCTTCCGATGTTTTTTGGCTGTAATTTAAAAAAAAAAAAGAAAAACTTTGATTCTTCTTGTGGATTATTTTTATTTGGTCTTTTAATTTTTTTTACATCAAGTCGACAATATGATGTCGTGTAAATGGCCGCCGCCACAGTTGATTGTCATTTGAGCCATTTTTATGGCATTTTCCATCACTTTGGCCAAAACTTCCGGCGATAGGTCCTCACATTCTTGACGGATATTGTCTTTAAGAGCTGCAAGAGTCTGAGGCTTGTTGACATAAACCCGCGACTTCAAAAAGCCCCACAGAAAGAAGTCTGGAGCGGTCAAATCAGGCGATCTTGCTGGCCAGTGCAAATCGCCAAAACGGGAGATTAGGCGCCCGGGAAATGCATCCTTCAGCATATCGGTTGTGGCACGTGCAGTGTGTGCCGTTGCACCGTCCTGTTGGAACCACATGTTTTCCAATCCCAATTCATCAAGTTGCGGCAAAAAGAACTCGTTGATCATTGCTCTGTAGCGCTCATCATTCACAGTAACCGTTTGGCCCGCGACGTTTTCGAAGAAAAAAGGTAATGGTTCTTCGTGGGTTACACGCGGATTTTCAGTGCCCCAAAAGCGTAAATTTTGCTTATTTACGTACCCGCTGAGATGGAAATGGGCCTTATCACTCATGATTATTTTTGATGAAAAATCATCTTCCTCTTGGTGGTGATTAAGGATGGCTTGAGCGTATGTTAGACGCGATTGGCGGTCAGCAGCTAACAGCTGATGCACCGTCTGGACTTTGTACGGAAACATCTTCAAAACTTGTACCAAAATTCGCTGTAAAGACCGTCGACTGATACCCATTTGCGTGGCACGTCGTCTGGTCGATGTCGACGGCGCTTCCATGACATCTTCGGCTACAGCAGCAATGTTCTCTGCAGAACGGCTACTCCGGGGTCTGCCACGCCTGGCAGCATCTCGTGTTGTGCCAGTCTCTTCGAGGCGAGCGGCTAAACGTCGCAGTGTTTCACCAGTAGGCGTTGGATGGCTAGGAAATCTGCGACGAAATTCACGTTGTGTCAAAGTCACCGACCGATTATTGCTCAAATAAATAGTCACCAATATTCCGCGTTCTGGAGCAGTGTAGCGTAACATTGTTCATTAACGTGTATTTCGCATGTGTTTACTACGCAAATGTCAAAACAGAACTGACATTAGGGGCCAATCGCAAAATTTATAGCATTTTCTGATAGGAGGATTACTTTTGCGCCACCTTGTATGTGTGTTCCCAGTTCCAAATCGTATCAATTGTCATGCTATTGTATTTAAAAACAAAATTAAATGAGGTGGAGTCCTACCAAGCATGTTGCATGTTTTTCTTTGTGTGTTCCTTGATAAGTTGGATAAAGTTTCTAGTAATAGCCTGTCTTCTTGCGTCTGTTCGAGGCGTTCTAGTGCAGCATACTTAAATTCGAGTTGTGCTCGTAAAAAAGGTGAAGGACGTTGACTTCGCTTATTAGATGATGAGTTCTTATGCAGTCAACCTTTTCGGCATTTGGAAGTAAAAAATGTGGTTTAAGAAAGACAGGTTAAAGGAATATAGAATCAAAGCTATCAGGTTCTCATACATCGTGTCAGCAGGTAAATTAATGTTCAAAAAGACATTTGCAAGCCTGTTTCTGCAAATAAAATAGGACACAAAGGTTTCAATTGATGTGAACAAATGCTCTGCAAAACGCAGGGCCTTAACACAAACAATTTGTTTTTCTCTTAGTTAGTACAGTACGTACAAACAATTTTCAATTCCATATGAAAGACAAATCAAAATAAATATCTGGAATTGACGGGCACTACAGGGCCTCTCTTCAGAATTCTTGTTTATGTGTTGTGGGCATAACTATCAAAGGTCTTAGGCCAGTCGCACATTTGATACGAATTTGTATAGTACGCCCAAGGATGAATACTGGTCGTACGAATTCAGTGCGCACACTGGTCACTCACTACGTTTTTCTGCGTCAAATAGAGTGCCCGCTGATATCTTACTAGTGAAGTGATTTCAACGTACGAAACTATTCAAAAATCCCAACGAGTTCGGATGTCGGAACTACACGCACGTTTACGTACGACTAACTCGCACACAGTTTGCGCGCTCCAATAGTACTTGGAAGGTCGGGTTCGTTTGTGCGTGTTCCCACGAGTCAAACTCGTACCATAACGCGTCCAATATGCGACTGGCCTTAGAGTTGTCTTATTAAAAAAAAAAACAGTCCCTACAGGAAGGTTTAACTTGCAGTGGCATATGTATATTTTTTTTACTGAGATATGCTTTGCAAGCTAAGATAGTTTTTAGTCATAAAATCAAAATTACAATGACTTTGATTTTTCCGTATTTTAGCTGAATCGATTTTGACTTTTGTACCACTTGTACACGAGCCAACCAACTGTTTTTGCATATCAAACCCTGGAGCTCAGCCATCCATTATAAACAAAGCAAAAATGCTGAAAGTTCATACTTAACCATCAGACAATATTAGCTTATGTAGCCTCTTTTCAACGCAGTAATAACATGTTTTATCGTTTAGAGGCTTTTTTTGGAGCACTTTTACAACCTGCTTTAAGGGAATCTACCTTTGTCAAGTTTGTCAACTGCTTTATGCTGCTATCATTGATAGAACATTAGGCATTTAACAATATTCTTCTGGGTTGTAGGTACCCCTTCCTCTAAGATTGTGTGTCATACAGTGGGATGCGAACTCAACATATAGCTTAAAGAAACATTGCCCGTTTAGCAACCCTGGGCGGTTTCGTTGATCTCCTTCTTTAAGCGTTTAGTTGAAAAAAACTTATAGTTCTCGAGAGTTTGTACGCGCCTTGAACTCTTAAAATATCCGAAATCTCTTAGTGACTATAATCTCAATTTAACTCAAATTGAACTTTCAAAAGTTTATCAAACATAGAAAATGTTTTTTTTTTAATTTTTGAGGAGAAGCCTCTTTATTCGATATAAACCAACCTCAGCATTTTTTTATGTTTGATGAACTTAAAGTTTAATTGCCGCCCGAGCAGAAACCCTTACAAAAGCATTTGTATCAATAATTTGGGCGTCTGAAATCCGAGGGAACGAATTTAGTTTCAATTTATTCGATGTTAACTTAAATAACAAACTTAACTATACAGTCTGCTGTTACTAAGGACTTGGTTGTGGTAAATTGCTCAAATTCATAATTTCAACATAAAATTTGTTACATTATCCTCATCTTTTTTTCTAGGCATCAACAATCGATGGAAGACGTAAGGGAGCGTGTCTCTTCTGCCAGGAATATTTCATGGACTTGTACCTACTGGCTGAATTGAAAACAATAAGCTTAAAGGTAAGTTGTGAACTTTTTATCGTTAGGATGTGTCAACAGTGGGATTCTTAGTTTCACTGCTGCTTACTTTAATCAATAAATTGGGGTGATCAAGGCCAATGCAATAAAACTTATAAAGACTACTAAATTTTCGCTGAAGGAAAGCCAGGTTTTCTGTTTTGTCAAGTGAAATGCGCACATACCCTTTTTTGTGTGCTTCTCGAAAGTAATTTGTCAGTGCAGATCAAAGCTGGTAAAAACCCTCTTTGTATGTTAATGGGTTTTTACTTAAAGGCAGATCATTCATCCTAGACACTAGTCCTGCGTTGACCCTTGTTGATAAATGAGATGCCAACGATGCCAAAAAGGTATTAGATCAGCCGCAACTGATGTGCTAGGTTTCTCGCTCCCAGTAGCAAGAAACCGGTGGTTTTTGCTCATCAAACCAGCCGACGGATGCTCGCAGCAAAGAACGAGGACTACAAGGCTAAGCTGTAGGCGATGGCGAGAGCTTCCATTGATCTCTATAATCAAAGAAACAGGGAAGAAAATCGACTTTTCAGAAAGGCAAAAAAAGTGCAAGAAAAGCGCGCGATCGAAGATATAGAAAGGTGCCACTCCTGGAACGATGTTCGCAAGTTTTACCAACGTGCAAAACGGCAAAGCCAAGGATACAAGGCTCCAAAGAATTCTATCGATATGAAGGAGGAAATATCGTAGTTGAGACACAGTCGATGGCTGAGGATATGGAAGAACCTCTTCCTTCCTTCCCGCTGAGCTTTATAAAGCCGGCGGAGATGACTTGGTAAGTAACATTCACCAACTCATAAGCCAAATCTGGTAGGATGAAGGTTTGCCTGAAAAATGGTACCTCAGCATCGTTTGTCCGATCCACAAAAAAAGAGTCCCCGCGAAGAAGTTTCAATGTGGCGTGAATTGTATTGAACCCATGACTATATAGTCATACAGATGACGCACTGCATACAATAAAAATTGTTCAATGGCCGGTCGTACTGGCACAGCCCGCCATACGTTTGGATCTCGTTGCTCATGTGTGCACGTGCACACCGCCCGCCCGTACGATGAAGCTGATCAAAAAAGTTTCTGTTTTTGTTATCAATGCGTCATCTGTATGACTTTATAATCTTTGATTGAACGTAGCGCCGTCCTGTTCAAACCACGTCTCGTTGGTGCCCATATCATCCAATTCAGGTCACAATAAGATGGTAATCATCGATCTATAGCGCTAGCCGTTGATGGGGATGGCCTGGCCAACGTCGTCCTTAAACAAATATGGACCGATGACACCGCCAGCCCTAAATCCACATCAATAGTGACTTTTTCGGGATGCATTGGACGCTCCTGGATCTCATGTGTTTTGGTATCGTCCCAAAAAACTTTTTTCCGATGAAAACAAAGGTCAGTTTCAGTCTATGGTCATTAACCTTCAGCTGCTGGGTCAGTTAAATATTGTAATGGTGCAAGTTCAAGTCAAAAAGAAATAGCAGGTGGGGTTCCGTCTGTATGAAAGAAGTAGTCCCTACATTGCAGAAATGGTCAACCTAGATGATACACTGATGGTGTAGGCCAATATAATAGTGTCTCCCAAAAAGTTTTCTTCGACTTTTGCCGATCGAGTGGCAGTGTCACAAAAAGGCCGACTTCTTGTGAGCGCCGTGAAATCGATTGTATCGGATTCTCCTGCACACTCTCACGGACAGCGGCGATGTTTTGGCGATCTTGCATTTCGTCGATGAAAGGGTGTCGGTTTATCGTTTACTGAGCCTTGGGGTTCAAATTTATCCGCATTGCTAATAGTCCTCTCGGTACAACGATTATGGCGACTGTAAAATGGGCGAAGCGCTCGGAACGTTTCCCAAACTGAAGACCCATCTTGATAAGCACTTTTATCATTTGCACGTGTTGTTGAACGTTATGTCCGTCCATGGTGATTTGGCAAAACAGACTGAATAAATGACAGCCAATTTGACAAATATAGCTTCAACATGGCCGCTATCAATTTTTAAAGGTCGTAAGTCTCTATTGGAAGACCCTTAACATTCTAAAAAAACCTCATCGTAGGTTGATTTAAATTAGCTTGAGAGGTCTATGGAATGTCTTTTGATCATGCTAGGTAAGCTTTGTGGTAGCATAACTCATTGCATCATGAAAGCATGACACTGGACTTACCTCAGTTGCCAACAGTATGGTCAATCAGATAAAAGACAGTGGGGTATTCCAACGTGTTTATCCGTAAACAGTTTTTTTTTTTTTTTGGCAGATATCCGGCTTTGGGAATATAGATCAAACGTTTATTCCTAATTGGGTTATCACACGAATCACAATCAATCATTAAAACAGACATTTGTCGATCTGCAGCAGTCGTACCGTTGTACACAACATTTAAGAGTTATGACGTCAAATCAAGGCAAGCATTTAGACTTTAACATAACAATTAAGATTATGAAACTTTAAAGGCTTATTCTTCAGATCAATAAATGATTTATCGTCCCGCTATATGTTTCAAAGTTGCAACATCAAAAGCAAACAAAGCCTCTAATGTCTATAATAACATCAACAACAACTTGCCGTAATAAATTATTTTGATTTCTGTCTTTCGACTTGACCATAAAATCTATTGGTAGATACATTTCCGTTTTGTTTTGGTCCCTCGAACGGAAGCCGATTTGGGCGCTCTTCCAAAATAAATAAAAAAATTCAATTTGTGAGTCTATTTTCGACACTTTTGCACATGTTCCACGTCGAATTGTGTGTTGTTATTCAGCGAAACGTAGGGCGGGGATAAGACATTTGCACTTTGGAATCAATCTGGATGTTTAATAAAAATTAAAATTAAATAACTTCTCATTAGTATCGTGCGTCGTAATGTATATTCTAGATGTATACATGTTTCTTACCCACAAAACCGAATGTCTGCTGAATGTATTGAGTGCATTTTGGATTGTTGAGCATTGACGTCGCTTTTCAGATATAAATTTGGTTGAGACTTTTAATAATCTAATGACGACTACAAGGTTATGCAAGTGCATCGTTAAAGTGTTTTTGCAAAGTATTCCCAAACTGAGAAATAGTCGTTATGTTTAGTTAAGGCTAGGCGAATTGTCAAGGTCGCACAGCCCTAATGGATACCCCTTAAGTTTTAGTGTTAGTGGAACGTAGATATGAGGCAATAGCAGGTGGGGTTCCGTCTGTATGAAAGAAATAGTCCCTCCACTGCAGAAGTGGTCAACCTAGATGATACCTTGAAGCTTTAGGCTAATAAATTGGTGTCGAGGAGCAGTGCCACAATTAGTGTGAGATGTCCTCTTAGATGTCAGGGTCACTGCATAAATTATGCTTTATATTATTACAGTCCTGATTCAACAGGTTGTGCCCCTAGGGGGGTGATCAATTATCGTATGGCAAATATCGGGGTGCAAGTGATCATACCACCTCCAGGTCGCAACGCCTTGATTTATCTTCACATTTTGAGTACAGAAAGTGCCATTTTAAGACTGTAATCCCTGTATATTGGCTTCGAGTACTTATGGTTTGTGGATTATAGCCACGTCTACAGCATTTTAATCTATAAAAGGCATCGTGACATCGGTGGCACTATGAATTTATTAGTGAAGGGTTACTTGACAACATCAACACAAATTTATAGACTGCTCGCTATGAATTTTACGTGATCGATTGACCTGGGATCACCGTTTATGCGTAAGCTCCTGATGTTGCTCTCAACTCGGGCGCCATTGGCAAGTGTTCGGGTCTTTCTTCAGATAAGCAACCAGTTTTTGTCTGGACAGTTCATCCCGTACTCAAGGTTTTATTTTCAGATGTCGAATTAATGCAGATTAAGGGTCCATTTTGGCACCAATCCGTAGTTCTCCGCGCCTGTGAATACGAGGGGCTTTAAGAAAAATTAAATATCTGATGTTAACGACCCTCAAACCTAGCTTTTCCCTTCCATTTGTGTGTGTGAAGTTATTATCTTTTCCACAAAGATGAGAACCTCCGGTTCAACGCCGAATCCGAAGTTTAAAGTTGAGAAGCTTCTCATGACAGTGAAGTCCGAATCCGAACTTAAAATTTGAGAAGCTTCCCATGACAGTGAACTTTTATGATACAATTTGGATGCTGTGTCAGACTTTCGCAAGAGGTGAAGCAGTGAAAAAGCTTAGGTGTTGTCACTTTTGGGATTTAAACGAGGAACCAACGCTTATAGTCCATCGAACTACCCATTAGGCCACTGCACCCACGCCTTAACGACCCAAATGAATTCTTGATACCAGACTCTACTAGTTTTACTATCTTCCCGTCAACCGGTGCCTGACGCAATGGCTTGGAGAATAATGATAGTCTTTGTATGTCGTTAGATTATCATAAGGATTTCTGCAGTCAAAAATTTGCAGACTAAGATCCTTGCTACATGTTTTGCCTTGATTGCCCGAGTTACTTGTTATCACGCCAGTCAAGCGGATTCGTGTGTATGCTGCCTTAGCTGTTTCTTTTCCTGTGGTCTTCGCTTCTTCAGTTTGGGTCCATTTACCCCGAGCTTAGTGCGTGTTGTGCCTGCTGGCGAAAAGGTAACAAGAGTTAATTTATGTCGTTAAAGCGTGTGTGCAGTTAACGACATAAATGAATTCTTGATACCTTTTCCCCAGCAGGCAGCACCCGCACCTGATGCCATGGCTTCGAAAATATTGACCGTCTTTGTACATCTGTCGTTAGCTTGCTACAAACTTTAATAATTAACCACGTCAGCCAAGCGGATTCGCTGTTTCTTTTCCAGTGGTCTTCGAGTTTTCGGACTTTTTTGACTATTGGTGTCAGGAACTCTCTGTTGAAGACTTAACTTTGACTAATTCACTGAAAAACTCCTGCAGATTTTGTCTTTGTCTTCACATCTACACTTATGGGTCTAAAACAGAAGCTGGAGTGGAGCGGCAATCAACTATTCACCTCTTGTGTGTGCCTGACTACAGAGACATACCAGGGAATTGTAAGGCAGATGAGATTGCCAGACTACCCTTGACATTCTACAGCCAGTTTATATGTTAGTTATGATGCCCCTTGCTACATGCAAATTAGAGATCAAACAGGATGCGATCAAGAAAGCATACCGCAGATTAATGAACGGCACAACGCAACGTGTCAAATAACCAAGTAACACTGGAATAATTTTAACCAGAAGAGCTCCATCTGTTTAACAACGCTGAACAGATCAAACAGCAGTACAATAATCGGTCTCCTCACAGTACACTGCCCCAAAGGCCTACACGCAAAAAGACTAGGCTTTTTTGTTTAGCAATGACTTCTGTAGAAGCTGCTTAGAGGAGGAATGTATTACTCACCTTCTGTGCTCTTGTCCAGCTCTCTCAGAAAAAAGGAGGCTTCATATGGGAGACTACTTCTTCGATTATCTTGCTGAGCTGGCTAGTATTAATGTTAGAAACCTCCTAAGCTACCTAGTTAGCTCTGAATGGTTCAATTAGGCGAACGAATATAGGGAATGCGACAGATCCACATGATTCCACAACGGACCTTTATGGTCTAAGTGTGCATGCGAATCGCGTGCAGCTACTACAACCTAAGTTAACCTACTATTTGTCTTTTAGTAATGAGCTGCCTTCACACCCTTGGCCATCAGTGTAATCTTACGTATCTAAATCTGTGAAACTAAAACTTTATAGAATCGCAAAGTTATGAGCGCCGCCTGAGCCTTACAAAATTCACTTGTGCTACACGCTACCTATCAGGTTCTTATTAGTGCCGTTCGCATCGGCTTTTACTTTTCGGCAGCAACCGAATACGAATGACAATTGGATCGGAATAAGTGTGAGACAAACCTTATTGTTGAGTTTTCAACGCTTACATTTGGACTGGTTGGGTATAGCAAACATTTGGACTTTTGAGTAAGGTGTTACGACCCTACTTGTTTCGCCAAACCCCAGTAGTATTCACACGAACCAATCTCTGCGAATGACAATTGCGATGCCATTCATGAAAAGTTTAGGAAGGATAAGCAGCATCCAAATAGAAAAGCGCCCTCCAGTAAAAATGATTTGGCGGTGCATTAAACTCAGCTATTGCTTTGTAGAACTTTCCGAAACTTTCAGTCCTCAAGTCGATTGATGAAGTATTGAGCCACGACTTAAATTTGTAATCCCTTCCAACACCAGGAAAATATGGTCTATGTGGAATTTCTGGTCTGGAGCCATTAGGTTTGTTGCAGAAAGGCGTTAGATGTGCACACAGTTGGTTGGGTTGCATCGCTAAGTGTATACTGGGCTTGAAGATATAAAATAAAGAGATAATCGGCCTCTCGTGGTATCCGTTCCGAAAGAAAAATTCTCCGATTTTGTATGAATCGAAGAATTTTTCTTCATCCTATCAGTTGTTCGGAACGTTTCTACGACAAAGCGCAACGCAAATCGGCGCTTTGCTCACTTAAAAATATTTCTGTGGCGAACAGATGTTGGAGAACAGCGCCAGCGGAGAGAAAAATGCAACCCATCGCAACGAACTGATCGAAACGATTACCATGAAGCGAAATTCTCCGATTCTTACAAAACCGGAGAATTTTTCTTTCGAAACGGATACCATGATGGGGTCGAATAACTAGGCAAGCACGTCCCATATAGAATTTAAAAAAACTCACCAATGATGTTGAAGAATGAATACAAACTTAAAGGTACTATTTTCGAGGCATACATTACTTAATCATTTGTGTAGCCCTACAACGAACCTACCTTTGAGCCATTGCACCGAACTTGGACGTCGGCAATGGTATTTACTTTGCCGAAATCCATTGCAACCTTGTGATGAAGGTGTTACACATGTTTTCTACAACATCTTGTATATTTGAGTCGCCAACTAACAATTGTTTTTCTTGTTTCCTTTAGGTCACCACAGTTGATATGCAAAAGCCACCACCAGATTTCCGTACCAACTTTGAGGCAACACATCCGCCAATTTTGATCGACAACGGCCTGGCCATCCTTGAGAATGACAAAATCGAAAGGCACATCATGAAGAATATCCCTGGTGGATATAATCTTTTTGTACAGGTAAGCAAACCGCGAGAATTCTCCGTTATTGCACTCTGGATAATCAAATATATTCTCTTCTTGATTAAGGACAAGGAAGTGGCCACCCTCATTGAGAACCTATACTCCAAACTCAAGTTGATGTTGGTCAAAAAGGATGAAAACAAAAACAACGCCTTGTTGTCACACTTGAAGAAGATCAACGATCATTTAGCCACACGTGCAACACGTTTCCTAACCGGTGACACCATGTGCTGTTTCGATTGTGAACTAATGCCAAGGCTGCAGCACATTCGAGTGGCTGGAAAGTATTTTGTTGATTTTGAAATACCCGTAAGTAGATGCGTTAACCATATGCTTAGAACGTTCTAACGAATCTCTGCTTTATAGACTCACCTGACACACTTGTGGGGATACATGTATCACATGTATCAATTAGATGCCTTTACGCAATCCTGCCCGGCTGATCAGGATATCATCAATCATTACAAATTGCAACAGGTATGAGAGCTACAAGACATTGAAGCTGTTCTTGATACCCTCCTCCTCTACCCTTAATATCTATTCCCTTGCCTCTTTACCCCAATCGTCCTGTTAATCTTGACTAATGCTGATTATTTCTATTTATTCTCTTTGCTACTTACACAAATACAAACACAAACCTATAACTATATTGAAACCAAAAAAAAAGGCTAAAGGTGATATTAAACAGGTATGTTTAATGACAAGACTGCAGAGGAGTGGATTCTTTTTTCGTTTTGGTGCTTTTTGTTTTTTTAAGCTCTTGGTGTTTTGTGTTAACGGAAAATTAACAAAATGGTTTTGGCCGCATTGTAAATAAATGCTTGTTGAGAGTTCATGGAGATATAACAGTCAAGTAGTCTTAGTCATTTATGAGTTGGACACTGCACTGACGTGTGGAGACATTGCTGATTATCATGTGTTTGATAAATCCGCAGAATCTTTTTCGAAAGTCGGGATTACGTATTTCTTGGCTGGAATTGAACGCGCATCCTTTTACTTAATAAGAAAACCTATATCCATTGCACTGCTTCCACTATCTCATACTTATACCGCCTTCCTTTCGTCTCGAACTTAGATCAGATCCTCTTGTTGTTCTTTTCCTCGGTGAGATTTTTATGAACTTGTTTCGTCGCCATCCTAAATCAGAGTTGTAAATGATTCTGTGATTCTGTAAGTGCAATGCGATTATTTCGTTGATTTCGTTGATTTCGTCGATTATGTTGGCGACTCGACCATCTGAATGCAGCCATTTAGTTGTCCTTATAGAGTCACAATCTATAAACCTAAATTATACCTTACACTGTACTAAAAGATCCTGCAGAGCACATTAGTGGTAATTTTGGATAATATCAAGTAGACCCTTAAAACTTGTGGCGCATTGGCCTCCTGAATAAATAAAACTTTTGCAGAATAGGGCTATCTCGCGATTGGATGGAATGCATCCATTATGGTCACAAATTAAGCGCTTTCTATCTTTTAAGTTAAGTCCTATCGATGCTATTTTGATTGGAACAGAACATCATTCAAATATTCGTCGTGTTGTGCGCACCTCACTAGAAAAAGTCTAACGGGGTCAAATCAAATCTCACGATCTTGGTGGATCGATCACATCACCTCCATTTGAGATATACATGCACTCGAATCGCTCGTGCAGAATTTCCAGTATGTCCTAGAGCTGTGTGGCACGTAGCGCCACATGTCATTGGTGCCCATTTCGGCCAAAAGAAATTGGTAATCATCGACCTATAGTCCTCGCCGTTGACGGTGATGGCCTGGCCAACGGCGTTCTCAATTAAATATAAACAGATGACGCCGACAGCCCAAAATCCGTAGCAATTAGTGACTTTTTCGGGATGAATTGACGGTCTTGGACGTCATGTGGATTAGTATCGTCCCAAATTTAACGATTTTGTTTGTAGGCGTACCCATTCATTCAGAAGTCGGCCTCATCACCTTACATTGAAGATGATTTTTCGATAAAAATTATGGAATTGTCCCACAGCCCGTTCAGCGAACACACGTCGTTGTCTATGGTCGTTTACCTTCAGTTCATATGTCAGTTGAATTTTATACGGATGGAGGCAAAAGTCACGCCGCGAAATTTATAAAAGGTTGGTCTGCGAAAAGTCGAATTTGCGGTAACGACTTCCTCGGATTCTCCTGCACGACCTCACGGACAGCGGCGATTTTTTCTGCAGATCTTGCGTTTCGTCGACGTACGGGGGTTGATTTATCGTTTACTAAACCAATGGACTCAAATTTATTCACCAAAATGCGAATAGTCCTCTCGTGAGGACGATTAAGGCGGAATCTTTCTGCATGTCGGTGACTTTTTGGGGTCAAGTGCTTGCAAATAAAATACAAATATAAATTTTTGGCGCAAAAGGATCAAGTAAGTACCCAGGGCCGAGCTTTCTCACAACCATTCATGTATGCGTGTGTACTTCTTGCACGATAGCGGCATCTCCTGTTTTATGCCGACTCTGAACGCCGAATTCAAGATAACCTTTTCTTGAAAATTGATACTACTCGGATGATTTGTCAGATCATCACGAGAGGAGACCCAGTCAAAAATGATTTGCTACGGCTGGGAATCGAACCCAGATCTTCTGCGCGGCAGTTCAACGCACTAACCATCGCGCCACTGAATCCGTGCTTGCAGCGCACCAATATTGCAACTTAAATGCTACCCTTCCAAAGAAGAACTCCTTAGAGGAGAAGAAGCAAGATTTTGATTTGCGATTACCAAAAAAAAAACTCTGAGCTCAGAAATCTTCAGCAACTTGGTGGCCGCCTTAATGCAATCTTATGTTCTAATTTTGCTTAGCCGTTCTGTCGTTCGTCGCTGACTGCATGACCAAGCCCTAATACCTTAACGTAAGCATGCCACTATTCATTCGCAGTTTTCCACTTGTGCCTTGCTCGCTGCTCCTCTAAACTCACAGTTTCACCTTACCTTATAGGAACAGGAAATCACTCCAACATTGCCTTGAGCTTGCTTTGCGGTTGCAGTGGCATAGTTTTAAGTGTGTTGGACTGATAAAGGAGATTCCTGAATCAAATCCCGAAAGTAGCAACAACTAAACTTGTATAAAATTGTCCCGAGAAGCGGCGTCATTAACATTCCGCTAGGAAACGTTGTTTTTTTATCTGCCCTAGCGAGGTATCCGTCGGAGCGGATAATTGTCCACAACGCATACGTCGTCGGAGGTTAAAATTCCAATCGAGGTATGTGTCATCGGAACAGAAATCACTTCACTTCAATTCGTAAATAATTTTCGCGAAGAATTCGTGTCGCAGGAAATCGGAGAGAGAATTGCACTTAGATGTCAAAAATTGCACCATCCTAAATCGGAGTTGTAAATGATTCCGTGATTCTGTACGTGCAATGCGATTATTTCGTTGATTTCGTCGATTATGTTGGCGACTCGACCATCTGAATGCAGCCATTAAGTTGTCCTTATAGAGTCACAATCTAGAAACCTAAATTATACCTTACACTGTACTAAAAGATCCTGCAGAGCACATTAGTCGTAACTTTGGATAATATCAAGTAGACCCTTAAAACTTGCACCTGAACGCATTTTAACGTAAAACCCCGGATGCGTTACAAAATATCGGATACTTCGAAGCTAAAATCACCCGAATCGGTGGATTTTCCGTTCCGACGGACATTTCGCTAGGGCTGAATATCTTGGTTGGTTCAACTGGTGTGCCCATTTTCCCAAGACTCTAGCAACCAACGCTACAGGCATACAATATTTGCAAATCCGGATAAGTCAATGGCTGGATTGCACCTACGGACGTGATACCATCTATTGATTGCAGGTAACATTTGAACTGGCCTCCACGATCCTGTGATCTCACACCTTTCGATTATTTTCTTTTCGGGGTATGTGAAGTCGGTAGACGATTTGGAAGTCAACATTCGCTGTGTTACTTCTGATATACGGCCCTAGCTGGTCGATAAAGTTGCGGAAAATTTGACTTCACGATTGCACTTATTTCGAACTAGCTCTGGCGCGCATATGTTCGAAATAATAGTTGATTTCAGTTCAAGGGTCTCCTTTTTTTGTGGTTCGGGTAAACGATGCTGTTTCATTCTTGAGGCATTCTTTCATCCGACAAAATTTTTCTTATCCTTGTGCATAAACGTTCACTGAATAGTTCGAAAAACCTTGCAAGTTAAGGCGACCCTATTCGGGTTTATTTGCTGAAGTCCTGGTACTGTATACAAGAAAAATTATTGTATGGTAGGGTTGTATTGGCACAGCCCGCCATATATTTTGATATCGTTTCTCACTTACAAACCTCCCGCCCGTACCATGAAGCTGGTGAGCAAAAGTTTTTTTTTTTTTGCTCTCAATGTGTCATCTGTATGGTTTTAAAATGTTTGGTTTAAGGTAACATCCTTCTATTGATATTCACGCCATTGAGGTACCTTTAGCCAAGAATCAAGTTCTGCGGATGCATAGCTCTTAGTTTCATTGTAACAGCTGTCCATCTAGACAAGACTTATCCAATAGCGCTTAAAACTAATCGGTAAAATGTATTTAAATTCTCTAGAAAATCCCTGTCACCTATTGGTTTTCATCTATGTTATCAATTAACAACATTCGATTGTATATTATGTCATCAATAATTACCAAAATGTATCTTAAAACTTGCTGTACGTACAGTTTTGCTTTAATATACTCAATTAAATAAAAAATTCTGCACATCCATCTGTTGATAATAATCCCTCATCACCCCCATACCGCTGTAATATTGCAACACAAATAATCCTGCATGGAATACTACTCTCATCTTGTTGTCGTCCACCTTGATTAAAAATAAAAATTAATTTTCAAAATAACTTCCCCTCTTGCAGATGCTCAAAATGAAGAAACACGAAGAACTGGAGACGCCAACATTCACAACGTCGATTCCGATCGATATCTCGGAATAAGACCACCACCGTCCCATCAGAGAAGACACTTTAATATATTAACATTGTATTTTTGAGAATAAGGCATCCTCCGCCTCCAGTTAATTTTGTTTTGTTTTCCGTTTGTTTCAGATGCATTCCGCAATGCATTGTTATCCTTATTTTGTTTTTTTTTATTATATTTTTCCATTTCAAATGCTACTCTCCGTTACAAGTCTAATGTGAGTATTTAAATGGTCCACGCGAAGGGGTAATAACTTTGATATACATATACATATACAGTAATTATTAATATAAAACAATTTGTTTGTCTTTTCGGTAGGAAATGCTTTTATTATTTGTGGCTTTTTTTTAAATCATAATTTCGAAAAAATAATCATTTCACTTTTTTTTTGCTATAAATTTTGAATTTTTCTAAAATTAGACCAAATTAAAATAATTAATACAACGGTATTACATATAAAGATACAAATTCGTCTTAGTGTTGGTTTAGAACCAGTAAAACATACCTACATAACTTGATGTAAAGTTTTTTTTTTTATAATAATAATTATAAAACAAACAAAAAAATAATAATGTGAGCAAAATAACTTTGTATATAATTTTATACATGAAATCAAAAATAAATATAAAAAATTTGATACAACAAAGATCGGTTTTTCTTATGAATTAAGAACCTCATCATCTATCCCACTCCAGGAACGATGTTCGCAAGTTTTACCAACGTGTAAAACGTCAAAGACATGTATACAGCGCTCGAACAGAATCCTGTCGAGATAGTCTAAGATCCCGCTATACAACGACCTTCACCGAGATGCTTATTTAATGAGACGTATTTTTTATGTTATTAAATATGCCAATAAATATATCCTATATGGGTTGCCTAACAAATTTCAGTCCAGAATATTTTTAATTAATAATTTAAAAAAAAAATTTTTTTAAACATTGCACCGGTGTGATTATTAAATAAATTTGATACCAATCGAAAGTTTGAAGCCCATAGAATATGCAAACGTTGGGTTGCCTATTTTTTTCCGGTCACAACCACGGGTTGCCAGGTGTAAACAGGTAAATCTATACTTGCATTTTGCAACGGTCTGATTATTGAATCAAACTTAGATAAAATGAAAGATTATTTCATAAGGAACACGGTGGAATAGGGTTGCCTGCGAAAAATCAGTCCCGAATTACGGTTGTCGAATTTTAAATAATAAAATATCGCTGCGAGAGAGAGGTCCCAGACCAACCATCCCATGCGGTAGAAAAGGACGCAGCGTAGCAGCTGTTTAAAGTCCGCCCATTTAAAGAAGGAGAGTGCGCATGCTATTTGTGCTTGGAAATGAAAAGGATAGCGATAGACTCGTATATGCTGTGCATTATTTTGGAGTAGTTAATTATTAATATACAGAAATAGTTATTTAATTTTTTATTTTTTAATCAATTAATTATTTATCTATGTTTATTGTTTATGTGACACTAAAGTATATACACATCTTTAGTAAAAAAGACAGTTAGAGTAAAACATATATATTACTTATCTGGCAAATTTTATCTTTATTATTGGGAGCCGAAATAAAAAACAACAATTAAAAGAATACTTCTGTTTATTGAAAAAAATTTAAAATACAAAATTTTTTAAAATTATTCAGGTTCCGAGTCATCGGACATATAACTGTGATCTCCAACTTCTGAATCTTCTTCGTCATCACTCTCCGTTTCAGTTTTTTCGACAATGTCTTCTATTTTTAAAGGTGTATGATCCCCAATGAATCCTACTGGTTTTAAATATTCATCTAAGAACCAACCGCAGTTCTCAGGCTGAAGTTTCACGCATATCGGATCCGTTGCATTAAGCCACATGGAATTTACGAAAATAGTTCGTAAAATTTTCTGAGTTAATGATATCCAGCATGGTGGTATGGAGTTGGAGTCGAAGCCTTTTATTTTTTTTAAAATGTGCTCGCTGTCCTCTTTTGCAGAGTAATTCTTCAAAAAAATGCGATGTCTCGCATCATTCACACTGGTACAGTTCCTGATACCATACATACTAGACGTAAATTCTTGAACAGTCTTCATTTTTTCACCAATGAAAATATCAGCAGCATCTGTTAATGACGCAAAAACTGTTTGATATTTTTCATTTTTTGAAAATAGCTGAAAAGGTTTTACCTTCCCTTTGTTGTAAAATGCTGCCGTGTAATCGCAACCTGTAAATGCATGGAATGCTGGAAGACTTTGGCATAATTTAATTCCTAACTCCAACGCTAAATCGGTGCAATTAATACAATCAACAGTTTGATTATTACTCTTTTTTGTAATTGTGCTTGATGTCGATGCTGTTGATGTCGTTGCTGTTGATGTCGGTGCTGTGGATGTTGACTGCTCCTAAAAGAATTTAAATCATTCTTTGAGTAAAAATGGAAGAAAACAAATATAAATGAAAATACAAGTTCAATTAATAGATTTTCATGTCACTTTTTTAAAAAAGCTTAAAAAAAATTTGTTTATTACTTTGTCAAAGCCCCCAGAAGTTTGAGGCAGGTCTTCAACATTACTCGTTTCATCCTCAGCAACTGTAGCACAGGAATCGACACTAGGATTCAACTGTTGTGGTTCTTCTTCAGTAGAAGATACATCGGTATGCTCATAAAAAAAAAAGCAATTTTTGCGATTAAATGAAAATGTATGATTATAAATTTTAAAAAAATTTTTGATAAGAATAGTTGATTAAAAACATCCTCATTTAATTATTCCAAAAAAAAAGGAAATCAGAACATTTTCTTGTTCAATTTTCAACTACCGTTTTTTAAGTAAATTACAAAAAAAATATGTGTGTCGAAAATTAACAAAGCCATAAGTGAGTTTTACTAGCAATTACTTCAACATGAAAAAAATATAGAAGATGTATTAGCTTAGATAATTTTAAAGATTCAATTATTATGTACTTACTGTATATTCAGCGATAAATTTAAGAAATTCTTCGTTATATTTTTTATTCAAAACAGTCACTTTTTTGTAGCACGTGGTATGATAACCTACAAATTGGAGTGACGCACTGGGTAGCTCAACAAAATTGTATTTAAAATTTTTTTTTTACGAAAAGCTAACTTTAATGCACAGTTTTCAAAAGTTTCATCATCAAAATCAATTATTCCGTCATCCGAATCACACAAAAAACACTTTTTGGCCATTTTTTCCAACAATAAATAGCAGCACGTTTTTTCACTTGTATTTATAGCGACAATCTACTCCAAAATAATGCACAGCATATACGAGTCTATCGCTATCCTTTTCATTTCCAAGCACAAATAGCATGCGCACTCTCCTTCTTCTGGCACCTCTCTCTCACACACATTCACTCGCAGCGATATTTTATTATTTAAAATTCGACAACCGTAATTCGGGACTGATTTTTCGCAGGCAACCCTATACCACCGTGTTCCTTATGAAATAATCTTTCATTTTATCTAAGTTTGATTCAATAATCAGACCGTTGCAAAATGCTAGTATAGATTTACCTGTTCACACCTGGCAACCCGTGGTTGTGACCGGAAAAAAATAGGCAACCTAACGTTTGCATATTCTATGGGCTTCAAACTTTCGATTGGTATCAAATTTATTTAATAATCACACCGGTGCAATGTTTAAAAAAAAATTTTTTTTTAATTATTAATTAAAAATACTCTGGACTGAAATTTGTTAGGCAACCCATATAGGATATATTTATTGGCATATTTAATAACATAAAAAATACGTCTCATTTAATAAGCATCTCGGTGAAGGTCGTTGTATAGCGGGATCCTATACTAAGATGAACAAGGAAATATCGTAGTTGAGACACAGTCGATGCTGAGGATATGGAAAACCACTTCTGCCACTGTTAAACGGCGATGACGAACAACATTCCGCTGTCAGGCAGAACGAACCATTCAGTATTGGCAACGATAGCGAAAGCTGCCAACCACCCGACCTGAGTGAAGTGAGGATAGCAATATCTAAACTGAAGCTTAATAAGGCTGCCGGAAATGACGGCCTTCCGAGCTTTATAAAGCCGGCGGAGATGACTTGGTAAGTAACATCCACCAACTCATATACCGAATCTGGTCGGAAGAAAGTATGCCTGAAGAATGGAACCTCAGCATCGTTTGCTCCATTCCCAAAAAAGGAGATATTCACACTGCGCCAACTACAGAGGCACAAGTCTCCTCAACATCGCAACATCTATCTGCCGTAATATGTGAACGCCAGAAACCGTTTACCAACAACCTGATCGGCCCTTATCAGTGTGGTTTTAGGCCAGGAAAGTCCACAACCGATCAAATCTTCACACTTCGGCAGATCCTGGAAAAAAAACCCAAGAAGTCCAAATCGAACCCACCACCTATTAATCGATTTCAAAGCCGCATACGACAGCATTTATAGAGACGAACTATACAGAGCCATGTCTAGTTTTGGTATACCGCCCAAACTCGTCCGTTTGTGTAGGATGACAATGGAGAATTCTCGCTGCTCCATCAGGGTCGGAAAGGACCTCACTTCTACAAGATTCTATCTGCCGTAATATGTGAACGCCTGAAACCGTATACTACCGTCACAAAAGCGGACGAAGAAATCCGTGGTCGATTTGAGAGACAATTATTCGAAAAAAAACTTCGGTCCCGAGCGTTGACGGGCTATGTATACGAAGATTCAACCAAGAACAAAACGAGTTGTACAGAGACATGCCCCATGGTCCAAAAAAACTCCTCATAGGACGTTTAAGATGTCTTTGGCATGTAGAACGAATGAACACCAATACTCCGGCTCGCAGAGTCTTCGATTCACAGCCAGACTTCGGTCGCAGTAGAGGAAGAGGCTGAATTCCAAAATGTCAAAAAAAATGCGCATTGTGGATGCACACTGCTTTAATGATGCCAAGTATGAATGCTTTTGCACTGCTGCACATATGTTATGCATCACAAACATTTACGATGCTCTTTTTGCGTGTGTTTGCGCAGTTGATGCTTTGACAATGCGTTTTAGAAAAAATATGCTTTGCATCATAGTAATTTGTTTGCGTTTTGGAACTCTTGATTAAGCAGTAATGCAGAAGTAATGCGTTTTGGAATTCAGCCAGACCTCGCCTAAAGTGGCGCGCAGATGTAGAGAAATCGACCTCAATCAACTTTGAGTGCTCAACTGGAGGCAGTTAGGTAAGGACCGGGCTAATTTGACCGTTGGCTTGGGGATAAACCAACACGCCTATATCAAAGGCAAATCGGTAGAAATTGCCCTACATGAGATGCTCCAAACAATAGAAAAACCACTGTAGCACAAGGAATATGCATTCATAGACAACAAAGGAGCCATCAACAAAGTAACATAGGAGGCTATCACGAAAGCATGTGTAGAAATGATAATTAGTAACTGGATATCAGTCATCTTTACTTGACGAATTGTCAACGATTGAAAATAAAGGCAAGATGTACTCCAAAGGGGGCTGCAATATCTCCACTTCTTTGGCTACTGGTAGTCAACGGAGCATTGAGGAGACTAGGAATCAATAAATACAAATACAAATTTTGTGGCGCAACATGCTCGTTAGCACCTAGGGCTGAGCTTTCTCACAACCATTCATGTATGCGGTTGTACTTCGAAGGCGAATCTAAAGAAACTTTTTTCTTGACACTTGATACAACACGGATGATTTGTCAGATCATCACGAGAATAGGGCCAGTAAAAATCATTAAGTTGTTGCTACGGCCAGAAATCGAACCCAGACCTTCTGTGCGGCAATTCATGGCACCACTGAGCCCGCCTAGAAATCACTGCAATAAAAACAGTGGCTTATGCAGACGTATATGGTCGTCATGGCATGTGGGAAATTCCCATCGTCTCTATCCTTAGATAAGCAAACATACTCAGCAGATGGTCAGAAGCCTGCGACCTCGGTGTAAATCCAAAGAAAACTAAATTAGTTTTCTTTACTATAAAAAGAGATCGGTCACAGAGTTTGTGGCACCGATCACAGAGGGTTTACTCTCTCACTGTCAGCAAGTGCCAAATACCTGGGGGTGGTACTTGATTATAGGCTAAACTGGAACCTCAATATCAACGAAACGGCAAAGAAAGCTAACTTTGTGCTATAAAAAATAAAAAGAGCAGCCCGTCTTAAAGAAGCGGGTAACCTTTGTATCAAACCCTTTGGTCATGACACAATTTTTAAATTAGTATCATACGAGAATTGGGCATCTGGCTACACCATCCCATATCACGATTTTTACGTTACATACTCAATTAAAATAACAAGTATAGAGGAATGGTCGTCAAACAATGTGGTACCTAACACTGAAATAGCAATCTATACCGATGGGTTTAGAGTGAATTCTGGAGTCTATTCCGATGTATTCCGATGAAATCGGGTTAACTACGTCTCTTCGACCAGCAAATACGTGCAGGGATCCTACCCATAATCGAGCTAAGGTGTTGTTCATATCTCAAGAGGATGTTTGCAGTCTCTGGCATCCACTTTAGGTTAATCAAGAGTAGTTGGATGCTGCTTCACAGAGCTAAAGGCTCTATTTCAATGTAATCAGAATAAAGTCTACATTATCTGAGTGTCAGGTCATAGTAATATTCCAAGAAATGAGAAAGCAGACAAGCTAGCCAGACTAGGATCTCATTATCTGGAGCAAATTTAACAAGCTCATAGCTTACATTTCTATAGCGGTGAAAGAATTTGGGTAGGTAAGCACTCTAATAAATTCAAACTGACACCCAAACACCATTTGTGAAGGAATTGCGGCGATCCAGATGTCTTGGAGGACATCCCACACTAACTGTGTCACTGCACTGCGAACAGCAACAGCCGTAATAAACTCCTTGGTAGCTTTTACTACTAATACCTGACGGAGCTAGCAATAATCCCTATATATTGTCAATCGTATGGATGGAGTAACTATCCTATCAAAGCAAATGGAGCAACACATATCAACTCATAAGTATCACACCATTATTTACTTCAGCGATCTTCTTTTTCAGGTACATAACTCTCCAATAAAGGGTATCGCTATGGGCTCAAGTGGGCCTATGCGAGTTTGACGACTTACAGGAGGGTCAACAGCCCATCAAACCTAACCTAACATCATAACCATAGGGTTAGGATGATGAACCAGACACATTCAGAACATCCATTCCATATATCAATGTTATCATTAATAATGCAGTACTTCTTTGGACCGTCAAAAGCTTCAAACCATTTAAATCCCCTAGACCGGATGGTATCATACCTGATGAGCTTTAATACTGGCACTGGCGAATAAGCAATATGACCAATTCTCTGCGTTTAGTAAACATCCCAAAGGCATGGATGAAGTTGTATTCATCCCCTAAGCAGGAAAAGCTCACATATAAATCCGATTGATGTCCGTCCGATCAGTCTGTCCTGTTTTCTATTAAAAACTTTGGAAGGATCTACACTGAACCGACTGTCATCTTCAACTTCCAGCAAGGGAAGTCGGTTGAGAGCTCATTAAGAGCAAACGAGTATCATTATGGTGGCTTTTCCTAATATAGGAGGTGAAGGGGCCTTCAACAATGTCAAACTGGACGCAATAAATAATGGACTTTCAGATCTTAATGCTGATAATTATTTGGGAGTGCTAATAATTCAACTACTTACGGGCAGAATTGTTAAGACAAATTTGGACGTTTTACCCACATGCAGATCGCTGGTCACCCCACAAACGGAATGAGCTTACAAGTTCTAGAAAGAGAAGGCTCACGGTGATTGCCTATGCATTTTGACTTTGCAGTAGCTTGATAAGATGTATCAGGAAGTAACTATCATTAAATAAAATATCATTCAATAATTATTACCTACAGAATGGCCTCTTAGTACTCTCCGAATTTGCGGCCATTTCCCATCTCTGAAAAAATCCGAATCGGTCCTTTTTAGCACGATATACAAAAAAAGCTCCATAAACTGCGCCAACACAGAGACATAAATCTCTCAACATCGCCTACAAGATCCTATATTGCCGTAATATATGGAGGCTTGAAACATGTCACCAACAACCTGGCCCTTGTCAGTGTGGTTTTAGGCCAGGAAGGTCCATAACTGATCAAATCTTAATGCTTCGGCAGGTCTTCGAAAAATTTTAATTATTCATGTA
Source organism: Rhingia rostrata (assembly GCA_949824845.1). NCBI lineage: Eukaryota > Metazoa > Arthropoda > Insecta > Diptera > Syrphidae > Rhingia > Rhingia rostrata. Next base: position 166,339,834 of record OX463755.1, on the reverse strand, counting down.
TTTCAAATCCGCATACGAAGACATTTATCGGGACGAACTACCCAGAGTATTCTCGCTGCTCCAGCAGCCAACGACTCCATAGAAATATTCGATAACCGAGAAGGATATAGACAAGGCGACACACACTGTCATTAATTTATTCTTAAGAGTATTTTGCAATACTTCCGAGCCAACTCCAGAGGCGCACAATCTTCCATAAATCGGTGCAACTACTAGCCTATACGCCGACGCACGTAACTGACATCATTGGTCACACTCAAGCATTTTTAGTACAGCAAAGGAAGCCGCAAAATGGGATAAGTAGTAAATGAGGATAAGGTCAAGTGTTTATCGAAAATTGGACATACCATTACTATTGCAGATATAACTTTGGGGTAGTACGGGATTTTGTCTACATCGGATCCACTTTTGATTTTGACAACAACATCTCGTCAGAAATAAAACGAAGAAATACTCTTGCCAACTTTTTTTTTTCTTCGGGCTAAGAAAGCAATTAAGAATTAAAGCCTTAACTGGACCTACTAAGGAGATCCTTTAAATACCCTGAACATTTCAGTCCCGCTATAAGGTCTGGACCGTATCAAAAGTAGATGACAAAATCTTTGGTCTTTTTGGAAGAATAATTTGTTGCGTTGACTTGATACAACTACGAGCTATAGGAGCTGTACAGTAGGACTTCGATTCCCAGCCAGACGTCTGAAGAAGTAGAGCTTTAAGCTGGGCGCACCTGTATTAGCCAACTTGAAGTTAGCTACTACATGCAATTGGCTTAGGACCGGCCTAAGTGGAGAGACATATTGGTTGAGACCCAGGTTTATAAGTTACTCGTGTCCAAAGTTACTCGTGCCCGATCTAGCGGTAACATTTCATGTAACCGAATACTGTAATAAATCACTTTGTTTTTTTTTTTTAATTTTTCTAGCTACCTTCTGTTTGACTGTTTCGTTTATTTTAATAAGAAAAAAATCCGCTTATTAAATAGTCGTGATTTTTCTCATTCGTTTTACAAATTTATTTCTCGAAAACAATTCTTTAAAAATTTATAATGGACCAGTTTGGAGTGCCGAAGAAAATTAATCGACATGTTCTCAAGGCCCTTTACTATTTTAATGATAGGGGTCTTGAGAATCCGGAACTTTCTGCGATTTGTGAACTCGTGGCATATTCTATGAGAAATAATGTTCCGGTAGCAAATCTTCGTGGGGTCGTACGCCAATCTCTTCATAATATGGCTGAATTGGGTGTGATTGGAACCAACGGATTGCATTTTTCCGTGCAAGATACCGCAGTATCTTTTCCAAAGCCAGACTTTGGAATTTTCAAGTCTAATGTATGGTACTAAAATTTTTCATTTTTAATTTGAAAATCGTTGACTTTTTTTTTCATTTCAGATTCGTAGTAATCAACGGAGCCAACTTAATCCAAACTCGAGAAAACGTCCAGCAAGTGAGGATTCCTTGTCTGGAAGTGAAATTGAAAAAACACGGAAACGCATCCGCGGGAGAAAATCGTTAAATGTAAAAGGTAAAGATGTAGAACTACCGAAAGCCAAGAAGGTATCCGAAATGAATTGGAATGATATTTCTTTCTCTATGGAAGAAGAAGACAGTCGTGCAGAAAATATGGATTTGGAAACTTTTGTGGAACCAGAGAATGGCGTAAGCCTGGGTAGAACAGATCTATTTATTTCCGAGGATCTTCATCAAGTACAGGAATTGACAATATCAAAAACATCGGAAGAACAATCCAATTTCGATGTTCATCAAGTACAGGACTTGGAAATATATGATCATGTGGAAAGATCGGAAGAACTATCCAATTTCGATCTTCAACATGAACCTTCTAAAGAAATGACAACCCTGACGAGGAGTGAAGAAGTAAAAACCTCAGATGATCAACATGTTGAAGTTGAAAAAAATTCGGAACAAGAGGAGGGTAATGAGGAAAAAATAGTTTCACCAAAATTAGAAGCAGATCCTTGAAAAATTCCTAGCCAAATGTATTCATACATTTTTTTAATAAATTCTTTCATGTTTTAACAAGACTGTTCATATAGGCAAACTTAATTTATGTACGGTGTCCAATGGTTTTTTTTTTTGACATTTTTTCCAATTATATTAGGGAATAGTTACTTACTTAAGTGGTGCTTCTTACTCTTAGCTAACTGCCTCCAGTGGCGCACTTTAAGTTGGTTGAGGTCGGTTTCCACTTGTGCGCTCCACTTAAGGCAAGGTCTTCCTTTACTGCGTCCGACATCTGGCAGGGAATCAAAGACTACGAGCCCGAGTGTTGGTGTCCATTAGTTCCACATGTTCTAGAAACAGAGGTTGGTAAAAGTGATTCTTCGTTTAATTTCTAGGAATCGATGTTGTCAGAGTTAATAACGGAGCCGAGGTAGACAAAGTCGCGTACTACCCCAAAGTCATATCTGTTAAAGGTGACGTTCCTTACAATTCGTCGATGTTGTGTGTCTTTTCGAGTTGAGAGCATATAAATACTTAGTCTTACCTTCATTTATTGCTTAACCCATTTTCGGCGCTTCCTTATCTACCAGTGATGCCAATATCGTAGGCGTATGATTGTAGTTGCAGCGATTTTTGGAAGATTGTGCCTTTGGTGTTGTATCAGGAGTTTTGCACAATCCTCTCCAGAATCAGATTAAAGAAGGCACTTGACAGCGCATCGTTTTTGGTATCGCATGTGTGGGTGAGGTCATTATCGACTCTGAACTAGACGTGGCACTGTATAGTTCGTCCCTATAAATGCTGTCGTATGCGGCTTTGAAATCGATGAATAGTTTTTCGCAGGATCTGCCAAAGTGTGAAAATTTGATAATGTTGTGGATTTTGCTAGCCTAAGCCACACTGATAAATCCGATCAGGTCGTTGGTAAACGGTTTCAGGCGTTCACATATTACGACAGATAGGATCAAGTAAGCGATGTTGAGGCGACTTATGTGAATGTCTCCCTTTTTGGGAATGGAGCAAACGATGCTGAGGTTCCATTCTTCAGGAATAATTTCTTCTGACCCGGTTTGGCTTATGAGTTGGTGGATGTTACTTATCAAGTCATCTCCGCCGGCTTTATAAAGCTAAGCGGGAAGACCGTCATTTCCAGCAGTTTTGCAAAACTTAAGTTTAGATAGTGCTATCCTCACTTCACTAGTTTTCACTGTTGCGCCAATGAATAGTTCGTTCTGCCTGATAGCGAAATGTTGTTCGTCATCGCTTTTAAACGGTCTGCAGAATTGGTTCTTCCATAGCCTCAGCATCGACTGTGTCTCAACTACGATATTTCCGGGATCGTTCTGCCTGACAGCGAAATGTTGTCCGTCATCGCTGTTAAACGGTCTGCAGAAGTGGTTCTTTCATAGTCGAATGTGTCTCAACTCGGATATTTCCTTGTTCATCCTCGATCCCGCGCTTTTCTACTTTCTGGAAACCAGGTTCTTTCCTTCTTCTCTGCCTATGGAAGAATGGCAATGGAAACTCTCGTCTCCAACTGCAGCTTAACCTTGTATGCCTCGTTATTGGCTGCGTGCATCTGTCGACATTCTTTATTAAACCAGGGGTTTCATACTAGTGGATGCGAGAAACTCAGCACATTAGTTGCGGTTGATCTAGTGGCTTGTTGGCGACGTTACCATTGTTCTTCAACATTCGATGCTGGTGGTATGGTGTTAATTTAGGGATTAAGGGGTTAAGGATTTTTTTTTAAATTCGCATTCTATTCGCCAAACTTATAGAGCACAAGTTTGGGGTGAGCATAATCTTCCATCTGAGAAGCTAATACGCAGTCTACAGAACGATTCATGACCACATTTACTCTTTTTGATAATATTTACCCAAATCGAGCCCTACCGTGCGCTAAGCAGAGATTATTGCCGCTTTAGACAGAATGACCCGAATTCATCGATCCGACACCGTTCTTAGAAACTCGGTCTCGGCCCGTCCATTACTTAGAAAATGTTTAAGAAATGTCTTGGTCTACATCCATGTATAAGGTCCAACTGGTGCAAGAATTAGAGCCAGCGGACCATCAATTGCACCGTGTGCTCGGTGAACGGGCTTAGAATTAACTATAAGTTGAGCCAGGTATATATCGTCAAATTGTCTTCAGTGATGCAGCTTATTTTTGGCTTGACGGGAGTGTAAACAATCCTCATTAGACTACATTACATCCCGAAAAAATCACTGGTTTGTGCGGCTTACATGAATAAGGCGCATGCTATGCAGTGCGTGCATCCAATGCATTTATGAGCCAAAAGTTTGGTGACCGAATCATCTCAAGAAATGGGCCTGTGAAATTGGCCACTTCGTTCGTGTGATTTGACACCATTGGACTACCAGCAACGATTGATCACTTAGAATACAATATTCGACGCGCTATTGACGAAACAAGACCGGGGTATGCTCTAAAAAGTGGTGCTAGATTGGACAAACAGGATCAGGTCCAATCGCGGAGGTCATATACCAGAATTTTGTATAAAACCTTAAATACTATGAAATTTGGAACCTACTAAAACCAAGATTTTGGTCACCCCATTGAACTTGTTGCGTTATGTTTACAAAAAATTCTATGCCAAAACAGTCTAGAGAAACCTTCGTTGGATTCTTGTTGTACACTCATCAGGGGATGATGGTCCCTCTCAAGATACCTAAAAATTCCGCCCTTAAGATAAGAAAAATACTGCATATGAGTAATAGTCACGCATTTCATTTACGATGGCAATCCTATGGTGTCTGTGACACTGTAGGGTGACTAATAAGCGCCATCAACCTAACAATCACCATTCGATAGCTATCTTACCCCCACAGTTACGGGAGCTGTTCAGTTCCATGTTTTTCAAAGTCTACAAGTAAGTTATGCCTATTTACTAATTACCGTTAGTGGATAGTTCTAACTCTGACTCACCGAGCGAGCTTATCACAAATCTACTTGAAAAAAATTTCATGATGTGATGATATCAACTCCACACGAGGTAATTTTATATAAAAACATTTTTCCCGCTATTAACCTATGCCAATTGAATTCGTCAGTTAGAATGTATCGCATCGTTGAGTTCTGTTGTGTTGCAGTCGTGCTAATCGCCAGCGTAACACCTATCCCAACAAATCCCAATGGCCGAGGTGTTGAGCCAGTCGTTATTGTTGGGTTTAATTCGGATACAGCTGCATTTCAGGAGGAGTTGTCCTCATCCAACAAATTGACATCCATCCCTTCTGGGAATGTGAGAAGGTCTTGCGTTATAGTATAGGCAAGAGGATCAAAAGTAAGTTAACTTTAATCCACTTTGAGGGTGATATCGTTGTTACAGTTTTCCAATTTTAGATGATCGTTTGGTGTCCCATAACACGGATAGCTATCATTGGCCGACACCTCAGAATGTAACACTAATCTTGCAATATCCCATTACAGGGAAGGGTGCAATCGTAAGCTATATGGAAGTTATTGTCACTCAAAGTTCAAACATTGGAAAAGCTCATGTGCTAACTGGTGGAATTGGACAACGTTTCATTGTCACCATAGTGGAGGCGAATAGCACCTACTTGTTCAACTACTCATCGAAAATTTATGGAATTTAAAAAGAGAGAAAAAAAACGCACGTTTTATTTAAATTTTCTTTTACTGGGTTTTTTTTTCAAGACCCATAGATGGCAGCATCATAGGTAAACTGTACCTTGTGCAGTACACCAAGGACTACAACAATCGATTTCTTACCAATGCCACCGGATGAAATGTATGCCATCGTCTGATTGTATACATCAGTGACGATGATTTCTACGTAGTTGATATCAGGACCGATGCTTGGGCTGTCATAAGTGAAGGTTAGGAATCCTTCATTCCCCGTGGGATTACTCAATCGATAGAGAAGTCGGTCATCTGAAATGAAAACGGAAGTTATTCGTGGACGGCAGGACTTATTATCATAACTCACTTATATTTCGTTGGCCAAATGTATGTGTTCCATTTAGTTCTGCACTTATGTTCAGATCGATAGTGCCAGTCACTACGGTCAAGAGTAGAAGAACTATTATCAACGTCTCACGTATTTGTACACCCATTGTTAAGGTAACACTGATTGAGGTGTTTTCAAATGTTTTCTATTACCATTCAAGTTCGATTTGAATTGACCAAGCAATTGGATTTTTATCTTGGAAACTAAATACCCACTTAATTGAGATTGAACAGAATTTGCTTGATAACGTAACAGTGGGGCTAGTAAGTTTTCGCCTCTATTCATATTTCTGAGGAAAATTTAAGCCACCCACACTTTTTAGGAACATGGAAAATGAGTGTAGTAGCCTAGTGATTTGTGCTTAGGACTACTAAGCACTGGGTAAAAAAAAAAAAAAATTATGGCGCAACAGGCTCGTTAGTACCCAGGGCCTAGCTTTTTTCTCACAACCATTCATGTGTGCGTGTGTACTTCTTTGCACGATGGCGGGACCTCCTGTTTTATGCCGAGTCCGAACGGTTATGTTGAGATAAACTATTCATGACAATTCATACTACTCGGATGATTTGTCAGATCATCACGAGATCATCACGAGATGAGGGCCAGTGAAGGTGTTGCTACGGCTGGGAATCGATACCAGACCTTCTGCGCGGCAGTTCAACGCACTAACCATCGCGCCACTGAGCCCCCCTAAGCACTGGGTCCCTTGTTAAAATCCCGAAAGTGACATCATGTTCTTTTCTCTTGGATGTTTGTTACACTGTCAATGAGAAGCAAATTTTCCGAACGGGTTCGGCAATAACCAGGAGGTCCTCTTCAATTTAGTACTAAAACACTCACTCGAACTATTAAGGAGATCCTATAAAAAACCCTGATCATTACAGTCCTGCTCTACAGCGCTGAAGCATGGACCATCTCAAAAGTAGATACAGAAATCCTTGTCCGTTTTGAGAAAAAAAATGTATTCTGTCCCGTTTGCCTTGTCGGGCTGGTGAAAAAAAAAACTCCGCATTGGCCATTTAAAATGGCTACGACGTGTAGAGTGAAAGTGCACCAATACTCTAGCTTGCAGAGTCTTCGATTCCCAGCCAGACGAAAGACCCTGACTTAAGTGATGCGAACAAGTAGAAGCCGAAAAAAACCAACTTGAAGTGCGCAACGGTAGGCAGTTTGCAAAGGACCAATTGGAGAGTCATGTTTCTGTAGAGCTACTTGAGTAAGTAAGTAAGAGGTAATTCCATCTGCCTTTGGCAAAATCTAGTATTTCCTGTGCCACCCGGAATTGGAGGTCACATAATGGCGTTTTGAGAGTCTGTTCTGATTGATCGATGCTGGTGGCAGATCTTTTCCTCACCAGTTCATCTGTATTTTAATTGCCCGTTATACCCCTGTGTAAAGCTATTAAGCCGAGGTTCATATTATATTAGATGCCTTAAACCTTTAGCTCATCGCGACGCCTGACAAATTTGGAATTTATTTTGACAGGGGAGATTGCTTTAATTGCTCCAGTTTGGGGGTTGTGCATTGGGTTGGGAAAAATACCCATATTTGTTACGAAGCAACCAATAGCCTCGAAAAGGACCCTACTAAACGTAACGTACGAACGTAACGAACGACGTTCGGATCTGAACCTGGAATGTGAAAACATTAAGCAGAAGAGGTGCAAGCGAACAACTAGTGGAAACCCTAAACTGCTTCAAAGCAGACATTTCTGCCATCCAGGAAATACGATGGGATGGGCCGGCCAAAAAGAGAATGAAAAATTGTGACATCTACTACGGACCGTGTTATAGTGAGCAGAAACAGCGATTATTCGGGTGCGGATTTGATATAAGTGCCAAACTTAGGCAAGAAGTCCTATGTTTTGAAGACATTAGCGAACGCTTCTACCAACTCCTTGACAAAACCTATGAGCGCAAAGGTAGGAAGAGAAGACATCTTTAGCAGTCTTGTCGTAACGTCTGGTAACGGACTTTGGCTAATTGACTTCGCTACGGAACGAAATGCCATTATAGCCAAAACACGGTTTCCCTACCTCCATATCCATAAGGCGACATGGCGGTCCCCAGATCGACGAACGGTCAACCAAATTGATCACATTGCGATAGACAAGAGGCACGCATCCAGTTTTTTTTTCCGAGTAGCTAACATCGACTCGGACCACTACCTTGTTGCAGCCAGGGTAAGAATTCAGGTATCGATGCATTGACATGTAACTTCTTCGATTTGATTCTTGTGAGGACTGTGCAAGACTCCCGAGCCAACACCAGAGGCCCAATTTTTCAAATCGGTGTAACTAGTAGCATACGCCGACGATATTGACATCATTTGTAAAACTAAACGTGATGTCATTGCCAAGATTGGTGCGCACAAGCTGAAACCGACCTCAACCAACTTGAAGTGGGCAACTGGAGGCAGTTAGCTAAGTACCGGGCTAATTGCAGAGGCATGTTGGTTGAGGTCCAGGTTTATTGTGGACCTTAGCGCAATTTAAGTAAAGTAAATGATTATTTTAAATACGTTTCAAAATTTGAAGGCAAAACAACGGTTGCAGGGTCAACTAGTATGTAATAAATTACAATAATATTGTCATTGTTGTGTGGAACTAGCTGCTAGGCTTTCTCCTAAATTTTAAGTCTGTTTTCAATACTAACTTATATTTTAGCAAGTCAAATCCAGTTGGACGAAAACAGTATCGGGCGACTATCTTTGGAAGGAAAAAAAAAAACACAATTGCAGTCAAAAAAAAGTGCAGTCAAAAAAAAGTGAAAAGACTAACGGCTTACTAACAACAATTTGTGTTCGAATTCGTAAAAAGTATGATAACTTCTAACGGAAACTGCATAGTAACCTCCACTCACATAGATAAATCATACAAGCTTGGGTGATTCACGGCATTAAATAAAATCGAAAGTGATGCCTATATTTCCTAAGTATGCGTTTCTACATGAAACATCTTTGTAAAAATACATCTTTGTAAAAATTCAAATTAAATTAATAAACGTAATATGCATGTAGAGAGTTTAATAACTCGACGAACTATAATACAAACAACGGAATGTATATGACTGTACAAAAATTCCCCCTTTGTATAATTATGTACAGGGTGGCGCACGAATCGTGCTACAAAAATAAAACGTAATAACTTTTTTTCTGTGTGAGTAATCGGCTTATTTTTTTTTTATTTTGTAGGTTACTATTTAGATTTATAAAAATGGATGCTTGGGATACGGAGAAAAGAATTTCGATAGTGCAACGGTACCATGCTTTGCAGTCCGTCATTTCAGTCCAAAGGGAATTTAGGCGGGAGTTTGGCGGTAATCCCCCGAGTAGATGGACCATTATGAGGTTTGTAAACATGTTTGCCGAATCTGGAAGCATCGCACGAAGGCCGAACCATCGAGATGCCAATGTTCGGGTTCAGGATTCAATCGCAGCAGTAGCATCTGCAATACAGGCCAATCCGAGCGTTTCGACCCGAAACTTATCGGGGCAAATTGGAGTTAGTAGACGGTCATTACAACGGATACTTCATGACGATTTAAACTTGTTTCCGTACAAAGTCCAAATTACTAGCAAGTTAAACCCTCAGGATTTGCCTGTTCGCCTGGAATTTTGCCAAAAAAATGATATCAATGGCCGAAGAAGACAACACATTGATCAATTGTTTGTTCATGTCTGATGAGGCCCATTTTGATCTTAACGGCAATGTAAACAAGCAAAATTGCCGTATATGGAAAGAGTCTAATCCAGAAATGCTCCATGAGACGGAACTGCACCCAGAACGAGTCACTGTGTGGTGCGCAGTTTTATCAAGGTGTATTGTCGGGCCGTACTTCTTTGAAGAAAACGGTGTAACCGTTACTGTCAATGGGGACCGTTATTTAAAGATGTTGAAGGAGTTTTTTTTACCCAGAACTGCGCCGAAGACGTATACGATTCCACAGCGTTTGGTTTCAGCAAGTTGGAGCAACTGCACATATAGCCAGACCAGTTATGGCGGAGCTAAACAAAAAATTCGCAAACAAATTAATTTCTAGGAACTCCACTCTTCGCTGGCCCCCAAGGTCACCTGACCTGACTGCACCAGACTTCTTTTTATGGGGTTATGTCAAGCAAGAGGTGTATAAAACGAAGCCCAGGAATTTAACTGAATTAAAGCAGTCCATAACGACAATAATTGAGGCGATCCCAACTTCAACTCTTCAGCAATGAATAATTTTTTGATCAGGTGCCCCATATGCGTGGGAGAGCGTGGAGGTCATTTGCGATCTATAATCTTTAAAAACAACTAACTATTTGAAATAAAATTTAATTTTCTAACCAATAAAAAAAAAATGAAATACATCGATTAAAAAAAAAGTTATCTGAATTTCTTATTGTAGCACAATTGGTGCGCCACCCTGTATCTTGAAATTAGACAGTAATGTATCTGAAATTGTGATACGAAGCTGGACTTTAAGAGATAAAACAATTTTCTTTTGAATGTAGATAGGAATAATTTATGTTTATGCAGATTTCTAAATAAACCTAGATTTCTAGTTTCATATTACTTAAAAAATGGTGGGGGGAATTTATCTAATTTAAATACCAACGATTATAACATTTGCTTACTTTTAATTTAATTATCTATTGTCATATAAAATCAGTCATTAGTAGGGTTTAACATTTTTCATTTGAAGTCTACACTATGATGGGTATCAGATCACGAGTAGATTGTTATTGTTATTGTTTTTTAAGTTAAATTTTTCATCAACTTAAAACTATCTTAAATGCTGGACAAAAATTCATGCAAAGCTAGCCTACTTATCAACTTTTTAACTAACTTACTGGCCCTATGCGGGCGTTCAAATTTAAACAATAACAGCTTAATTCTAATGGCTTTCGGCATTTTAATTCAATGTTATGGTAATTTATATTCAAGAGCATTTATTTGACCAAGAAAAGTTATAAAAAAAACTTCGTAAAGGATCTTATTTTCGTGTTTTCTTGAAACTTACTCCATCCTAAGCGATGACGTCTCGGTCGTATACTTACTTACATACTTAAGTGGCGCTACAGTCCGGAATGAACCTGGGCCTCAACCAACATGCCTTATTAAGCTTGAGTTGCGATTGCAGTCTTTCGACATTTACTTTTTTTCACAGTATTTCTGGATTGTTGTTTCACAGTATTTCTGGACTCGGACCACTATTTGCAACAAGGTAGTGGTCCGAGTCGATGTTAGCTGAACCACACCGAGCACCTATAAGCATTCATTGGCTTAATGAAAATCACCTTCATCCTGCTGTCAAGACGACCGCTATAAAACAATCTTTTTTCAGGTCAAACTTGTAGCTTCTACAAGCCTTCAGAAATATAGATACTAATCCAGCCAGATGTCAAGATGCTTTACTACGATCACAAGCTTGTTATATTTATGTTATAGCAAGTTCTTCCTCCTTTCCCTGGAGGCTTAGACAACGGTGTCCTAAGCAGGATAGTTTCCGATTTCTGAAAGTTGATTTTCAACATCCAATCATCTCTCAATTTTGTCGAAGTACCGCTGCAAAAGTGTTTGAATGTACAGTAGAGGATGTTCTGTACGCGATAAGATCGTCCACATGCGCAATTACCTGAGTAAGAGTATCTATCACATCATTGGTGTAAATGCTTAAGAGCTTCGGTGAGTTTACCGCTCCTTGCTGCAGACCATTTTTAATGACAAATTCTGAGGTAGAAGTTATATTGTCACTTTTGACAACAAATGTTTCACCAGTTAGCATATAATGAATCCCATACCATTATGCCAAGTCTGGTCGGCTTTAGATAAAGGCCATACGGTGTCGGAAGCCCTTCTCTAATTTACCCAGGCATGCACACGTGCACTGTTTTTGGCTTTGTTTCATTGTATATGAGAGACGAAATTGGAGGCGGCATGAATACAGTCATGTCCCGCCTCGAAACTAAGCTAGGTCACCGGTATAATATTACTCGCCTCAGACCACTTGAACAGAGCCCGATTGAGAATCTTTTTGAGTACCTATTATTGTTGTTGTATCATCTCCACGATGTTTGACAATTCATTAATACACTGGCATTATCTCAGATATCTTACTAAATCTGAGTTCTGGAACGGGGCTACTTTCAAAATAGTTCAGAAGGTATTTTTCTTCTCCATTAATAAGCAGCATAAGTGGATTTTTTGTTTAAATAAAGGATACCAAAGCAACTGAGTGCCAAACATAACAGTTTAAACTTCTCTGAAATACCTGCTTCTCTGTTTATTGATATTACAGACATTATTTGAAAACATCGGAAGCAAATGGTAAAAATAAAAAATATTTACAGCGCTCCGAATTGCATTGAACTTGGTGTTCCACAAGGTTCAATTTTGGGTCCTATATTATTTCTGATATATGTCAATTCATTATGTTTTCAACCTTTTATAGTTAAAGTTACAGCTTTTGCTGATGATACTGCTCTTTTATATTCAAACACAAGTTGGCTGAATGATTACACAGATGTGAACTATGACCTTGATTTACTGAGAAAATGGTTCATAAAACACAAACTTATAATCTGTGATAAAACCATACTTATGATGTTTAATATTAAAAGTAATAACCTTGATGATTGCCTGATTTATTATAACTCTCCAATTTTGCTTTACAATTTTGTTTTAAAATTTTGGTTTACCAATATAAATTCAAAAATTCAAAAACTTGTTGCAATGAAATACTCAGTATAGTCTTGGGTAACAATCTCTGTTGGAATAACCATACACTTTATCTTAAACAATATCTTAATAAAGTGGTAAGACAGATGTATCACCTCCGTCTATATTGTCCACAATCAATTCCAAAACTCGTTTAAAATCGAAGTTGCAATATGGTATCTCTTGTTGGGGTGGTGCTTATTTTAATAAAACGAAGTCGCTATTGATAACACAGAAACATGCAAACATGGATTTTATGCAGAGTAAATCGCAGAACTCCAAGTCTGTTTTTATTCAGAGATCTTGAAATTCTTCCCTTATGACATCTTTATTGTAACAAAGTTCTAAAAATATTTTTCGAAAACTCGAGATTTTACTCTGTAAGAAACATAAAAAACTATAATTTGCGCCTAAATACTAGATATTTGGTAACTATTCCTACAATTTATAAGACACACTTCTAAAGATTTTACAATGCCACCGCACCCCTTTTGTTTAACTCACTTCCAGATCCCATTAGGCTTAAGAGAGTAAAAAATGTATTTTCGAAAGATGTTAAGAAGTGGTTGTTGTCTTTGGATTATTCACCCATAAATCGTTTTTTTATGAATATTGATCATTGAATTTTTCATTAAAATTTTTAAACAATAGCCTTTTTACTATTTTTTCCTTTGTAATTTCCAGATAATAGATACTTTACTATTTCATACTTATCACTAAATAAATTTATAAAATCCAAGAATTGTGAAAAATGCAATTTTTTTTGTTGTGCAATTCAGAAAGACTGGATCAGTTAGGGATCTTAGGCAACCTGGGTATAATGGGACAAGTCGTTCAACAGAAAACATCCAAGCAGATTATTGCTGACAGTCAGGAACAATTCGTCATAATAGTCAAAAGTTGGGAACATCACAATATCTCTGGATCTTGTCGAAGTCCCGCTGTAAAAGAGTTCGAATGAACACGACCGTAGGTGCTGTTCGGTACGCGATAAGATCGTCGCCATACGCAATTGCCTGTGTTAGAATACCTATCATATCACTGGTGTAAATGCTGAAGAGGATCGGCGAGTTTACAGCTCCCTGTTAAAAAAAATAAATTTATGGCGCAACAGGCTCGTTAGTACCCAGGGCCTAGCTTTTTTTCTCACAACCATTCATGAGTGCTTGTGACTTCTTGACGGGACCTCCTGTTTTATGCCGAATCCGAAAGGCTAAGTTGAGATAAGCTTTTCATGACAATTGATACTACCCGGATGATTTGTCAGATCATCACGAGAGGAGGGCCAGTGAAAAATCACTTAGGTGTTGCTACGGCTGGGAATCGAAACCACACCTTCTACGCGGCAGTTCATCGCACTAACCATCGTGCCACTGAGCCCGCTCCCTATTGCAGACCATTTTCAATGAAAAATCCGGTGGTAGAAGTTAAGTTGCCACTTTTGACAACAAACATTCTACTAGGCAGCATGTCATGAAGCGTATATGGCAGTGGTTTACTTATGGCAAGTCATGTCAGCTTAAGATAGAGGCCCTCTAATCATATGGTGTCGAAAGCCTTCATTAAATCATCCAGACGTGCGCCCGTGCACTGTTTTTTGGCTTCATTCCATTGTTTATCAGAGAGTTTGGAGGCGGCATGAATACAGTAGTGTCATGCATTGAACCCAAACTGGTTCTCTGGTATAACATTATTGTCCTCAGACCACTTGAACAGGGCCCGATTGAAAATCTTTTCGAAAACCTTGCTGATACCCGGAAGGAGATTCATTTTCAAACCCTAACACATAACATATGCAATAGAAAAACGTTATTTTTTTGTCGAACCATACAAGAATTAGATAAACTATCTGAGCAAGATTTGGTGACCCATTCAGTTTGTGGCCCCTTCCACTTTTTGGGTACAGTCATTTTAAGGATAGGATGGGATTCACACCGCGGATTGTAGCCTTCTCATATGATGTTTGCCTCGACTTAAGTCAATTTAGACCTATGTAGCGTTTTCCTGGAACGAATTGACGACATAAATGTTTGCCATTTCAAATATCTAAATTCCCAGCATTTGAGCAGATAGCTACATCTAACTTTACTTAAACTAAAGCACCATTCAAATCAGTTTTTTGCTGTCGCATTGAAAAGGAAATTTTTTTTATTTCCCTCGGTGATGTACATATACCTATATACATATCATTTCTGCGGTCAGAAGAGTTCTTCCCCCTTTAGATTTATTGAGGTTTTTCAAATTAAAATCATTTTTTTAGACCACTAAATATAAAAATAACAATTACTTCAGTCATTCCTGAAAGGAAATGACCGTATGACAATAAATCTACAATTATACACGATCCTTATCATTTATGACACTTTCGCGGTACTCAACTTTCAACCAGATTATTGAAGTTTCTTTCGATAAAAAATATAAAGTACAAGAATGTGTCATACGAAACTTTGTCGTTAGCTCCGTCAAGACTAAATAACAAAAAAAATTTGCAAACGCTATTCAATTTTATAAGTGATTTTCATGTTAAAGGCAAATGAGTCTGTGAAGTTATATAATTTTTCTATGACATAATTTCTTTAGTCAGGTAAGTTGAGTTAAGAAATTGAGGCCCGGTTTTACAATGCTGAGTTAACCCAGAGTTAACTAACGCTGGAATAATTTTAATCCAGAGTTAACTCATGAAGCAGTTTTTCAGTGCGGGATTAAATTTTGTTCCGACTGTGGCGATTTGATTTGGTAGGACTCATGGTTTATCGATTTTGCTGTCAAAAAGTTCTCGATATGTATAGAAACTGCAACAACTCAGTTATCAAACAAATGAAAATGCCTTTGTCGCGATCTTACAAGTCTTGTTCTTCTTAAAACAGTCAAACTCAGTATTTAAAATAGTTTCGAGTCGTTGGGGTCTGAATTTAAATATATCGTACACTTATTTAGTTTCAAAAAATTGATGAAATGTCCAGATAAATAGAATTGAAAATAATTGTTTTTTTTTTGTATTTTATCATCTGTCAATAACATCTGATCATTTAGTCCCAGGGTTAACTCACCAAACTTGCAGCGTTAACTCGAGGTTAACTCTGGATTTCAATTGAGTTAACTCGACTTCAATCCCGAAACTGCAGGTGGCCATGGCTCAGAGGAATGCGTAGCTTACTGCTAAGAAAACGCTGCGGGTTTAAGCCCCAGCTTCGCAAGCATTATTTTTCAAAAAAAAATCGCCAGCTGATCTGAGGCCACCTGTGCGATAATATCAGACAGTATAAATCTGTCTCCTTCTCTGTCTCCTCCTCTTGTCTTTATGTTATATGGCTTTCCTTCTATGTGTCTATTTGTCTCTCTCTCTGTTGTATTAATGTCTTGCTCTGTCCCAGCCGACTGAGGCAGTCACCAGTGCTGTTATGTGTCTGTAGTTGGTTGCCTCCATGTGCGAAGTACTGTGATGTCAATGTCAATCCCGAAACTAGGAAGTGAATCAGTAAATATAGCTAGTTAAGGCCTAAATTTTATATAAAATTGTTTTTTTTTTTTCATTTTGTACTTTTGTCTATATTATTAAATGTTCTTTAATTGTTGTGAAAAAATATTTTATTCGATGTAAGTAATTCTTTTTGGCTTTTGGTAGTCTCTAATTTATTGAAGTTGGCATTACCTGCTTACTGTGAAAAATTGGTGCCAAATCGTAAGCGATACTTTCAATATTAGGTTTGAAATAATTCACTTGCAAAGTACAATAAAACCTTTTTCTATATAGATTTCCTCAAGCCTTCAATTTTATCCAGCCTTATGAAATAAGAAGAAAGTTTGCTACTAAATCAATTTATTGCAGTTGCCACCAAAAACTGTCATCCAAAATGCAAAACAGATCACAGCCAAGAGGCGTTATTGCTGAAGTAATGAATTGTTTCAGGTTTAACTAAGAGTATTGCCCTATTACAAACGTTAAAAACAACAGCCTCAAAAGAACATTCGGAATTACCCAAAAAAAAACTGAGCCATGTGGATTTTTTTCAGAATCAGTGGTTATCCACAAATCATCAAAATCATTTTTGAGAAAACAAAAAAAAAACAGTATTCGGCATAACTGAGTTGTTTGAATCCAGGGCTTAACATTTTCCCACAACCATTCATGTATACGTGTGTATTTACAATACGATGTCGAACCACTCATCTTTATGCCGAATCCTAAGTTCTGAGTTTTTTGACAGCTAGGCTCATTTTGACAGTTGTTACTCCTCGGATATTTGCCATATCATCCCCAGGAAAGGGGCACTGATACCATCGCACCACTGAGCCCTTCGGAACGGCCTATTTAGATTATTTTAACAAACTTTTCATGAGAGTTGATACTACTCGGATGATTTTTCGGATCATCGCGAGCGAAGGATCTATTAAAAATATTTGGTGTGTCTACGAATGGTAGTTTATCGGACCACCTTCAAGACCTTTTGAATACGGATAAGCCGTACATAAGCGTTCCACAATAACCGGGGTGTTAAAATGTATGAAAACTTTAGTTTAAAAGTTTTCATGACCACAATATCATTCCCTTGTATAGCAAAAGTTAAGCATTAGCATTGGGTGTGCCTTTAACGATTCCCGTTCCTAAAAGAGTACTATGTTGAAAGAGTATCATTTTATTCAACGGTCTTACACGTTTTGGTTTAACTTCCCCTGCTATCGGAAACTTATTTTGTAGCGATTATTTGCCATATACCAACACGGCCACCGTTTTTGGCATTTTCGATGACTGCGTTAGGTAAGGTCTTATGAGTAGTTGGCTCTCAGATGAAGTGTCAAACTCTCTTAGCCCTGGGTGGGACTTTAGCGATAACGGCTCTTGAAATGGTGATGAAAGATTATCGCGATACTTAAGTAGGGTCACGGTGTGGTGCACAAAAGGGATATTCATTACAGCCCGATCAAGATTCACGTATTCCTTCCCCGAGACAGCAGCAGAAGATTTTCTAAAATAGGGTTAACCTGTGCTTCTGAAGTCCCACAGTTATGATAGATAAAGTGATGAGCCTTCTTGCTGCGATATATTTCGATAAAAAGATGAGCTTCAACTTCCACCGAACTGGTCCTTCAGGTTTGGGCTTATAAATGGTTATAAAATAGTCTTGGAAAGCGAAAAAACAACCGGAATCGGAACTACTATGAATAACGACTTACAAGAAAACAAAAGGAACAGCAACAAAAACGTACGCGGTACACCCCGGGAGCTACTGAAAAAACTATCTTCACGCGGTAATGGGCAGATACTGCCTTGATTCTGGAAATATGTTCTACAGAACAAGGAATACAAAAACGAAAAAACATGCGACACTTACTACAGCTGCCATCCAAGGATGCGATTAGTTGCCGGGAGCCGACTTAGATCAGGAGTAATCGGCTTTAAGCCGGTTAGTGGTCTTCATCAGGGCAACATTTTGCAAGCCTTCACCGATCCAACTGAAGACCGGTGAAAGAAGAATTTTTTGCCGAAACAGCTCAAAAAGCCTAAACAGGAAAGAGGAATACCAAAACGAAAAACATGCGACATTTACAATAGCCGCAACCCAAGGAAGCGGATCGGCTCAGGAGTTTTCGGCTTTAAACCGGTTAGTGATCGATATCAAGGCAACATTTTGCAAGCCTTCACCGATCCCACTGAAGACTGGTCGAAGAAGAATTTTGATGAAATATCTCAAAAAGCCTGAACTGAACTATTCTTAACATGTAACGGATTCCGACACGGAGGCGGGTTATAGTGCGATTTATTCAATTTCTTGCTGGAACATATATTGCGTAGGGCAGGACTAAATACGGAAGGCACAAACTTCAACAAATCAGTTCAGCAACTGGAATACGCAGACGATTTTGAAATCTTTGGTTGCTCCCATCGTGCCATTGCGTTGCATCTAGAAGCATTTACGGCAATAGGGGAAGTGGCGAAACGCGCCGGTCTTATAGTTAATGATAACAAGATAAAGTATGTCATATCAACAAACAAAGCACAGTTGGCGCACAACATTGGACAAAATGTCAGTGTTGACAGCAATGATTTTGAGGAAGTTGAAGGAAAAATAAGCCTCGTAGTCAACATCAACCCCCTGAATAACACCTTAGCAGTGGTAAAGCAAGGGGGGTCACAGGCCCCGGGCGGCACTTTGCTGGGGGCGGAAATTCGGAGCTGTTAAGATTTATACAATTTACCAGCATTAACCCTGCTTCACAGTAAGTGAGTAAGTAATATCAACAAAATGCAATGGATGCTAATCAATTGCATGCAACTGAATTTTATCAGAAGTGACAACTCTGGGTGCTTGTCCCGTAACTTTTGAAGTGGTTGTCGTTGAACATAGTGTAGGAGACTTGCTAGGTATTTAGAGTGTAGTTTGAATGAATGACCCTCTTTATATGTAGGTATAACTGTATGAAACCGTAGATAAGTATTTTTGTGTGTGAACAAAAATAATAGGGGCGGCATAAATTGGGTCTGCCTCAGGCGGCCCCAAGCCACGCTACGCTACTGCGACTTAGTTAAGATACGACGAAGACTGACTCGATGTAGTACAAATAATATAAAAACATCGCCTTCATTGGCTGGGCCACATCGAGCGAATTAGCAATGTAGGGATTGTTTACAAAATGCCAAACTGTCAACCATTTTTGTCATTTTTGATGTCAGCTTTCGATATGACAGGTCTAATGCGTTGTTGGCTCTCAGATGAGGTGTAAAACTCGCGTGGCCCTGGTGGTTGGAATCCCAGCCTTCAGATTCGAGGCGACAAGAACCCTATGTCTTATGTTCATAGAAGACCATCTGAATGCTAATAAATATATAAATCCATCCGTATTCCATGTTGTTTGACCAACATCGACGCTTTGTTCTTAGTGCAAGGATCATTACTTACTTAAGTGGCACTACAGTCCGCAATGAACCTGGGTCTGAACCAACAAGCCTTTGTCATTACCCCGGTCCTTAGCTAACAGCCCCCAGTTGCGCAGTCCAAGTTGGTTGAGGTCGGTTTCTACTTGTGCGCGCCACTTAAGGCGAGGTCTCCCTCTACTGCATCCGACGTCTGGCTGGGAATCAAAGACTCTGCGTGCCGGAGTATTAGTGTCCATTCTTTCTACATGTCCTAGCCATCTTAAACGTCCAATGCGGACGTTTTTTGACCAGGGCATGTCGTTGTACAGCTCGTATAGTTACTGGTTGAATCTTCGTCTCCATAGCCCGTCAACGCAAACGGCGCCGAAGATTTTTCGAAGAATTTTACTCTCAAATCGACCAAGGATTTCTACATCCGCTTTTGAGATGGTCCATGCTTCAGCGCCGTAGAGCAGGACTGTGAAGATCAGGGTCTTTTATAGGATCTTCTTAGTAGTTCGAGTGAGGGCTTTACTACTGAATTGCCTTGTTAGCCCAAAGAAACAGCAATTGGCAAGAGTAATTCTTCGTTTAACTTCTGACGAGATGTTGTTGTCAGAGTCCCGTACTACCTCAAAGTTATATCTGTCAAGGGTGACGTTCTGTCCAATTCGACGATGTTGTGTGTCCTGTCGTATTGACAACATGTAATTAGTCTTACTCTCATTTCTCATGCTAGACCCATTTTTTCCGCTTCCTTGTCTATACTAGCAAACGTGGCTAAGACATCACGTTGGGTCCTACCAATGATGTCAATATCGTCGGCGTATGTTACTAGTTGTACCGATTTTTGGAAAATTCTGCCTCTGGTATTGGCTTTTGAGTTTTTCACAATTATCTCAACAATCAAATCGGAGAAGTCACATGACAGCGCATCGCCTTGCCTAAATCCCTTTTTGTTATCGAATATGTCGGTGAGGTTGTTTCCGACCCTGATGGAGCAGTGAGAATTCTCCATCTTCACAAACGGACAAGTTTAAACGGTATCCCAAAACTAGACATGGCTCTGTACAGTTCGTCTCTATAACTGCTGTCGTATGCGGCTTTGAAATCGATGAATAGGTGGTGGGTATCGAATAGGACTTCATGAGTTTTTTCCAGGATCTTCCGAAGTGTGAAAATTTGATCGGTTGTGGACTTTCCTATGATCTTGTAGGCGGTGTTGAGGAGACTTATACCTCTGTAGATGGCGCAGTTCAGAGGGTCTCCATTTTTGTGGATCGGGCATGCTGAGGATGCTGAGGTTCCATTCTTCAGGCATACTTTCTTCCGACCAGGTTTGGCTTATGAGTTGGTGGATGTTACTTACCAAGTCATCTCCGCCGGCTTTATATAGCTCAGCGGGAAGGCCGTCATATCCTTATAAAGCTTGAGTTTAGATATTGCTATCCTCACTTCACTCAGGTGGGGTGGTTGGCAGTTTTCGTTGTCGCTGCCAATTTCGAATGGTTCGTTCTGCCTGACAGCGGAATGTTGTTCGTCATCGCCGTTTAATAGTCTGCAGAAGTGGTTCTTCCATATCTTCTGCAGTTGAGACACAGTCGCTCAACTACGATATTTCCTTCTTCATCTCGACAGCATTCTGTTCGAACTTTGTATCCTTGGCTTTGACGTTTTACACTTTGGTAAAACTTGCGAACATCGTTTCTGAAGTGGCACCTCCCTATATCATCTATCTTTCTGAAAAGCCGGTGTTTTTCCTTCTTCTCTGCCTATAGAGCTCAACGGTGGCTCTCACCTTCACCTGCAGCTTAGCCTTGTACGCCTCGTTCTTAGCTGCAAGAATCTGTCGGCATTCCTCATCAAACCAGCGGTTTCTTGCAGGTGGGCGCAAGAAACATAACACATCAGTTGCGGCTGATCTAATGGATTATTGGCATCGTTGCCATTGTTCTTCGATATTCGATGCTGGTGTTATGGTGTTAATCTAGATGTTAAGGGATACGCGTTGCGCGATGGTCATGGCGGTCTTTTGCGATTGCAGTCTTTCGACAATACGTTTTTTCGCAGTATTTCAATAACATCTTTTTCCTCCGTTAAGGCGTGAGCGCATATAAGGCTTATATTGGCGAAATTGGCCTTCATGCCGATAGTTGCAGTGCGTTCGCTAATGTCTTGGAAACATAAGAATTCTTGCCTAACAAATCCGCATCCGAATAGTCGCTGTATGTGCTCACTATAACACGGTACGTAGTAGATGTTTTTCATCCTCTTTTTGCCTGGCCCATCCCATCATATTTCCTGAATGGCAGTAATGTCTGCCTTGTAACAGTTTAGGACTTCCGTTAGTTGTTCGCTTGCACCTCACCTGTTTAATGTTCTCACATTCCAGGTGCAGATACGAACATCGTTGTCCTCTTTTCGTTTAGCTGGGTGGTCAACAATAAAATCAGCCCTTTCCGAGGCTATTGATTGCTTCCTAATAATTTATTTTTTCCATAGTCGGTTAGTTGACCCAAAGCATAACCCCCAACCTGGAGGGCCAGTTCCAATTTATTAGATTCTCCTACGACACGGGACATCAGTATCTCCAACGGGATTGAGCGCTGCCGTTGGCCTTTCGGTTCTTTCGCCACCATCTCTGTTCAAGGGGCCTGACTTACCTGTGAAATTCCTAGACAACTTGTTGTCTGAACATGTCGAAGCAGCTTGTCTAGTTCGCCTGAAACAACAGGCTGGGTATTCATTTCGTGCCATTCTGACATGGTTACTGTTTTTCGTCGTGTTATCAACACTCGCGCTTATCGTTTAGCAAGTCAAATCCGGTTGAATGAGACCAGTACCCGATGGTTACCACTTGGAGGTTACAAAGAAGCACTTGATATGTAGTTAGAGTTACAACCACTAGACATTGCCAAGTTAAAGCCAATCAGAGTCTACCCTCGTTCTACAACACCCAACCATCTTTAATTTAAAATAAAACACAAAATAACGATGCTACACCAATACCTTGAATTTCCAGCAACAAAAATTCATTGATCGACGCCTTGTAGCAATCTTCATTGACATTAACACGTTTTAAAGAAATACGCTCCGATGATGCCACCTGCCCATAAAGCGCACCAAACAGTGCATTTTTTGGTTTGCATTGTATCTGTTAGATTGCATCTGTTTGTTCATCGGACCAAATATCAATTTCAATATTAAAAAATCGATCAATTTGAAGCTTTTAGAAGGTCCAAATTGGTCGGCTTCAATTCTTAAACGCGCAGTATTTTATACGCTTTTAAACCAAATTCACGCTTCACAATACGCTACTACGCTCCATAAGAGATGCCAAAATCTTGAGATCGGAGACGAATTGATTGATCACGGTCTTCATGAATACTCTCTGTAGGCAATATTCGCGTGTAGAGCCCGCTATGCGAACTCTAGTTGTTGGATGAAGGAGGAATGGTGTAAAATTGGTTGGGAATTTAGTGATGTTGGGTGATTAAGAAGACTAAAATTTGGTCGAAGAACTCTGTAACAATTCTTAACTGAGCACTGATTTCGGAAAAAAATGTTTGCAATTTGTAAGCGCTGTTTCACCGTATGTACATTCATTATGAAACGGCAATGCATGCTGAACAATTACCTACACCTTAAATCCACAATTTGACACCCGCGATGTGCTAAAACATATCGAGGGTTATCATAACCACTTAAAAGCGTGCAGATTATTGAAAAAAAAATCTCGGCTCCACACAGTCAGACAAACGTACAGACAGACATGACTAAATCAACGAAGCTATAGCGACTCAGAGTCTATATGGATTGACTCAGAATCACTAGCTGCACGATAAATCTATCTAAATCTCTACGTTACAAATTATGGTATAGGCTAATTTTATGTGTGGTCAATTTTTTTATAAAACCTTACGTGAGTTACTTAAGTGGCAACAGTCCGAAATGAACCAGGGCCTCAACCAACATTCGTCTCCAATTAGTGCGGTTCTTAGCAAAATGCCTTCAGTTGTGCACTTAAAGTTCATTGATTCGGTTTCTACATGGACGCGCCACTTAAGGTGGGTTCTTCATCTACTGCATCAGACGTCTTGCTGGGGATCGAAGACTCTGCGAACCAGAGTATTGGTGTCCATTCGCTTTACATGTCCTAGCCATATTAAACGCCCACGGCGGAGTTTTTTTTGTTGACAAGGGGCTATTGTGCTGCATAGCTCGTAGCTCAAACTTCGTCTCCATAGCCCGTCAACGCAAACGGGACCGACGCGACGATTTTGGAAGAAATTTTCTCTCAAAAGATTTCTCTAGCCAATTTTGATAAGGTTTATGCTTCTGCGCGGTAGAGCAGGATTGAGATGGTAAGGGTCTTATATAGGATCTCCTTAGTAGTTCGAGTGAGGGCTTTACTATTAAATTGCCTTCTTAGGTCGAAAAAAAAGTGGTTGGCACACAGCAATTCTTCGCTTGATATCTGACGAGGTGTTTTTGTCAAAGTTAAAGAGTAGATAAAACCTGTACTACCTTAGTTTTATATCTGTCGATTTTGACGTTCTGTCCCATACGTTCGTGATGAGCATACCTTCGTGTTGACAGCATTTACTTGGTCTTACCATCGTTTACTACCGCTTTCTTCTCTGTAGTTGCAAACTCGGTTGTGACATCAAGTTAAGTCCGAGCAATGATGTTCGTGGTTCGAGTTGGTGTTAGCCCTAAGAAGGTACGGACATCCAAAATATTAATTGCGTTCCTCTTGTATGTCGCAAAATGATCAATTTGTTGGTAAATCGTTGATCTGGAAACCAGCGTGTCCCCTTAGGGATACCGAAGTCTGGAAGTCGAGTGCTGGCTACTGTGGCATTTCGTATTTCGCCTAAGTCCGTTGCCAGACGAGGCGTAGTATAGGTTCAGTTTTCCTCCAATACTGCTGAAGATGTCTTCACTTTTTACAATTGCTTTAAAATCTTACGCAATAATTCTAAAATCGTACTTCAGCAGTCACTCATAACTTTTGTCCAGGAGCTCGTAGAGCGTGAATGCATAAAGCCTTATATTGAAGCATTTGAACTTCAAAGAATAAGATTAAGTCTGGCACTAATAACCAATCCACATCCGAATAGTAGCTGTTTCTCACTATAACACTTTTCGTAGTATGTGTCACAGTTTTTCATCCTCTTATTGCCGGGCCCATCCCGTCGTATTTCCTGGATGTCAGTAATGTCTGATTTGTAGCAGTTTAGAGCTTCCGCTAGTTGTTCGCTTTCAGCTCTCCTGTTAAATGTTCTCACATTCCAGGTGCAGATATGAACGTCGTTGTCCTTTTTTGGTTTAGCAGGGCCGTTAACAATAATAACCATCCTTTGCGAGGCTATTGGTCGCATCTTATAATGTTTCGTTTTTATGTTTGGGTTATTATCCCAAATCACAACCCTTAACCTGGAAAGCCAGCTACAATTCATAAGATACCCCTAGGACACGAGGTCTTCTGTATCCACTACTCGATTGAGCGCTGCCTTTGAAATTCCAGCTCTTCAGCTACTATCTCTGTTTAAGGGGCCGACTAGCCCTCGAAATTCCTAAATGACATCTTGCCCGAATGTGTCGAAGCAGCTCATATAGGTTTTTCACTTCGTCCATCCAAACTTGGACACTGTTGATTTAATCTCGGGAATTCTTCCGCTGCTCTTAACAGATAAGGCGTTACACAAGGGTCGAAAGGCTATCTGCGGCCAAGGTATACCATATACTCGGCGGTCACCACGACAAGGCTCTGAGTCGGAATTTTTAGGCATCAACTAGGGGAAAGCTCAAGTAGTTTCATATACGGTCAAGGTGGACTTTGCACTCGGCGGTCGCCACGAGAAGAGTCGGAGTTGGTAGGCATAAATTAGGTGAAAACTCTTGTCTATCATTGGAACAGCCATGGTACGTTATTCCACTCAATCAAATAATCTGAACAGAGGCCTTGAAGGGAAATCTCTTTTAAGTTCGCCTCATTATTCAGATTTTCCCACGATTACAATAAATCCCTTGTACTTCGTATTTTGGAAAAGTAAGAATTCACTAAATTTGCTTATCAAAACAAAATGTAGATACATATAACAAACAAATAAACGAAGCATTGAAGGGATTGTACCGCTGGTTCTGGGAATTCTCTGCTTATCGTGAACGAATACCGAGCAAACATTTGAATTTTGCGATATACTGCTGAAACGAGTGTGTGTGTAGGGTGACGCGCCTCGCCGGCCGGTTCAGCCGGGGAGCCCGCTGAACCGGCCGGCGAGGTGCGTCACCCTACACACACACTGACTAGTCGCACATGGAACTATAAAAACAGTCGTCACACTTCAGCTCGAAGTCACTTGCTTGCAACATACTTTCCCTATAATGTCGAGATTCGGTTTTGTATTCGGTTTTGTACTCGTATTGGGAGCCGTTGTGTTCGCCTCCACGGATCCCAAAATCTCAAATGAAATTGAGCCATCAGTAGTTATCGTCGACGCGAATACTGGATTTCAAGCAGCCTCCGCATGGAATAATATATTTCAAATGGAAAATGGTGTCGAATTTAGAGATATTCCTGCAACCAAACCCCAAGTAATGGACCTCTTGATGGCCGGCAAGTTGACAGCTGTTCCGACTACTGCCACTAACGTTGGTGATATCATTCGTTATACTATTGGAAAGCGAGTTCAAAGTAGGTTCAGTAATTTATCAAAATATCGGTTACAAATGTATAACGCTGAGATGATTTTCAGATGATCGTCTGGTTGCTCATGGAGCTGATGGCAAGAGATGGACTACGCCACAGGATGTAACACTGGCTTTGCGGTACCCAAACAGTGGGCAGGGAGCTGTTGTTACCTATGCCGAAATTGTTGTCAATCAAAGTTCGAATAGTGGCAAAGCTGTTGTCAGTTCTGGTGGCATCGGACAGCGGTTCATAAGCTTCATTGTTCAGGCACAGAACACAATGTGGTTTTCATATACTGCAGATATTTATGGACTTTAAAAAAAAAAAACAGTTTTGGGAGTGAAATTATTTTATTTTCGTATGATTCAATAAATGTTTCTTTTTGGAATATTTAACATGTGATTTTTATGTCATTTTGTACTTGTCAAATATATTGACGTTGTTTTAGAGGAGAATTGTCAAGACGATACGAGTATTCTAAGTCCAATGGAGTGTGTTCAACTTACTTATCTCCCCAAAATCTAGGGATACCCAGAAAATTGAGTGCTTGTCTTTTTTAAAACTTTTCTCAGGTTGGAGCTAAGCTATGATTCATTTGTAAGACAGATTCCACGTCTTTTGATAGAGTAGATTGCATGATTCGGAGCCGAACTCATGACATGTGAAAAATATTGCAAACCTGGTGGTATTTTTTATAGAGAAGTACAGGGTGGCCCAATACAGTGTAAATTGAATGTCCTAGGACTGCTATGGCAAGAGCCTCGATGAACACCATAGCACCAGCATTTAATGTCGACGAATAATGGCGACGATGTCAGCAAGACATTAAATCAGCTGCAACTGATGTGCCAAAAAATAGCAAGAAAAGCGCGCGATCGAGATATAGAGAGGTGCTACTCTAGGAAAGATGATGATCGTAAGTTTTTCCGAAGTGTAAAACCTCAAAGCCATGGATACAAGGCGCAAACAAAGTATACTGTCGAGTTGGAAAGATCGTAGTTGAGACACACTCGATGCTAAGAATATAAAAGCACCACTTCTGCAGACTATTGCAGGTCGATTATGAAAATTCTCCCGCAATCAGGCACAACGAACCAATCAATATTTTGCGACGACAGCAAAAACTACCAACTACCCGACCTAAGTGAAGTGAGGATAGCAACATCTTAACTTAACCTTAACAAGGTAACCAGAAATGACTGCCTTCCCCTGAGCTGGTACAAAGCCTGCGGTAATGACATTGACATTGACATCACAGTACTTCGCACATGAATGCAACGAACTACAGACACATAACAGCACTGGCGACTGAGGCCATCGGCTGGGACAGATCAAGACATTAATAAAACAGAGAGAGACAGATAGACACATAGAAGGAAAGACATATAAAATAAACCTACGTGGCACAGATAAGGAGACATAGATTTATGTTGTCTCATATTATCGCACAGGCGGCCTCAGATAAGCTGGCAATTTTCGTAGAACACAAATGCTGCCGAAGCTGGGGCTTGAACCCGCAGCGCTTGGCTTAGCAGTCAACTACGCATTCCTCTGAGCCATGGCCACCTGCCTCCTGCGGAAATGATTTGGTAAGTTTCATTTAACAAGTCGACAGATCCAAGTAGTTCTACAACGGATTTTCCTGGTCTAAGCGTGCACGTACATCGCCTGAAGCCATCATAGCCTGACATAACCTAAGATTCATCAACTCATAAGCAAAAGATGAAAGTATGCCTCAGCATCGTTTGCCCGATCCTCAAAAAGGAGACCCTTTGAACCACGCCAACTAAAGAGGCATAAATCGATTATATCCTAACAGTTTTAATACCCTTTACCGATAACCTGACCGGCCCTAATTAATGTACTTTTGTTTTAGGCCATGAAAGTTCACAATTAATTAAAACTTCCCATGTCGGCAGTTATGAACAAACAAACCTGTGGGGCAACAAGCTCGTATACCCAGGGCTTACCTTTTTCTCACAACCATTTATGTGTAAGTCTTTCACGAAGGAGGGACCTAATGTTTTAGTCCGACTCCAAACCGGTAAGCTAAGATAAATCTTGACAATCGGTAATGGTCGGAAAATTCATCAGATCAGAGGAGGGTGGGTGAACATTTTTTGAGGTGTTGCTACGGCTGGCTGTCGAACACATACCTAAGACCCATCACTTATTCATCGATTTCAAAGCTGGATACCCCAGAATTTATAAAGTTAAACTAAATAGAACCTTGTCCAGTTTTCGTCACAAATTTGTCAGTCTGTGCAGGAAGACGATGCAGAGTTATCTGTGTCCATCAGGGCCAGTAACGTTATTACCGAAATATCCAATACCAAGAAAATGATTTAGGCAAGGCGGCGCACTGATCCTATCTGCCGTAATATGTGAACGCCTGAAACCGTTTACCAACAACCTGATCGACCCTTATCAGTGTGGTTTTAGGGCAGGAAAGTCCACAACCGATCAAATTTCCACACTTCGGCAGATCCTGGAAAAACCCCAAGAAGTCCAAATGGATACCCACCACCAATTCATCGTTTTCAAAGCCGCTTACGACAGCATTTATAGAGACGAACTATACAGAGCCATGTTAAGTTTTGGTATACCGCCCAAACTCGTCCATTTGTGTAGAATTACGATGGAGAATTCTCGCTGCTCCACCAGGGTAGGAAACGACCTCACCGACATATTCGATATCAAAAAAGGATTTAGGCAAGGCGATGCACTGTCATGTGACTTCTTCAATCTGATTCTTGAGAGGATTGTGCAAAACTCACGAGCCAACACCAGAGGCACAATTTTCTAAAAATCTGTACAACTAGTACGATATTGACATCATTGGTAGGACCCAACGTGATGTCATAGCCACGATGCGGCGAAAATGGGCTTAGCAGTATATGAGGGCAAGACGAAGTATATGCTGTCAACACGAAAGGACGCACAACATCGACGAATTGGACAGAACGTTACCATTGACAGATATAACTTTTAGGTAGTACGGGACTTGGTCTATCTCGGCTCCGCTATTAACTCTGACAACAACATCTCGTCCGAAATTAAACGAAGAATTACTCTTGCCAATTGCTGTTTCTTCGGGCTAAGAAGACAATTCAGTCGTAAAGCTCTCACTCGAACTACTAAGGAGATCCTATATAAGGCCCTGATCATCCCAGTCCTGCTCTACGGCGCTGAAGCATGGACCATCTCAAAAGCGGATGAAGAAATCCTTGGTCGATTTGAGAGTAAAATTCTTCGAAAAATCTTCGGTGCCGATTGCGTTGACGGGCTATGGAGACGAAGAAGAACTATACGAGCTGTACAGCGACATGCCCCTGGTCAAAAAACTCCGCATTGGACGGTTAAGATGGCAAGGACATTTAGAACGTATGGACATCAATACTCCGGCTCGCAGAGTCCACCAATACTTCGGGCGTAGTAGAGGAAGAGCTCGCATAAGTAGTAACTGACCTCAACCAATGCGCAAATGGAGGCAGTTAGCTAAGGACCGGGCCCATTGGAGAGGCATGTTGGTTGAGGCCAAGGTTCATTAAAGACTGGAGCGCCAGTCTGTGGGGCTACCGTGCTTGAAGTTTACGCGAATAATCCCCGAACTCCATTTTAAAAGAAAGCCAAACAACTGGCAGCTGGCTTCACTTCAAAGTAGAAACGCAGGCTCTATACGAAAAAACAATCATAACCTATTCACTGACGCACAGGTAATTGTAGATGTATTCAGGCAGCATTTCCAGCTAGAGAGGTTAAGAAACCAGCCCACCTCCAGTCAATGAAGAGGTAACGCTCCCTCCTTGTTTTGCGGAAATTAGATGAATCACTTAAAAACTTACGAACAACAAGCCAGCTTGTCCTGATATATTACCAGCAGAACTCTACAAATTCGAGTTGTTGTTCCCTTAAGAAGTATGCATGCACCAAAACATCATTCTGGGTGGATGAACGCATTTCCGAAAAACTTGAAAAAATGAAATCCCATGTCTTTTACCAACTACTGAGGCACATCCCTGCTAATTGTAGCATATAAGATCCTATCCAAGGTATATACTGTGTGAACGTCTTAAGGCTTTCTGCAACACACTTACCGACATGGACCAGTGTGGCTTCTGACGTACCAGATCGGCTATAGAACAAGTTTTCGCACCAAGGTAAATCCTGGAAAAGACTTGCACCCATCCTAGAGCTTTATAAAGCGATGGCAGAATTCGGGATACTATCGATACGAATACAACTGTCTCGCCTAACATTAGAGGACTCGCAATGATTAAGTTTTGAAACAGCTCATTTAAAATTTTCCAAAAGTGTCCCGGATTTCATATGATTTCTGCAATCTCGTGCGGAAACAGAAAGTGCCAGGACAGGAGCTAACATATCAACGAATTCGTCCAGCTACAGGGTCCGTAATCTACCGTGCGTTGTAGAATCATTTGCGGTCATTGAATCAGAGCCGAAATGCTTTGGTCTTGTAGTTAACGTGGAAAAGACATCGTATATGCTGTCAACAAACACAGTACTGTCGACGCACAACCTTGGACAAAATGTCACTGCAATAACTGTATGTAATTCAGGTGCTCCCAAAAATGCTACTTAGT
Source organism: Rhingia rostrata (assembly GCA_949824845.1). Lineage (NCBI taxonomy): Eukaryota > Metazoa > Arthropoda > Insecta > Diptera > Syrphidae > Rhingia > Rhingia rostrata. The sequence goes on along the minus strand of OX463755.1, from coordinate 166,309,021 downwards.
GTGAAGTTAGGGATTTGACCGGGAAATTCTCGTAAGTATTGAGTGGAACTAGTCAAAGCAGTCCAAGAGATCCTAAGAGTGGCTGCCAACGATTCAACGCAAAGTTAAATTTTTGCCACGAAGAATGGGACCTCATGCTTAACGTCGATTCTGAAGGAAAACTTGTACAAGGTTCTCATTGCAGTTTTATACTCTTGGATGTATGTCAGACTTTGGCAGAGAACAGAACGTTTAGTCGAATCAACTTACCTTAACCCATGCGGAATGGCGCGAACTAGCGCAATCGCTTGCTGCCTTTGGTAGTAACCGCGAGCCTAAAAAAATGTCCTGCTTATAATAATCATGAATCCCCCACATCATACATGCCAGATTACTGTCGAACTTAATTGCTTACTTACTAAAGTGTAACTACAGTCCGAAATAAACCTGGGCCTCAACCAACATGACTCTCCAATTACCCCGCTCTCTAACAAACTGCCTCCTGTGGCAAAATTCACGTTGGTTGAAGTGGGGTTCTGAATACTTGTGCGTACCATTTAAGCCGAGGTCTGGCTCTCCTGCGTCCGACGTCTGGGATTTGTTGGTGTCCATTCGGTCTACATGTCTAATGTGGAGTTTTTTTGACTAGGGGTATGTCGCTGTACAACTTGTATATTCCTTCATCTCCATAGCTATTATAGACAAACGGGACAGAAGATGTATCGAAGAGTTTTCACCAGCTTTTTATACCGCCCATACTTGTTCGCCGTATAGTAAGACTGTGATGATCAGAGTTTTATGTCAAGCCTCAGAAGTTCAAATGAGGGCTTTACTACCATAGCCCGAAGAAACAGCGGTTGGTGGGAGAATTTCTTCTTTTGATTTCTGATCAGATGTCTCAGAAGTCTCGTAATACATCAAAATTATATCCGTCAATGATGACGTTCTGTCCAATCGTCGATGTTGTGTGTCCTTTAGTATTGACAGTATATACTTGGTCTTACCCTCGTTTAACCCGTTTTTCCGCTTTCTTATGTATCAGCAATCGTCGGCACTGAATTATGGAAGATTGTGCATCCGGTGTTGATTCGGAAGTTTTTCACAATCCTCTCTAGAATGGTGTTAAAGAAGTCACATGACAGTACGCCTTACTTACTTACTTAAGTGAGGCTACAGTCCGGAATGAACCTGGGCCTCAACCAACATGCCTCACCAATTAGCACGGTCCTTAGCTATCTGCTTCCAGTTGCGCACTCCAAGTTGGTTGCGGTCGGTTTCTACTTGTGCATGCCACTTAAGGCGAGGTCTTCCTCTACTGCGTCCGACGTCTGGCTGGGAATCGAAGACTCTGCGAGCCGGAGTATTGGTGTCCTTACGTTCTACATGTCCTTGCCATCTTAACCGTCCAATGCGGAGTTTTTTTGACCAGGGGCAAAAAGATTGGTTGAATCTTCACCTCCATAGCCCGTTAACGCAAACGGGACCGAAGATTTTTCGAAGAATTTTACTCTCAAAACGACCAAGGATTTCTTCGTCCGCTTTTGAGACGGTACATGCTTCGGCGCCGTAGAGCAGGACTGGGATGATCAGAGTCTTATATAGGATCTCCTTAGTAGTTCGAGTGAGGGCTTTACTACTGAATTGCCCTCATAGCCCGAAGAAACAGTGGTTGGCAAGAGTAATTCTGCGTTTAATTTCTGACGAGATGTTGTTGCAGACAAAGTCCCGTACTACCTCAAAGTTATATCTGTCAATGGTGACGTTCTGTCCGATTCGTCGATGTTGTGTGTCTTTTCGTGTTGACAGCATATACTTCGTCTTGTCCTTATTTACTGCTAAACCCATTTATCCGCTTCCTTCTCTATACTAACAAACGTGGCTAAGACATCACGTTGATGTTGATGTCAATATCGTCGACGTATGCGAGTAGTTCCACCGATTTTTGGAAAATTGTTCCTCTGGTGTTGGTTCGGGAGTATAGAATCTGCGTTTCTACTTTTCCTTTTTTTATCTTCACTACTCCTGGCTCAGTACTGTTCCTGTACGTCTTTGATAATGTTGCGATACTGTTTCCACTGAGTGTTGACATTTGCGGAGGATAACCGCACAGCGGGCAGTTTCTCACTCTGTTTTTGTTTGATCTACATCTCGAGATCGCCCAGTTGGTTTGGGAACTCCAACTCGTTATCAGCAGCACTAGGTTGCTGCTGATAACAGTATGACATGCTAGCGCGAAGTCTGTGAGTCGTGGAGGCTGTGCTTTAAAACTAACCAGCCGAAGAAATTTTCCTTACCGAATTTCGTATTGAAGTCCCCTTTTAGGAGGTGGTAAAATTCCTCCCTGACAAGATCTTAAGTCTCATCAGCTTGTGTATTCCTGATTAAGTACAATGAATTTTCCGGATTGCAGTGATGTCTGCCATGTACCGCGAGTGGAAAATTTCAGGTTTTTGAATAGAACCCACAGATCAGCGCGCATACGATCCAGGTGTATACTCATAAGTCGTTGGCCGTGGACGTTCTGGGTTAAGTTGGCTTTGTTTTGCTAGCTACCAGCTGAATTTCTTCCGAAGTTGTCCGACGATGAACTGTTGCGTGATTGTATGCTTAACTTATTTAGTTGCGCATCGGATACCTCGAGAGCAAACTGAATTCTTATAAGAAACGACTTTCGTTCCGGAAAATCTTCCGAACGAATATCTCGATACGGCTATAATATTTATGTATTCTGTTTGCACATGTACTCTGATGTCTGTGTAAGATACCATCTCCCTATTGTTGAAAGGTCTGGAATATCATTTGCAATCAACAGTCATAAAAAATAATTTTAAACAACGACCGTATTATTTCACACCCCACTGTATATATGCGATTTTTGTTCGGCACACCCAATCCATTTTTTTTTCCAAAAAAGTACGCAGACACATACCTGTTACAAAAGTTCTAACAATAAACACTTAAATAAGTAATTTCTGCTTATCAGCAAGACCTCGAAGTCGATACTCCCAACTACCTAAAGGTCTTGATTCTCAATTCAGTTTAGCGTGAATTCTAATTACCATCATGTCGTTATCGTTGAACCGGTGGTTAATACTAATTGTAACAACATCCATCATTACCCTTTCCGAGGAATTTACGGATAAATTTCACATCCATCCGCTAAGACCGACAATCAGTGCTTTAAATCGGAATGAAGTCTACAGCTATACATATGGCTTCCGGAAAGATCAGAATGCTGACACTAGAATATATCAGTCCCTAGGACACTTTGAATGGGAGGAGGCAAAGACGAAATATTTGTCGATTTTGTACCCGGAGAATTGGCCACTGAAGGACTTTTTCAAAGTAAGCTTTGTACAAGTGCTGTTAAGACCACTGGATGTGGAGTATGAGGTCTCAATTTCCGGTCCAACTGAAAGTGCTTTAATAACGATAAACATTTTGGCGTCCAATATAACGTCATTGGATTATGAAATCAATATTTATGGTTATAAGGAATAAAATGATTTGTTGTTGTTGATAGTCAATTGTAAAAATATGTATGTGGAATAAAACTAAAATTGTAAAGTAACGATTGCAGGATCAATGTTGGGTCTTCAAAGTGCTTTCATGCTGAAATGTTGAGCCTTTTCTTCTGCGTGATTGTTGGTGCTACTAATAACGATGGCTTGACTAACAACAGATCAAATCCGTAAGTGCTATTTCACTTATCTTATCGAAAAACGATCGCTTAATGCAGCAGAGGAACATCTCATACAGATCCGTTATTGGAACTCGCATATTGGATACAGAATATGGCAGTGGAGATAGCTCTTGAGTGTATATGACTACATTTCACGCCTGATAAGGATTTTTATCAGCTGTCACGCTTGTTATATTTGTATGACGTAGAACATTTTTGTTTATTTTCTGAATATCAGTTAATCAAAAACAGAATCGTTAAATGTTTGATTTTTAATGGCTGAATTGTGAGTTATATGGAAATTTGACAAGAGCTAAAAAGAGTTAAGTAGGGTTGACTCTTATAGTTACTTAACTTTTTTCGACTCTTTATGTTATTGCAGACAAACGTATTGCTATCAATTTGATGAAAAACTCTGCATGATCAAGCTGTCAACCACATCACGATAAACAGAAGCAGCATATTATCCATATGTCTGAGCATTGAAATATCTGGCATCTGACATATGCTACGAATTGTGTTATAGTAACCAAAAAAAGCAACTATCCGGATGCGGATTTGTTATAAGTGCCACACTAAGGCAAACAATTTTTTGTTTTCAGGACATTAGCGAACCCATTGTAAAAATCCGCTTCAAGGCCAAATCCGACAACAACAGCCTTATATGCGCTAACGCTCTTACAGAGGAAAACACTTATATTACGAAAGAGCTGCCATTGAGCTCTTTTTTCTTTTCATAAAGAATGAACAAGAGCAAGAAAACTAGCGATATAGAAAGGTGTCACTCCAGGAATTTTGTTCGCAAGTTTTATCAAAGTGTAAAACGTCAAAGCCAAGGACACAAGACTCGAACGTAACCCTGTCGAGATGAACAAGGAAATATCGTAGTTGAGCCAGTCGATGCCGAGATTTGGAAGAACCACTTCTGCAGGCTATTAAATGGCGATGAAGGAAATTCACAAGCTGTCAAGAGGCCAGGGTCCATAACAGATAAAATCTTCACAATTCCGCATTTCTTCGAAAAAAAATTCAAGAATCGACACTTACCACCTATTTATCGATTTCAAAGCCGCATACGACAGCGATACGATTTGAAAGCTGCATGCGAAAGCATTTACAGGTTGTCCGCCCGTAAGGTATACTACTTTGTTTTGCTGGCAATTTGGTAAATATTAGTCTCGACAGTTCATATTTGGCAGTCGTGAAGTAGACAAGTGGCAAATTTGTTATGGAAATATATTCGATAAACCAACGTGTTTTAATCGTCAAAACATTTTATCAAAATCAATCATAGATTACTGTGACGATGAGAAAGTTACGTGAAATTTTTGGGAGAAACAACGTGCCAACAAAACGCACTATTTATCGTGAAGTGAATGATTTCGAAGAAAGAGGGTCTGTAGGTGATAGGCCCAAGCATGGACTGTAAAGTACTGCAAGATCGGCCGAAAAGATTACTACTGCTCAAGGAAGAGTTCAAAACAATCCATCAACCTCAATTCGACGCCGTGCTCAGGAGTTTGGTCTTCAAAGAACAACTTTGGCCACAACTTTGCACAAGGACTTACATTTGTTTCCATTTAAGATTCAGTTGACATAAGAGCTTCTTCCACAGGACCATTTACGCCGCCGTACATGAGCCAACAGGATGTTACAGCTAGCCCATGACAACCCCGATTTTCATGAAAAATCGTAATGAATGACGAGGCACATTTTCATTTGAATGGATATGTGAATAAACAGAATAGTCGGTTCTGGGCAATGGAAAACCGACAAATTATTCAACAGTCACCTTTGCATCCATTAAAAGTTACAGTCTGGTGTGCAATTCGGTCAGGAGGAATCATTGGACCTTACTTTTTTGAAAATGAAAATGGCGTAGCGTTAACTGTGAATGGGGAGCGATATCGTGATATAATTGAAAACTTTTTAACGCCACAACTTCATGCTTTTGGCTTCATTAACATGTGGTATCAACAAGAAGGTGTCACACCGAATACAGCCAGGATTACAATGGAATTACTGCGAGACCTCCTTCCACAACAAGTTATTACAACAAATTGTGATGTTGATTGGCCTCCACGGTCGACTGATTTGACTGCTCCCGACTTCTCTTTGTGGGGATATCTGCACATGTAAACAAACTAGAAACGATGGAGCAACTCAAACAAAATATTCGTGATGAAATCAATGAAATACCGCGTGAAATGTGTGAGAATGTAATGAAAAATGTGTTCAAAAGGGCTCGCATTTGTGAGACTAACAGAGGCAGACATTTACCTGATATTGTATTCCATACATAATTGTCGACATTAAATAAAACATTTATCAATATAAGATCCATTCTCTTTCATTTAATCAAAAATTATAAACAAACAAAGAAGCATACCTTCCCAGCGGACACCCTGTATAACGACAAACTTTACAAAGCCATGTCTACTTTAGCTGTTCAGCCCAAACTCATCCGTCTGTGCAGACTGAAGATGAAGAATACCTGCTGCCCCATCAGGGTCGGAGACGACTGTCATGTGACTTCTTTAATCTGATTGGGGAGAGGGTTGTGCAAAACTCCCGAGCCAGCAGCAGACTGCTAGAGGCCATTCAGCATTAAGTCCCTCACTCGAATTACCAAGGAGATTTTAAATAAGACCACGATCATTCCAGTCCTGCTCTACGGCGCTGAAGCATGGACTATATCATAAGTGGATAAAAAAATCCTTGGACGTTTTGAACGAAAAATCCTTCGAAAAATCTTCGGTTCCGTTTGCATTGACGGGCTATGGAAAAGAAGATTCACCCAAGAACTATATTGTACAGCGACATACAGCTCCGCATTGGACGTTAAAGATAGATAGGACATGTAGATCGAATGGGCATCAACACTCCGGTTCGCAGAGTTTTCGATTCCTAGATAGACGCATTAGAGGAAGGCCTCGCCATAAGTGGCGCGTACAAGTAGAACCCACACAACTTAAAGTGCGCAACTAGAGGCACTTAGCTAAGGACCAGGGCAATTGGAGAGACATGTTGGTTGAGTCCCAATCTCATTCAGAACTGTAGCGTCACTTAAGTAACTAAGTAAGTATCTGGCAACAGCCCATACAGTTCAATTTTTTTGTCACAAAGAATGGAAGCTACATTCAAACGTTGATTCCGAAAGGGTAACTGGAGAATATTCTCATGACAGTCTTATACTCTTGTGTATTTCGAAAGAGTTGGGGTGGTTTAAAAAACACCATTGTTGTTACGTTTGTACTAACATTTAAGTAGTCCAACGCACTGCACTCAGAACTACCAACCCGCTTAGGATGCAGTGGTGGATTAAAAATCGAAAACATACAAAACTTAGACCCGGACTACAGGTCTGCTAACAACATTTCTCATTTCCAAAAATGAAATTTACTCCGTAGAAGAGAGTATTTCTTGTTTAAGGTACCACTGTAGATGAATACTCACTTAAACCCCAACAACATTTGTCGCATTGATGTGGCGGTGTGGCTAAGTAGTCTTGTGAGAGGATCGTTTTGCATCTTTCATTACATTTGTGAAGCGATATACAACTTTATCCCACTCTAGACTCAATCCTTTTCCCCTCTTTTTTCCATCCGTAGCCAAGGCCATCATGTTACTCTTTCGCCGTGCGTAGGGTTCAACATAAAGTCGGAAGCGGTAGCCTTGTCCACCTAATCTAGCCTTGAAATCGGATACAAAGACAGCTGAAAGTCACAAATCTCCAAAGTATTGAACCTTTCCGGTTCCACACAGCGCCTGCAAAATTCCGGATAACTTGCGGGAACTCTGCTCTGCTTTGGCGTGGAAGATAATCCAATTTCTTCTGGTAACCCCTGTGAGCAGAGATATACCTTAACAAGACGATAAGACATGTCCACGGGGAAGCAAACTATAGCCTCCGGTAGACAAAACGCAAGATGGGTGATAAGAAGACAAAGGAAAGTCGACCCACAAAAACGGCTACAGGGAACAACGTCTCAAACACTCTAACTCCCTCGCTTGTCTATGTTTGCCTACTCCCCCGGAATCTCGCGAAATAAAAATCCACAACACCGTTTACCCTTCGACAACACTGAATGCTCCAGAGGGCGACCTGCAATTCCGTCTAGAATTTCCGACGAAACTGAAGGAAGACCAACAGGAGTAGCAGAAGACACCCCGTTTAAAAATAATAATAACCAACGGGGCAGTTGTCGAAACCTGTTGTTTATAGGTAGAGTCCATAGCGGGAATGACAGCTGGAATGGCGGGAATCCATCAAACCGCAGCGAGTCACTTTTCGGCCCCGAGAGACATTCCAAATCACGGATGGGCTTAACCATCAGATCTGAGGCAATAGAAGCTAGAATGACGGGAAATACTGAGAGTCAAGCCAGAAATAGCAATCCGACTACCGATGGATTAGCAAACAATGCCTTCAAACGTAGCCGGCTTAACACAAAACGCGGCACTCAAAAAGCGAATCCGATTCTTAGAATGGCAGTGATTTTTAAAGGGTGGCAGTTATCGATACATCCAAGCCGAAACTGATGGTTGGCAAGAAAACAGTGGCGACTGGTGCTTAACAACATGTTGCTTTGCATGTTGTCACAGCGAATAACTCTTAAAACTCACCGACCTTTAGAATGAAAAGGATAAGAGATCTTATCAGTTTCCTAAGCCTCACAGCATGGATCTAGAGACCGCTTGTATGACATCCACAGCAATAATCATAATAAAGGCCATACGAGTCGTGGTAACAAAAAGCCACATAAGTGCTTAGGATCATGCCGAACCGCCACTTCTACCTACCTACCTACATACAAGGGTTTCCGGATACTGTCCTGTGGCAAAATATATACACACCCTTCAGTGGCTTAAAGTCCGAGTTGAAAAAATACCAAGGGTTAGCGGATGCTGACCTTACGTTGTTCAAATATGTAGACTTTCCATCTGTTCCAAGAGAAAGATTATTCATTTCCGTCCCTGCAATCCCCAAGGAAAGAGTATTGGGATTCTCAGGCGTTAAAATCCTGCCTTCCTATCAGAATACTGAAATGTATGAGCCAACCTTCAAGCAACATAGGTATTAGGCCTAAGGTAGAGTTCAAATCGGTGGACGTAAGTGTAGGTGGGCAAAATGACACCCGATAGCTCGACTAGGGCACTGGAAAAATGATTTGTATATCTTCTCCAAAACTTATGTAGCTATAACCACTATGCCTCGAACGCAGTAGGGAGGCGTAGTGCCAACTTGGTGATCCACCAACTAACCTGCATAGACCCGATTTTAGGAATTCGTCAGCCCTCAATTTCTCTCTCCAGGGAACTAGCACTAGGTATTCCGTCGCTGGCAAGCCATTTAGACTCTTCGTTCCAAAGCGGACGCTAAAGAGTTCTTTGTTGCTCCCTCTGACACTTTCAAGTCGTTTTAATTCCATCAAGGATATGGCTGCAAATGATTTTCTGTGCCCCATATTAAGCTGAATGATAACATTATAGTTCACAATGTTTCTCCGAAACTCGACTATTGAGGACACTGGAAAAAACAATTTGCATATCTTCTCCGACCTCTCCGTAGATGAAACAGAAGAGGGATTCCTTGAGCCCATGTTTGTGTAAATATCCTGGAAAGCAGTCGTGCCCATTTAGAAATTGGATTGGTGGAAATCTAATTTTCCGTGTTTTCGGTCCATTCAATATCCGGTATAAATCATTAGGGGTATCTTCACTTTGTAGGTCGATTCCATCTCTCCTTCCACGTTATAGATGGGAGCCATTTTTCTTTCAGCTGTAAGCTTGGATCTGGACTTTGTCGTCGTAGATTCTGTGCAGCTGGTAGCATTCCCTAGATGACGTACATCATCATCTGACAGGGTCCGCAAAATACCGGAATACAATCAGTGTACAGAGCGTTTGTTTCCGGATTTTATGCTTCTTGCGGAAGGCAATCTCATCAACACATTGAGCTTATGGAAAGATTATTTAAGTGGAAGTCGCGTTGTAACATCTAGATTGCCACCACCACTCATATCCTTGACATTTCCACACCTGAGTATCTTGCCTACTGTGGCTTCTTTCAGGGTTGTAGTTACCCTCCGTATAGCGTCTACTGTAGAACAAGATTTTGGAGTCCTCCGGCTGAATTGAATTGCCACTTCCCATCGGTTGTAGATATACGTTGTGCTCGAGTTTTTTTTTACCCAGTGTATCTATCCGACGGTATCTATTGGTGATCTAATGATTTTCTTCTTTAATAGCAACACAATGAGACACCAGAAGAACAATTTTCCAAAAATCGGTGCAACTAATAGCATACGCCAAAGATATTGACATCATTGGTAGGACTCGCCGTGATGTCATAGCCACGTTTGCTAGTATATAGAAGGACGCGGCAAAAATGAATTTAGCAGTAAATGAAGGCAAGACTACATGTCTGTCAACACGAATTGAAACACAACATCGACGAATTGGACAGAACTGCACCACTGACAGATACTTCTGAGGTAGTACGAGACTTTGTCTACCTCTGCTCTGCTATTAACTCTGACAACAACATCTCGTCAGAAATTAAACGAATAATTAGTCTTACCAACCGCTGTTTCTACGGCTAAGAAGGCAATTCAGTAGTAAATCCCTCGCTCGAACTACTAAGGAGGTCCTTATATTGGACCTCTTTATCATACCTAAACCCTGATCATCCCAGTCCTGCTCTACGGCGCTGAAGCATGAACCGTCTCAAAAGCCTATAAAGAAATCCTTGGTCGATTTGAGAGAAAAATTCTTCGAAAAATCTTCGGTCCGGTTCGCATTGACGGGCTATGGAGACGAAGATTCAACCAAGAACTATACGAGCTGTACAGCGCCATGCCCCTGGCCAAAAAACTCCGCATTGGACGTGTAAGATGGCTAGAACGATAGACACCAACACTCCGGCTCGCAGAGTCTTCGATTCCCAGCCAGACGTCGGACGCAGTAGAGGAAGACCTCGCCTGAAGTGGCTCTCACAAGTAGAAACCGACCTCAACCAACTTGGAGTGCGCAACTGGAGGCAGTTAGCTAAGGACCGGGCTAATTGGAGAGGCATGTTGGTTGAGGCCCAGGTTCATTCCGTACTGTATCGTCTATTAGGTAAGTAATGAAGCCATACGATGAGCTGTTTTTTCCATTGATCTGGGAAAACCTCTCTGTTAGATATTTGTTGTAAAGTTCCAATCCAGGTGACAATGCATTGTCGAATCGCCCGCATACATCAAGAATTTCGATATCAATCACAGTTGGTATCTCATTTAGCTGTATGCCCTACAGGTGATTGCGGAGGGAATAATCTCGATGCAGTTCATTGCATAACAGCATGACACGGAATTGAGGGTGCTTAAAGCCTTTTGATGTTGCCAGTTCCCACTACTGTTCTCTAGATACTACATGGATTTACATCTGCTTCCCCGCAAATATCCTTAAAGCTCAATTCAATTCTCTTCGCCATTCCCTGCATTGCACCTGTAAATTCTGGTAGGAGGGCAACCTTCTGGATCACTGGAATACACTTCTGGCACTTTGAACGTTTTGCGTTACTCGACTCTCTTCCATCCGCGAGTATACTGGTGGCTGGCGATTTGTTGATGTCTTCCAGACCATCGATGCATCGCATCTAGTCCCTTTCTTGGAGACTTCATTTGCCTCAGCATTTGCTGTTCTTGGGTTTACCGGTAATTATTTTGAACTCATGGAAAAGGTGTTTTCTCCATCGTTATTATTTTCCACCCCATTAAAACAATCTTGAGAGTGTCAAATCAACAAAGCTTATCTAATCATAGGATCATCCCTAAAGGTGTTGATAAACACCAACATTAGAAATTCCTAACCTAATCTAACTCCATAATCGTAAATTTGGAAAACACATGGATGCAACGTTTTAAGTAATGGCGCTGGCGCTGGTGATTATTCGATACCACTGTTTTGTGTTATCAATTGTATACCTCTTATCATTAACAATTTTTCACTTGACCATCAAGATAAAAATCGTCAATATTTGCAGTTGATTAACGTACTTTGAATAAGCACAAGGCATATGAAAGCTAGCGAGGAATACGCGTACGAGACAGGTACGCCCATAACCTATCCTATCCATTTGAAACTTGGTTGACTGGACCTACGTAAAAAAGTTAACAAATCTTGGCCACGTATAAAAGTGTAAACAATCTCTAGTATGATCAATAAAAATGTCCCAAATAAAGGTAAACATTTATTTATTTGTAAAATATATAAACCATCTCAAGGCGTTTGCAAGGTACCTAACTTTTAATACCCATAGATCCTAGAAATATAGTTAAAGTAATAGGTGTTGTAAGCCTCCACAATGTTGACAATGTTTCGTTGTCCAATTCCACCGGATGCCACATAAGCCTGTCCAAGATTTGAGCTTTGGTTGACTTGGATTTCCACAAAGGAGACAACAGCCCCTTGACCGCCATTAGCCGGATATTGAATTTTCAATTGAACATTTTGGGCGCTGCTCCATGAATAGTTGTCGGAATTTTGGGCAACCAGACGATCACCTGAGAAAGAAGATCAAAGAATACGAATAACAACGCCATCTCTTGATTATTTTTTAAAACTCACTTGAAACACGATTTCCTAGAGTGTATCGAATTTGACCTCTTTCCTCGACGCGATTAATAGGAGTCAACTCTATACCTTGCTCGTTAATAAGAGCTTTCAATTGGGAGGGATCCCTGACAATAAGTATTTCTGCGGCAGCCTTGCTGTCACTTGCTGGAACTACGCTTGCTGTTGCAATGGTTACAAGAAGGACACTGCAGACGATTGATCGGAACATTTTGATTATTGAATGTTTGATTGGACTGATATTGTTGTCAATTGGAATTTGATTGGAGGTTGGTTGGTGGGTCTGGCTTTTATATTCGGTCAGCTAGTGAATGGTAGATATCAGTGCCAAATTGCTTTGTTGCTGCAAGAGATAGATATGACAAGTGAAAGCGGATATGAGCAATTTCGTGGAAAAGGTATGCAGAAGCACCTTTGTGTCTGTGATAAGCTGAGTGGTGGATTATTGACTTTTGTCTACCCTTAAGTATTTTGCAATTTTGAAACAGCGGGTTAAATAAAACAACGTATTCAGTATCAATTAAATAATCTCTGAAGTGCCTACTATCAATCTGAAGGCTAAGGCTGTTGAAAAGTGAAGTATTTTGTTCATAAGATTGTTTGGTTATTATGTTAAGCATTATATCCGCAAAAATAACGTTTGAGACCTTGTGATTGGTGTAAGTCCCCTCTGTATGTGCAGTTAAGAAAAGTTTTCTCTTACCTACGTTTTTTACTTGAAGCCCCCGACCAGTGGATTTTCTCTACCTGAGATAAGAAAGCCTACCATTCTTTTCTATCCTGCGCACGTTGCCTCCAGTTATTCAGCGGGATCCCTGATCAAACCTGAAGTTGCGAGCCAATGTAGTCGACGTGTTTTAAAGCTTAATTACTGCATCTTGGTACAACTCATAAAGTTCGGGGTTGTATCGTATCTTCCATTCTCCTTCCACGCGTGTAGGACCAACAGTTGTATGCCTAGTATTTGCTCTGCTTTTCTGCTTAGTGGCCGATACTAGGAGCTGTAAGGTGTAGGCAGGTAGGATAACGGTCGGGTAGATAAAACATCTAGACTTTTGCCAAACTGAAATAACATCGGTTTCCGTGGGACAGTCTTCGTCGTATCTCCACTAAGGTGTGATTCGAGGAGTTGATGTTGACTCCAAGGTACATTTACTCTTTAACTAGCTCAAAGTTGTTGCTATCAACGGTGTCAATTTGCTCGCCAATGCTTTTTAAAGCTTTAGGTGATGGATGCTCATATACTTGAAATCGATGAAAACGTGATGTGTCTGGACTCTGTCGGTCTTTTTCAGGATTTCCCTAAGTGCCTACTTTGCACGTTGGAAATGATCTTATCGAAATTTAGCAGTTTAGCATGGATATGTCTCGGTAGTTAGTGCAAGACATAAGATCGGCTTTTTTTAAAATTGAGACATCTGTAGCTGATAATCAAGTGACCAGACATGCTAGACATCCATCTAGACTTTGTTGAAGATCCTGATTTTTATTTCTTAAGCCATCTTTTAACTGATTGTTTGTTTTCGTTTTGGTATAATTGACGGATGTTCTTCTTGTGACGCTGAGCTGAGTCCCTCTTCTCCCTTCTCTACCCTTCTTCTGGTGTTTTACGTTGTAGAGCATTGATATATGCCTATTGTCACTTTTCTATTTGGCATCATCATACCAAGGCCACCTTTTCATGGGTGGTTGGTATAGCCTATAAGTGCAAGAATTTTCGGAGGAGGAGAGCCAGTTGTAATCGGACACTGAAGTCACTGATCAAAAATCTTAAAAAAATAATATCGGAGAATTACAGAAAATCTATAAATTCTTACTGGGGCAACAAATTCGGGCTATAAAAACTAGTAGCCCGAATATGTTCCTCCAAATAAATAAAATATTCAGGCAAAAAGATCATATCCGAATCATGTCCGAATTTCCAAAACGACAGAAAACAGACAGACACTCACGGCTGTTGGTATAAGTCCGGAAAACGTTGACTCGAACGACTGTTTTTTTTACAATCGAAGATCCTCAGGAGAAGGCGATTTCGATAGGCGCTATTTTCGAGACCGTGTATACGGTGAACAATCCTGTTCGCCCAAATCGCGATATTGAGGAAAGAGCCTTTCTGAATCACTTTTATCTGCGCACTGAACTTCAAGCTTGGTGATCTGAGAATCACTGTTTTTCCGTATTCAATGACGAAAACCCTTCCAATGGCATAGTCGATAATAGCCTGATGCTGTTCGTGCAAAAAGATGAACTCCTGGACATCTTGGTATCATTGAAAAATAAAAAGTCGGCAGGAGAGGACAGTGTCCCAAACATCGTATTGAGACACCTGCCAATAGAAGCAGTCGATATCTTCACCACCCTGTTTAACAATGCACTGAATAATGCACATTATCCGGTGCACTGGAAAACGGCGGTGGTACATCCTATCCCCAAAAAGGACAAGGACAAAACAAACCCTGCAAATCTTCGGTCAATAAGCCTTCTGCCGAATGTAAGCAAGGTATTCGAGAAAATAGTCAACAGGGCTCTGCTTAAGTGGGTTGAGGAAAACAAAATTATTCCGGATAATCAGTTTGGTTTTCGAGCGAGGCATGACACCATTCATGCAGCGTCGAAACTAGTGTCCGACATCCAATGGAATAAATCCAAAGGACAATGCATAGGGGTCTGTCTGGTTGACTTTGAAAAGGGGCAAATGTGGCAACGTAACTTCGAGTAAAGTCTTTGAAATTAAAAACGGTTTACAACAGGGGGCGGTGAACTCCCCGATATTGTTTAACATTTATACAAGTGATCTTGTAGGTTCTCTCAGAAACGCTATAGCGTACGCAGATGATCTAGTGGCGTACAGATCAGGTCCGAAAATCGGAGTCATCAACATACTTTTGCAACGTGACATTAAGGGATATTGTGATGATTGGAAATTGAAGATCAATTTTCAAAAAACCGAAACGATTCTGTTCAGGACCCCATTGCATAGGGCTTCTAGGGATACCAGAAAAACACTGGAACAAATGGACAGCATGGACAGCCGTTGGCGTTGAGAAGTGAAGTCAAATACCTTGGCATCTGGCTTGACAAGTTTCTGTATTTTAACAAAAATGTAGATGCTTGTCTGGCTAGGGCTAGGGGGGCTTATGCTCTGACAAGGAGATTGTTTCAAAGCAGTCAACTTGACTCAAGGGTGAAAGTCATTTGCTACATGGCCCTCATTAGGCCGATCATCGCTTACGGTTGTCCCGTGTGGTTCAATGTGGCACCAACCTACATGGAAAAGATGAGGCTGTTTGAGAGGCGGTGTCTCCGATCCTAGATCCTAGCTAGCGACAACAGCCTGATCTTTGGGGCTTATTACCCCAATGATTTTTTACATGGAGAGCACGCTCATATCGGACTTTATACCACCAGAGGCATTCATTTACATCGATTCGTTAAAGTAAGTACAAGACAGGAACGGTATGCCGGTTTTATACCACCGCTATCGTGACGCGCGGGACAAACGGCTAATCCGCGACGGGTACATCGACAATGCTTTGGAGCTTTTCCTCTTTAGCACGGCGGTATCGGGTCGCGATAGGATCGATGCTGCAAAACAGGAGATTCTGCACTTCCTCAGGACTTTGCGGACTTTTAGTCCAACTCCATAGATAAGATTTTAAAATTAGTAAGAAGGTCTGGGGCGGGGCTTGTGCACCATATTGGCATACAATATGGTTGAACGCAGGCTGCCGTGGGACCGAAAGACGCAATCAGGATGGCGACCCCTCGGGGCATGCGCAGCGAGGGCTCGCCACCCCGATTATAATTAAGTTAGGTTTAAGTAGTTAAGTAGTCTTAAGTTAGGTTTAAGTAGTTAAGCAGTTATAATCTAGAATAAGCTTTTTTATAAAACAAAAAGAGTCACTATACAAAGTTTTCTATCTTTTCTTTGTAAATTAAAATTAAATATAAAACCAAAAAACCGACAAATTTAAGCCTAAAGGCAAAATAAAACAGCTAAATATAAGCTTACAGCGCCCACTAAGGGCCGATAAGTTAGGTTAAGTAAACCAGTTATTGATAAGTTAGATTTAAGCAGTAAGTAAGTTAATATTTTAAGTAAATAAAAAATCAGTTTGAAAGTTAAAAAAAAAGAGCCAGTTGTAAACCTCCCAATCAGCGGTTCCTTGTTGACTTTTACAATCTCCAGTTCACTTTATATAACGGGTGATCCAAGTAGAGATACTTTTTTGACAGATCACGTGTGAGTTGTGTCATGCTGTCATGTTATTTTTGTTTAGTATTGTTTGGCATTTCATAATGGAAAGACTTACGCGTGAACAACGTTTACAAATTGTTCAACTTTATTATGAAAATTCACGTTCTGTGAGGAATGTGTTTCGTGCACTTTGCTCAACTTATGGTCAACATAATCGGCCTACTGAGCGTACTATTCGCAACACCATCACCCATTTTGAGACCCAGCATTCATTATTGGATAATATTCGACCGAATAGACCACGTCCAGTATGCTGTGAAGAAAATATAGCGGCCGTAGCTGAGAGTGTACACGAAGACCGTAGAGAGTCGATTCGGTGCCGTTCGCAGCAACTCGGACTGACGTATGGAACGACTTGGCGCATTTTACGTCAAGATCTTAAATTGAAAGCGTACAAAATACAGCTTGTGCAACAACTGAAGCCGCTCGACGTTCCCAATCGACATCGCTTCGCTCTATGGGCTCTTGAAAAGTTCCAAGAAGATCCGACGTTTTCGAGGCAAATTTTGTTTAGCGATGAGGCCCATTTATGGCTCAATGGGTATGTAAACAAACAAAATTGCCGCATTTGGGACGAAGAGCAACCTGAAGAGATTGAAGAACTGCCACTTCATCCAGAAAAAACAACGGTTTGGTGTGGTTTGTGGGCCGGTGGAATCATCGGTCCATATTTCTTTAAAAATTATGCCGGTGCGAACGTAACCGTCAATGGCGACCGTTAGCCGACTATTTGATGCCTGAAATTGAAGCTCGTGATCTCGGCGACATTTGGTTTCAGCAAGACGGGGCCACTTCCCACACATCGCATCAATCAATGGACTTATTGAGAGAACATTTCGGTGAGCACATAATTTCACGTTTTGGGCCGGTCGATTGGCCACCAAGATCGTGTGATATCACACCCTTCGACTTTTTCCTGTGGGGATATGTAAAGTCAAAAGCTTATGCCGACAAACCCGCTTCGATTCAGGCCTTGGAGGAAAACATCACGCGTGTCATTCTCCAGTTGCCAGTCGAAATGCTCGAACGAGTGATCGAAAATTGGACTCAACGGATGGACCATCTGCGACGTAGCAACGGCCAACATTTGATAGACATAATCTTCAAAAAATAAATGCCAAAGAATGTTCTTTCAAATGATAATAAACATTCTCCATTAAATTTGAATTTTCTGTGTTTTTTTCTTTAAAAAAGTAGGGAACCTCGAAATGGATCACCCTTTACCATTCGTAGCTACTTCTCTTTGGCCAGTTGGGCTCTAAGTTTGGCTGAGCTTAGAAAGTGGTCAACGGTGGCCCATTTAAATGTGTGTACATGCAACATGTTAAATCCGTATCTCGGATCTATTGGCACATGGTCAATTTACAAAGCCCTCACTCGAACTGCTCCCTATATTATATAAAAGACCCTGATGATCCATGCTCTGCTCTACGAGCCGAAGCAAAGATCATATCATATCAAAGTCCTCGATCCACAAAAACCACCAAAGATTTCTTTATCAGATTTTGATACGGTATTTGCTGCGAAAAGTTTTCTGTCCCATTTGCGTTGCAGGACTATGGATATGATGATTAAATCAAGAGTTAAACGAGCTTAATGTACACGGCACTGCTGGTAAAAAAATCTTCAATGGTCGTTTGAGAAGACTAGGGCACGTAGAGCGAATGCACACCAATACTCTATCTTGTAGAGTCTCTGATTCCCAGCTAGACGTCGCACGCAGTGAAGGAAGACCTCGACGCAAGTAAATCTGAGCAACTGAAAACAGTAAGCTAAAGCCCGCGCAAATTGGAGAACCATATTGAATGAGCTCCAGGTTCATTCCAGACTGTAGCGCCACTTGAGTAAGTACTTTATGAAATATCTCGAATCACGAAAACATCTTAATGTCAACTTGTTTTGCCATCAAGCCCATTTTTCTTTTTGTCGAAAATTCATTTCGAACCTTCTAAACACTTCTACGGACTAAATATAATCTCTAGAAACCCTCATTTAAATTTGTTTTATAGCTTTCAAACACTGGTGGTATGAATACCATGGCATTGGTACTATTGTGTTGGCAATACCTTGGCTGGTGACACACGCTTCAAGGGCCGCCCAGAATGCGTATATGTAGCTGATCCTTAAATCGGAGTCAGAAGTTAAAAACAAGGCAACCCATAAGTGCTAATACAATGTGCATCTTCGTGAATTTGTAGTTTGAAGTTGAATGGAGGGCAACTTCACGCAAGAAAAGCATCTCTTTTTTGACAGCGATACAAGATATCAGCTACAGATACGCATTCTGGGCGTGTCCTGACATATTTTATATTATTTTTACCATTAGTGTGTCCAAGGAATAATACAGCTTTAGGGCTGTAGGTCTAGATCATATTTAATCGAGAAAAGACGTATGCAAAGCAAACTCCATAGTTCCACTCGAACGTAATAGAAACCTCCCCTGTCATACTTTGTTTGTCGCTACTTTAACAGTCAATATATCCAACATATGAATTCAAGAAAAGGTTTCTTAGAGCTACTAATTGACATCCATTTCCACGTAGCTCCTAGGAAGCTTTCCAAGACAGAAGTCACTTGGACGACTTCAAGAAAAGATTCCTTAGAGCTACTAATTGACATCCATTTCCCGTACCAGCCGAGCTACAACACACTTTAATCCTACCCTGATGTGTGAATATCGAACAGATCCGTTTGGTGTACATTAGTGGTACTGGATGCGCCCACTGGAATGAATGACTGGAATAGTCATATCTGTCAAAATCACTTCCCGAAATATCCAGAAACTGCGGGAATCTTCGTGAATGCCAACTCTTTCTAGTTCAGTATGTGGAGTGGTTTAAATAGAGATGAATCAACAGCCAGCGGGCTGGATAGTGTTAACTGAGTGAATTACCTAAGTGAACTTCTTTCAAAATCTCTGCGATTTTTCAACAACGAAAGTGAGAACTCTCCTCCGTATCATTAAGAGCTTAGATTGGTTATCTCACACGTAACAAGGAGAATGCACAAGATCCACGTGATATCCCAATGGACCAAAAACTGGTAAAAGTGTGCTGGCAGCCACTCTGACCTAACCCACCTCCCTTAATGCCTGTGCTCACATATAAAGGGTGTTTACAGCCCCGCGAATTATAAAAACAAATCTTTTCTGAAACACAGTATATCACGACTGTAATCACTTTATTGCCTATGCAGCTTTAAACGGCCTAACATACTTAATTCTTGGCCTCTTTTTACTCTCCTCTTCCGGCAAAAGGCATTGCAAGAAGCTGTTTGTCAAAAACCCAGTAATACCCCAAATCCGATGGTTGTCAACCTTAAACACTGGTGCACTGTAACCGCTTTTGAATTGTGTATACCGGAATGAATCCGGTGATGTTAAGTGTGCAATGGGGACAGTAAACGCCTCCTCAACTTCCGCCTTATTCAGCACCAATTCGTTTAAATTTAGGTTCCTAACAATCGCATACACCGGCATTATTGCCGCAGTATGTGGCGGTGTTATCATTGGTCCACTTCCCCAGATTTCCACACGCGACCGTTGCAATCCAATTTCTTCTTCCGTCTCACGCAACGCACAATCCTCGAAAGTAGCATCTTCAGGATCTTTGATTCCACCTGCAAGCATTCTCATATTTCTTTATTTTTGAATAATTAGACAGCTATTTCAAATTCTTACCAGGAAATGAAATCTGACGAACGTGACGACTCAACAAACCCGACCGGCGGGTATACAAAATTGACGTTTGTCCAACGGCATCGACACAAACTGCAATCAACACGGAAGCGAATGTCGTTTCCGTTTTTGATTTGCTCAAGCGTATTCCCATAGGTGGCAGTGATTGCAAGCACTTGAGACATCTGGCGCGATTCTCAGCACTCAAAATGACATCGGATGTGTACGAAGTGGAAGAGAGCATTCGTCGTGCAACTAGATTTGTAATTTTCGATGGCAATAACATTTTGAATCAACTTTTTGGGTTGGGGGAATATTAGAGGATTAGTAAGAGAATGGTGAACACAGATAGATTATTATAATTGAACTACACAACCCTATTTACAGTCTCATAACGAGAAACTTTTTCGCGATAAACTATCACAGCAGTAGACGCAGATGAAGCTGATTGCCAGTGGTTGAAAATGACAGCTTAACAGCTGTTACCTAATGCTAGGGGCATTGCGCTATGCCGCGATAGGTGGCAGTAAAATCAACTGACGGATATTTATCTCGTTGTTTATTTGTTTTTCAGATTCGAATTTTCATTGATTATTAGGTACCTAGGTATCTACATATACCTACTCTACAAATTGAATAAATAAATTACTTAAACTTCAACTTCTGTTGCTCTTGTTATGCAGTAATTTTTATTTTTTTTAACACAAAATTGTTAGGCAGCACAGAATTTTTAATCAGAGCGGGGTAAATCATATTTTTTTAACCAAAAGAAAAGAAAATGAAACTCTAAAATTATATGTCGTCTCGTTAACCGAGTACATAATGAAAATTTAAACGTCGGTCGCCACGACATTGGTTTTCAGTTTGTAATTTTATGCTTATTTATTGGAATTTCAATACTTTTTTTGACGGGCTCAGTGGCGCGATGGTTAGTGCGATGAACTGCCGCGAAGAAGGTCTGTGTTCGATGCCCAGCCGTATAGCAACACCTTAATGTCTTTTCACTTGCCCTCCTCTAGTGATGATCTGACAAATCATCCGAGTATTATCAAGTGTCAAGAATAGTTTATCTCAAATTCGCCGTTTGGAGTCGGCATAAAACAGGAGCACCCACCATCGTGCAATAGTTGTGAGAAAGCTCGTCCCTGGTTACAAACGAGCCTGTTCTTAAATTCCTTCACAAAAGCTAAGCTGCAAAATTAAATAAAAATCCCATGAGGAATTTTCGAGAAAATAAAGTCTTTGAAAAATGTTGATCAAAGAGTATAGAAACACAGTCAGGTGACGATGACAATGTTGCATCTAAGTTGATGTCGAAATCTTCAGTGGCTACAACGACTGTGATTTCTTTATGCGATCCGTTCTCGAAGTTGGTTTTGATGTCGTTTGATGGTGCCTTCAGATGTTTGTAAGATGTAGGTTACACGTCCAACAACTTTGATGATCAGTCGAGCGATCCAAAGATTCCCTCTAGTATAGTGATATTGACTTCATTGGACTTCTGGAAACATTGTCGAAAATATATAACTAGGTTGACGACCCTGTAACAACTCTTATGGTGACTTTTTTGATGATATGCTAGGTGTTGGCCGAAATGTGATCAAATCAAATAAAATGCGTTCTCTCGTTCATTCTCCTCGTGCATTATATTCTTGAAAGGCTCCTTGAAACTGCGCACTGATCGCTCAGCTAAGCCGTTAAGGGGGTGTGGAATAGTGTGGTTTTGACATTTGACAATGATTTGTTGATGCGATTTTAGTACCATGCCGTAGAGCACGATGGGATGATCAAAGTCATAAATTGGATACCCTTTGTAGTTCGATTGAGGGCTTTATTAATAAATTTGATTCTTACTCCGAAGAAACAACGGCTTCCATGAGTAAGACTTGGTTTAATTTCTAAGTAAGGTTGGCAGCGAAGTCTAGTCTTATTACCTTCAAAGTTGTATCGGGTGTTTTTTTAGAGGTTGGTTTCTCGAATAGAAATAAAAGTGATATTTTGTGGTGTAGTCGGGCAACTGTAATATCATTTATGTTCAGTTTGGCCATTTTATCATGAACATGTGGACAAATGAACAACGCTTGCAAATCGTGCAAATTTATTTCGAAAATAATGGTTTAGTTCACGAAGCTTACCGCAAGCTCCGTTTATTTTATAATCGACATAATCGTCCATCAGAGCAATTAATTCAGTTAACCATGGATCGTTTTCGCACGACGTTTACTCTATGTGATAACACGCATCCGTAGAGACGTCGAACAGTGCGCAACGAAGAAACAATTGCCGCTGTAGAGCAAAGTGTTGAAGAGGACCCGAATGAATCGATTCGCCACCGTGCACAGCAATTGGAGCTTTGTCCATCAACTTTATGGAAGATTCTGCTCAAAGATCTTGGCTTACGACGTTACAAGATCCAGCTTGTGCAAGAATTAAAGTCGCGAGACCATGCAATGCGTTGTGATTTTGGTGCATGGGCCGAAAATGAGATTGATCTCGATGCTGATTTTCATCGCAAAATTTTGTTCAGTGATGAGGGCCATTTTTGGTTGAATAGCTACGTCAACAAGCAAAATTGCCGCATTTGGAGTGTAGAGAATCCACATGAGACCTTTGAAACGCCATTACATCCGAAAAAACTGACTGCTTGGTATGCTCTATGGGCTGCTGAAGTCATTCGGCCATACTTCCTTCGAAATGATGCTGGAAGATTCAGTTACCGTTAATGGAGACCGGTATAGAGCTATGATAACGGGAAATTTTGTTACCGAATCGGATGGCATGATTGTGGATGAGATGTAGTTCCAACAAGACGGCGCTACATGTCACACAGCGCACTTAACAATCGATTTGTTGAAGGAAACATTCGCTGAGAGAAATAATTTCGCGAAATGGACCAGTCGATTGGTCATCAAGATCGTGTGATTTGACACCACTGGATTATTTTATTTGGAGATATCTTAAGACACGCCAACAAACCAGAAACGCACAGGGGACTTGGAAGCCAACATTTGTGGCGTTATTGCCGAAATATGGCCCCAAAGGCTCAAAAAAAAGGTTGAAAATTGGATCTCTAGAATTGGCTTTTTTCGAACCAGCGGCGGCGGCCATATGCAGGAAATCATATTTAAACATCAACAGCATAAAAGTATCCTTCCAATAAAGCCAAATTGATGGACATTAAGATTTATTTCAATTCGAAGTCCTATACGTCTAAAAAAGACACCCGATATATGCCGATGGTGCCGTTCTGTCCAGTTCGTCTAGACTTGGTCTAGAAAAATTGGTACCACTTCCTGATAAAGCGTTTCATTTTAGAGTTATAGAACTTTGAAATGAAATAAATCAAACACGATTTTTTTTAAATTGAAATGAAATTTACTTTATGATTTCTGGCATATGACCGTCACGGGTGGCTCGGACGTAGTCTTATCTGGAGGTCCAATTTTCGATGACTTTTTCCAGTATTTGTGGCCGTATATAGGCAATAACGCGCGAAAGTTGTCCTCCAAGTGGTCAATCGTTTCGGGCTTATCGGTGTAGACTACCAACTTCACATATCTTCACAGATAATAGTCAAGCGGTGTTAAATCGCACGATCTTCGAGGCCAACTCACAAAACGCGAAATTATGCGCTCACCGAACGTTTCCTTGAACAAATCAATTTTGGCACCAGCTTTGTGACATGCTGCGCCGTCTTATACAAACCACAGTTCCTGCACAGCATGGTTGTTCAACTGATGAACGGAAAAGTCAGTAATCATGGATCTATAGCGGTCACCATTGACTGTAACGTTCTGGCCAGCATAGTTCTTAATAAAATTCGGGCCGATTGTTCCACCAACCCATAAAGCATACCAAACAGTCAGTTTTTGTGGATGTAACGATAGGCAACATACATACGGCAGTTTTGTTTATTGAAGTATCCAGTCAACCAAAAGTGCGCTTCACCGCTTAACAAAATTCGGTTATGAAAATTGGGATCAACCACAACATTGTTTTGGGCCCATTCACCGAATCTACGTCTTGCTAGGTTGTCCTGTGGCTTCCATTCTTTGTAAGTAGGTACGCACGCCAAGATCTTTCTGCAAAATCTTCCATAAAGTGGATGATAACATATCCAATTCCTGTGCACGATGGCGAACAGACTGATTTGGGTCTTCCTCTACGCTACGCTCTATAGCAGCAATGATTTCTTCTGTACGCACTGTGTCTCTTTGCATTTAGAGTAA
Source organism: Rhingia rostrata (assembly GCA_949824845.1). Taxonomy (NCBI): domain Eukaryota; kingdom Metazoa; phylum Arthropoda; class Insecta; order Diptera; family Syrphidae; genus Rhingia; species Rhingia rostrata. Next base: position 166,284,578 of record OX463755.1, on the reverse strand, counting down.
ACGTGGTAGGAAAAGGTTCCATACTTAAACGAATTAATTGCTCTGATGGACGATTATGTTGATTGTAAAATGGACGAAGTGCGCGATACGTAGCTCGAGCGGAACCATGATTTTAAAAATATATTTACAAAATTTGGAAGCCAAACCAAACTAAAAATAAATTACTTGACAGCTAACCAAATTGCCGCCAGTTAAAAAAGTGTTGCCAAGTTCTATGCCTTCTAACAAACACCCGGTCTAAATTAGCAAACGTGGGTTTGACATGCCGTTTGGTCCGAACAATGATATCAACATCGTCGGCAAATGATAGAAGCTCTACAGATATTTTATCCCTTGTATTGTTTTGGATAATGCTCTCATGAATTATGTTAAAGATCTCACATGACAATCCTTATTTGATATCGAATATTATTTATGTATCACTGTTCTTGGATGGATTGTGCAAAAAACAGCCGTACTATCACAATTACCGCTATAATGCTACTTCTTCCTCAATACAACTAGGCATACAACAAACATCAGGACATCTCCAAACAAAAACAAACAATTTCAAATCGATTCATTTATTAAGTCATAATCGTATTGCTTAGTGCAATTTAATGTAAGCAGTTTGGATGTCAAGGATCCATTCGCCGAATGCCGAAACACGTGTGTAGACAGATGGCATGTTGGCCGATCCGCAAGGAATGTATCCCCAGGAAACAATTCCGACTAACTCGGATGGACTGTTCTCAGTTTCCTGTACCAATGGACCACCAGAGTCACCATTGCAGGCTGAAATTCCACCACCCATGGATGAACTGCAGACGTTGCTTGGTTCAAGTGGAGCTGTTGCTGGCAAGGCTTCCTTGCACTCATCGTAAGCGAGAACATCAGTTGTAACAGTTTGCAAGGTCTTTGCAGCAGTGAAAAGCCACGCCTTCGTTTGTCCCCATCCGTACAAAGTAGATTGTCCTGTCGGAACACTATCGGGAGCTGGGATCAAGGCTGGCTGAACTGAGAAGTTAAACTCGAAGGGTTCCGAAACGTGCAACAAGGCAATATCGTATGGTCCCACATTGTTGTTGTACATGGAATGAACCTTACCAAAGTCAACTTGACGATGTTGGGCAGTTTCAACGTCGGTTTCCAAACGCTCATGGAGTCCAGCATAAACACTCATACCAACGGGATTTGAAATGCAGTGAGCAGCTGTAATAACCCATTCCTTGCTAATGATGGTGCCTCCGCAAATGTGAGAGTGTTTGTTGAAGTTGGTGCCCAACGATACGATGAAAGGTGCCGAATTCGGCCTAGCATCTTCACCCTTGATGACGAATGGAGTTGCGAAGGCCGGTGTAAGCGCCTGGAGCTTTTCGATGATCGAGGCATTGGCACATGCCAAAAATAATGCTACAACTACTACCGCTTTCATGATTGCGTTAACTGGTTGAACTATGTGGTGTATTGGGATTCGATGACAATTTATACGAATTGGGTTTGCACATTTCCCGTATCTGCATTCAGTGCTTGCCTTATCGCGCATTGATAAATCAAAGCGATTGGTCAAATTTATTACAATGGTTCTGGTATCAGCTAGACAAATCGTATTTGTTATGGAAATACGACGTCGTGAAGTTGGTTCATAACAAGTAGCTTGTGCCCTATCTTAGACATATTCGTTGTAATCATTAATTTGTATCTGTTTATAATGTCAAAATAAATTTTAACAGTTTAGCAAAAATTTTATTAGACTAGACAAGCGAACGATTTATTTGAATCGGTTACTTGCACATTGATAACTAAATTTGAATGTCATGCAGTCTTTTTATCTGTCATCATTAGCTCGGGGCCTGTTCACGAATTGGTAATCACCGCACTGCGAGGAATATTAATTGCAGGATTAGTGAAACAAGCCCCCTAACGTGACAAGGCCAGCATGATACACTCAATCAGTTTAGCGCCAAACTTGGAATGAAATGGAACTCTTTGTTTTACTCATTCTGAGTGTATGATGCATCATTACCGATAAATTCTTAAGACGCCCAAGAGACATTGCCATTAAAAGATCCTTAAAAGAAGGGTAATTCGTTCATTAGATCGCTAGAATTGATAAAAACAAAAAATCAAAATAACAAAGTTAATTGAGGGTAGATGCTCCTAAGGCATGTCCCTTCATCAAGAAGAATCCTATAAAAACTCTTAATAAAAAGAATGAAAAATCACGAGTCAATCACGAGTAGGACCGAGGCGGACAATGAGAATGAAAGGAACGCCTCAAAAAGGCTTCCTTCGTTCTCATCTAATACCTACGAATCTTATAGTGGAACTAAAGCTTATATTTAAAAGCTAATAAAAAATGACTGATAAAAATATGGGAAGGCTTTACGAAACCATGGTTTAATACACGGCTTCACAAGCAATAGATCCAGAGGCACAATATAACTCCATTGCAGAGATACAAATTTTCAATGCCGAAGGACAGAGCATACATTTGAAACAGCGCTCTATATTTCCAATATCAATTCGGAGTGAATAAGTTCATCAGGATGAGCAAACAACAAATTACAACATTTTCCGGTTTTTTGATTTAGACAAAATGATGTCAACCATGATTGGCCTTAACTTGGCAATGCTCAGTGGTTGTAACTCTGACTACACATCAAATGTGTTATTTTTAACCTCCAAGTGGTAGCCATCGAGTACTGGTCTCATCCAACCGAATTAGACTTGCTAAACGATAAGCGCGACGAAAAACAGCAACACTACAGACATCCCGGTCAGAATGGCACGGAATGAATACCCGGCCTGCTGTCCCAGGCGAACCTAGACAAGCTGCTTCGACATATTCGGACAACAGTTTGTCTAGGAATTTCAAGGGTTAGTCAGTCCCCTTGAACAGAGCTGGTGGGGAATGAACCAAAAGGCCAACGGCAGCGCTCAATCCCGTTGTGGATACTGATGGCCTCGTATCCTACGGGTATAAAATAAATTTGAACTGGCCCTCCAGGTTGTGGGTTGTGGTCAACTACCCAACCATGGAAAAAAAAAAACTACTACTTACGAAGCAACCAATAGCCTCGGAAAGGACTGTTTTTATATTTATTTTATTGAAGACCCAGCTAAACAAAAAAACGGACAACGACGTTCGCATCTGCACCTGGAATGTGAGAAAATTAAGCAGGAGAGGTGCAAGCGAACAACTAGCGGAAGCCCTAAACTACTACAAAGCAGACATTACCGTCATCCAGGAAATACGATGGGATGGGCCGGACGAAATGAGGATGAAAATCTGTGACATCTACTACGGACCGTGTTATAGTGAGCAGAAACAGCGACTATCCGGATGCGGATTTGTTATAAGTGCCAGACTTATGCTAGAAGTCTTATGTTACCAAGACATTAGCAAACACATTGTAACTATCCGTATCAAGGCCAATTTCGCCAACATAAGCCTTATATGCGCTTATGCCTTAATGTAGGTAAAAGATGATAAAGCTAAAGATTGCTTCTATGTGCTCCTTGACAAAACCTATGAGTGACTACCGAAGTACGATGTTAAAATCGTGCTGGGAGATTTTAACGCAAAGGTAGGAAGAGAAGACATCTTTAGCAGTATTGTCGGAAAACACAGCCTACACGACAAGACGTCTGGCAACGGGCGGCCTAATTGACTTCACTACGGAACGAAATGCCACTATAGCCAGCACATGGCTTACGGGACATGGCGGTCTTAAGATCAATGTACGGTCACCCAAATTGAACGCATTGCGATGGATAAGAGACACGCATCCAGTATTTTTGATGTCCGAACATTCCGTGGAGCTAACATCGACTCGGACCACTATCTTGTTGCAGCCAAGGTAAGAATGCGTATATACCAGGCCACAACAATCCATAAGCACTGTGAACAAATTTAATGTCGAAAGACTGCAATCACAAGAGACCGCCAAAACCTCTCGATTAACACCATACCACCAGCACCGAATGTCGAAGAACAATGGCAACGATGCCAACAAGCCATTAGACTGGACAACAAGAAACTCCTGGTTTGATGAGGAATGCCAACAGATAATCGCAGTCAAGAACGAGGCCTACAAGGCTAAGCTGCAGTTGAAGACGAGAGCTGTCGTTGAGCTCTATAGGCAGAGAAGAAGTGAAGAACACCTGCTTTTCAGAAAGAAGAAAAAGAGCAAAAAAAAAATCGAGGATATAGAGAGGTGCCACTCCAGGAAAGATGTTCGCAAGTTTTACAAAAGTGCAAAACCTCAAATCCAAGGAAACAAGGCTCGAACAGAATCCTGTCAAGATGAACAAGGAAATACCGTAGTTGAGACACAGTCGATGCTGAAGAAACAGAAGACCCACTTCTACAGACCGTAAAACGGCGATGACGAACAACATTCCGCTATCAGGCAAAACGGACCATTCAATTTGCTTGCCAACAACCCGATCTGTGTCAAGTGAGGATAACAATGTCTAAACTCAAGTTTGATATTCTTAATAAGGCTGCACGAAATGACGGCCTTCCCGCTGAGCTTTATAAAGAGTAAGTTACACAAACTCATAAGCCAAATCTGGACGATCCACCAAATAAGAAGACCCTCTGAACTGCGCCAACTACAGAGGCATAAGTCTCCTCGAAATCGCCTATCTGCCGAAATATGTGAACGCCTGAAGCCGATTTCCAACAACCTGATCGGTCCTTATCAGTGTGGTTTTAGGCCAGGAAAGTCCACAACCGATCAAGTTTCCCACTTCGGCAGATCCTGGAAAAAACACGAGATGTCCAAATCAATACCCACCATCTCTTCATAGATTTCAAAGCCGCATACGACAGCAGTTATAGAGACAAACTATACAGAGCCATGTCTAGTTTTGGTATACCGCCAAAACTCGTCCGTTTGTGTAGGATGACGATGGAAAATTCTCGCTGCTCCATCAAGGTCGGAAGCGACTTAACCAACACTTTCGATACCAAAAAAGGATTTAAACTAGGCGATGGACTGTCATGTGACTTCTTCAATTTGATTCTTGAGAGGATTGTGCAAAACTCCTGAGCCAACACCAGAGGCGCAATTTTGATGTCAAAGCCACGACGTGATGTCAATGCCGCGATTGCTAGTTTAGAGGAAGAAGCGGCAAAATGGGTTCAGCGGTAAATGAGGGTGAGACTAAGTACATGCTGTCAACACGAAAGGACACACACCATCGGCGTATTGGACAGAACGTCACCATTGACAGATATAACTTTGAGGTATTATGGGTCCTTGTCTACCTCGGCTCCACTCTGACAATAACATCGCGTCAGAAATTAAATAAAGAATTGAACTTGCCAACCGCTGTTTCTTCGGGCTAAGAAGGCAATTTAGGAGTAAAGCCTTCACTCGAACTACTAAAGAGATCATATATAAGACCCTGATTATCCCAGTCCTGAAGCATGGACCGTATCAAAAGCGGATGAAGTAATCCTTTGTCGATTTGAGAGGAAAGTTCTTCGAAAAATCTTCGGTCCCGTTTGCGTTGACGTGCTATGGAGATGAAGATTCAACCAAGAACTATAAGAGCAGTACAGCGATATGTGGCTCACAGAGTCTTCGATTCGTAGCCAGACATCGGGCGCAGTAGAGTAAGACCTCGCCTTTAGCGGCACGCACAAGTAGAAACCGACCTCAACCAACTTGCAGTGTGCCACTGCAGGAAGTTAGCTAAGGACCGGGCCAATTGGAGAGGCCCAGGTTCATTCCGGACTGTAGCGCCACTTAAGTAACTAAGCAAAATGTTAATTCTTTCACACAGGCATTAACAGATTTCATTCTTTTAGGGATTAAAATATTATTCCATCACTCTTTTAAAGAACCAATAATCCACGAGTCAATAAACTTGTTCGCTTCAGCGAAAAATACCGCTGAGGCAACGTTCGCCAACTTTCCCTCTTAGGATTAAGTCTGTGTCCCATAACAGGTAAATAACCAGGCTACCCTTTAGTAAAATCGATTTATAAATTGAATACCTCCGTTCAAGACACCATCAGTTCCAACAATTTTTTTTTAGAAAGTCTGATTCCAACTTTTTTTGTGTACATAAAACA